>QEPC01010227.1:1566332-1633694 GCA_003113815.1 Sphenodon punctatus
ATTATTTCTGAATTTGAGAAATATTTAATATTTTATCCTCATCAACATAAATGTAATGTATGTACTTAATTCCTTACCATACATACTTTTATTCATTTTTATCAATAACTAAACTTTCACATTTTTACATTATTAAACATTAATTTATCATAATTTGACAATGAACAATTTTTTCACAGTGCATTAACTCTGTCATTTACATGTATACAATTTGTATACACTTCATACAATACACTGTTAACAGTGTCACTGTAGACATTACAACATTATACAATTTCTTCTTCACATTACTGTTCTGTAGAAAGAGTTAATACACTGTAAAAAAATTGTTCATTGTCAAATCATGATAAATTAATGTTTAATAATGTAAAAATGTGAAAGTTTAGTTATTGATAAAAATAAATAAATGTATGGTAAGGAATTAAGTATATACATTATATTTATGTTGATGAGGATAAAATATTAAATATTTCTCAAATTCAGAAATAATGTTCATGTTTTTTGGCGTTTATGTCTTGTTGCAATATATGGATTTGAATGGTTTTTTAGTTGTAATTGTAATGAATTTGTATGTTTTTTAGAGTTTAAGCTAGAGTGAAAATGATTTTGTGATGTTTTTGAAGAGGAAACTTCAACTTTGTTTTTAAACTGTAAAGTTTTTTGTTTTGGTAAATATAAAGCATAAGTTGCTAAGCATAGTTGGTAGTAGCTCAGTTCATGTTATGTTCAACCAACAAAAAAACAGCGAAAAAGCCAGTCAATTTTCTTATCACAAGGGAGGTGAATGATGTGTTTCCGATGGAAATAGTATTCGTTGTGATTTGTCATTTCAGGCCTATACATACGTTCTACTCCCTCCCAAGTTTCAAATCCCTAAGAAAACTACCTCTTCTATCAGGCTTTCCCTAGATTCTCCTCCCCACAGACTCACTGATGCTCCCTCTATTGTCCTTTCATTTATGGTCCCCTTCTCCTCTGTAAGCATGTGAACCTGCAACATCTCAAATTTGTGACTGTACCCCTGACTTTCCCTATGTTCTCGTCAACTTCATCTCCTCTGTCTTGTGTCTCCTAGATTGTAAGCTCCTTGAGGCAGAGGAGTAGCCCCAAGCGGGTAGTCTCTAATTAATGATTGCTCAGTGCCAGGTACATTGCTGTCACTATATAAATAATAATAAGTGGTTTGCGGATCACAGCCATAGAAGAATTAACAGATAAATCATCTGTGGTTGCCAGCAATATTCTTTGAGCGACGATTCAGCATGGGTTTGCTGGAGCAGCAGAGCTACCAAAATGAACTTTGAGTTTTAAGGGAGAATCTCTTTATGTCCCTTTAATTGGGTGGACACATCAATCCTTGTTAGAGCACCTCGGTGAATCATTTGTTGTTTACTGAGGCGTGCGCTGGAAGATTCCACTGGCGAGCCTTCAAGGGTCACCGAGGAACCTTTTTCCATTGAAATTAAAAATCAAGTTGTCTTTAGCGTTTTTTTTAATAAACAGGATTTGCATTTGACCCACATTGGAGGCCTGCTTTTGTTGAAGTTTAAAGCGAAATGTTTGTCTTCCAGAAGACTGGTGGAGGACTTTTAATATCCAGAGACTAGATATTTGTAGTAGTTAGAGACTGTTAACGTGGAAGGTGGATACAAAAATTAATATAACATGGATGTCAAAGTGGGGGTGGGGTGGAAATGGACACATGCTTCTCTGACTCTGCTGTGCAGGGGGCAATCAGTCCTGCCACTTCACTTCCTACTGCCATTTGAATTGTTCAGCACAGCAGCTTTCTAGGGGACCCAGGGAGCAGGGCTTTGAGGTGTAATACCCTATTTTCCTCCTCTGATAGTCAACAGACACAATTATGGCCTGATCCAAAGCTCTAGAAAATCACCGGAGAGAGACCTTGTAGCCTAGTGAATAAAGAAGTGGAGCCAAGACACTGATCATGGTTGACTGGTCGACTGCGAGCACCTGATCTTACGGATGGGGTGAAGGGGTTGCCCGACCCCCTTCCAATGTAGCCTTGCCTCTTTCTGGAAGTCATGTCATCATAGCATTTCAAAAAGGTTGTGATTATGCAAAAAAAAGGGGTGGGGAGAAGAGGCTCTCCTCCTCCTCCCCCCCCCTTTTCAGCAAAGCCACATCTCCTTCCAAGAATGGGGCAGTGCAACACTCCCACACTCATTCCCATGTCTGGTGGTAGGCCACCCTCGGCTAATACCTGGGCAGGATAGATCTCTTCCCAGGTAATTCTGACCTTCTCTGGGCTAAGGTGTTCAGCTTGGACAAGGATTCACATTCTTTCTTAGCCATGAACCCACTGGGCAAGTCACTCACTCTCAGCCTCAGCTCCCCATCTGTAAAATGGGAATAAAAATGGCTTACCTCACAGGGTTGTGGTATGGGTGAACTAGATACTGGTTGTAAAGCACTTTGAACACTGATTAATAAAATAAAATAAATAATAATAATAATAATAATAATAATAGGAGTCTATCAAAAAACTTCATTAGCTTTTGAATCTCTATGTACCAAGATGATAGGGAGGGGGAAACATAGGCAGCTGCTGAAGTTAGCAGCACAATTCCATTGACTAGTTTGGCAGAAGAAGCACCATGAACTGCAGACACAGTCACTCTTTAACTAAACTGCCTAACTGAGTCAGATCAATGGTCCATCTTAGCCCAGTATTGTCACAACCTGAAACAGCAGCAGGGGTTTCAAATTTGGGTCCAAATCCAGCTCTTCCAGGGTCTCCGACGGAGGCCATCCCGGCGTGCTACCTGACACCCCTTCAAGCCCCCAGCAGAGGCCTCCCCCAGGCGTGCTACCAGGAATCCTGAGGTGGAGATGCCAAGGACTGAACCTGGGACCTTAGACATGCAAAGCACATGCTCTTACCACTTGCTATTCCACTCTCCCCACCTTGAGGGAAACACACTCTAGTAAGAAAATATCCCTCCTGTTTCTAGACCACAACCTACATGTTCAAAATCAAAAGACATGTTTGAAAATCATGAGATTTTAAAATAATAATAAATTGGGGGTTCTTTTTATTTGTCTTTACATTTCTGAGCCTTTAGGGCACACTCACAGACCACAGTCGTATTTTAAAGTTATTCTCCACCACAAGGGCTAGACACAACTATAAAAAAATGAATGGAAGCTGAAATTATTATAATTTCAGCATTTGGGAGTCTTTCATAAAAACACATACAATTCTGAGACTTGTGATAAAATTGTGGCATATGGTAATTCTGCACGCTTCCCTAAAGCTCCGATTCTCAAATAACTTACTCCAACGTTAACCTCACCGAAATCAATGGCCCAACTCCACAGCAAGTGGCTTGAAGGGCGTGGCTTTTCGTGAATTCATGTTGCATTACTCAAGCAGCAAACCAGAGAGCTCCATGTGAAGAGACTCTGGAATGCTACTAACAAGTACTGACCTCACCTTTGACCATTATTGATGTTATTATTTGTTTATATAGCACCAGCAATGGGTGTGTTTACATGAACTGCGCCCATGTCTCCGCTCCTTCTCAGCCCCGGGTGGGCCGTCTGTTTAAGGGTGGATCACCCGGGTGTGAAGAAGAGCAGAGGCAGAGTGGGCACTGCCTGCTCCAGGTCAGCTCCACTTCTGGTGCCCTGGAACATTCCAGAGTACCGCAAGCGAAGCAGGCCCCCCAAACCCAGGGCACTGACTGGGGGCGGAGCAGCGGACCGTCTACGTGGAAGCTGCAGCTCCACTTCAGGCTGATGTTGCCCCGGCAACACGATAGAGCTGCAGCCAATCCACCCACAGCCTGACTGCGGGCCACGGAAGCTACCAGATCTGTTTAAACCCAATGCTGTAAGGGCTGCACGTGGGGGATGCAGGCTAGCCAACCCCGGAGCTGGCCACCCAAGGACTGTCCATCTAAAGACACCCAATGTGTCTGGTGATGCATAGTTGTGGTAAGAGACAGGTCCTTGCCCTGCAGGGCTTGCAATTTAGAATGGATAAGGAGGGGGGACAAAAGGGAGGGGCACGAAGGGAGAAACAGGAATACATTTATGAAATTGAAAGTGCATGCACTTGGTTTAATTACTGGGAAGGAGTGGGATTATTAAACGTGATTAAACGTGATTAGCATGATTAAACGTCCTTATTTTAAGAAACCAAGAAAAGAATGTTCTCTGGAAAGGCAATATTGTAAATTAGTGACTACTGTAGTTATCTCAAGCAATTTGGAGCCAGATTGCTAAGTCATTATTATGACATAACACCAAGGCACAGAGATATAGCTGTATTAAAAAAATGATTCCCGAGGCATCAATATTGTGATTGAAACTGCTCCCGAGTGTTATTCATCAGGACCAGGCCTGTGTATGTGTCTCAGTTATTGCAGTGATTTCGGCAGAACAAGTTTCCTTTCCTGTGGTCTCTCCATTCTCCATGTGACTCGAAGCTTTTAAAACTTCAGCTCTTTAAATTCTTCCAAAACAAACGGTACAATCACGTCTCAAGAGCGAATTAAGATCGCTAAAACCAAGCATTCAAAGTAAATAAACGTCAAGAAGACTGATTTAAAGCATTTTGTGCTGGATGTTTATGCAACAATCACAGCTGGATTCTATACAGCACCACAGATTCATTTATTCAGTAGAAACAAAGAAAATGGAAACAGTGTCATAGGTTTGGAAATGCCGTGATTACTAGTATTGAATCTGAATGACTGCAAATGACATAAACAGAGTTCTATAAAAGTCAGAAGTCTAGGTTTACTAGAGTAGGATATCCTCAGTATTGGATTTTAATCAAGGTTCACTCCCAGCTGGTTTTTTGGGTTTTTTTTAATGCACCAGTGGCCCAGATTGTAATAATTCAGACCAGCAAGGGCCATCTAGCCCAGCAGCTTTGGCGGCAGAGAAGTGAACAACAGATCACAACGGAGTGATCCATTCCCTTCTATTCACTCCCAACCCCTGAAGTCAGAGGTCTTATCCCCTGACCAACTTGACTAATAGGCATCTGTGGTCCTACTGTTCTCTAGGAATGTATCCAATCCTTTTTGTACAGGGAGCTGGAGGCTTTTCTAGCGAGAAGGGATAGCACCACATATGACTGATGAGCTACTACAACAGATACCAATGGCATAGCTAGATTAGCCTAATCAACAGCAGAATGGTTTGCAGGAGGCAAGGCCAGCTCACACACTGGAAACGAATGGACACATGGTCTAAACTAAAGCATCAGTCTTTGAAAGGCAGCATTAGGGGATCTGTGTCCTGTCCTTCCTGTATCAGTACAGTCCTCCAACAGGATAGTGCCAACACAAGAACTTAGCATGGGTGTGCGTTCCACTTGCTTCAATGGGACTCATACCCAGCCTTTTGCTCAAAGGATCACATCCTATGTCTCCGTAGGAGAAGACATTTGACTATCTTCTTTAGTTGTACATGAATGTTTGCAAAGAAGCAACTCGCCCTAGAATTAGGTTGAAATACGAGACCCAACATGTTTCCAACTTAGTTTATAACTTTATCATTAAAAGTACTAATAATAAAATAAATATTGGAGCTAGAAAGCAAACATGTGAAGCAGGGGAATAAAGCATTTGCATGACCAGATGACCTACATCACTTAACATGGCAGTCTTCAGAGCAAGAGTCTAACATGTTCAGCCCTCAATGGGTGATTTCAGATGTTATGTGGTCCCAATTCACCACAGTGGATTCCCGGCGGGGGTGAACTGAACAACCACCCCCCGTGGTCAAAAGTAGCCCCGAACAGATGGGACGGGACTGGGACCATGGCAGGGAATCGGGACGCCAGATCACGGTCCAGGGCAGTGTAACAGACGTTACGCCGATCCCGGGCCGGGCTGTGGTCAAAGCACCTGGAAGGCGCAGGGCTGCTGCTGTGTGCCCTTAAATCTCCCTCCCCGGCCTGTGTTGTTGCTGGTTGTCTGGCAGCGATGCTGCGTGCTTTGTCCCCGTCTGGGAATCATTTCCTTTGATTCCGGCCAGTGGTTGCCGGCCAGACGTTACTTTTTGTTGGTTCCCGTTGGGAATCTCTTTAACCACGTTTTCAGAGATGGTCTGGGGGGGAGCTCTGGAAACGTGGTTGATTTTGACCCCATGTGGGTATTGACTGTGGTGAACATCTGGCGCCTGCGAAACAGATGTTCAGGGCACTTTGGCCCCACCGCGAGATTGACCGTGGTTCACTGTGGTTGAGCGTGATCCCGTAACGTCTGAAAATACCCAATGAGTGTTGCTTCTATGCAACTCTTTCCATTTCCTTGTTGTCTGCCTCCAAAATTAGGGTATCTTTTTAAAATTGCCATTCCAAGTTCAGTTTAATCTACAGAGTAAAAGGTGAAGTCATCAGTTGTCTGACAGGACTTTGAAGTCAATATGGTAGGAGAGTTAAGTACACACTTAATTGTTTACAAGACATGGACCATGATACACAAGCTACTTACTCCATAGTGGTTCCATTAAAGCCCTCTTTAATGGATCGTGGCTCTGGGCTTTAAGAGCAAAAGTCTTCTGCACAGGTTCAAGATGGTATTTTCCAACAGTCGTATCTTGAAGTAGGGAGAGGGGTGGGTTTGCTATACTTAGCCAAGTAAAGCTATTGTAGCCTAATAGAGAAACATACCACTTCATCAAAAGGCTTAGCTGACACTTATTCCAAAATTGACATGAAAATGTCTGAATTCAGATAACCAACCTAATACTCAAAGTTAGTAATTACACTGCTGCATTTGGTCAAGGTAATTGTACATCTGGAGGTCAGGGCACTATTTGTTTGATTTAGGCTCCTGTCTACATACGTCTGAGGTTTCATCAGCACTGCACACCTGATCCATGACTTGGAGGCATCCATGTATTTCTCACTATTCCTTGTTACCTTTAACTGAGTTCTGTCCATTTTCCAAGGAATTCCATCCATCTACGTGTTTAGCTGGTACATCTTGAGAGATTCCTAGACATTATACAGTTCAGGATCGAGGTTATCCTGGATCCTGGAGGACAAACGGTGTCATTCCTGGACTGTCCAGGGCAATCCTAGATGTCTGGCAACCCTATCTTCACACAGTATTCTGGTAGCCTATACAGAAGCTCACAAACTGTGGGTAAGGACTCCCCCACTGTGGGGTCACACCATCTGTGGAAAGCATCATCATTCTCACTGGCATTTCATGAACTTTGCACAACTTTGTTGCTTTCTGGGGTTGCAGAATTATATTATTCAAGCCCCAAAGCAGCATCAAACAAGCTTGGGAATCACTACTATAAGGCATTTGTGGCAACACACAAGTTTCAAGCCTCTCACTTTAAAAGTCCCAAGAAAATAACCTCTGAGAAGTGGCTAGTCACATCCTGGCTGAAAGTGAAGACTATCATTTTTACCCATTTGGCTGCCTCAGACGAAAGCCGCAGACTCCTACTATATAAACTCCAGGGTTGATTCTAACATCCCTGTTTATTTTTACTGGCCTGCCTCTTAGTAGAGGAGGCTTCAGTGAAGGCACACCAATTATGTCAAAAATATCTGGGTTACACGTGTCAGATGTTTCCTATAAAAGGTGATCCTCCATTGCTCTAGAGTTTAAGCTCCACTGTTCACATATACTCTTGGCAAGAAGCAGGTTTTCCTAGGGAACATTAACTCTGAATTAAGTTCCAACATGATTTTAGCACTTCATCCTACATTCCTGCTGCTTGTGCCAAGAGGCTGGGACAACAGTTATTAGAACCTACTTGGAACTCTTGTAACCAGATACAACTCATCCTGAACACCAGATTAATCCATGCAGCCGCAAGAAAGCCAGGGCATAGAGAAAGGAAAGAGGATGCAGGTTCTGAGCCAGCCCTTTGAGAAGGCCAGAATAGCCTTGAGGAGAGAGCTAACTCACATTTCATCTTCTGGAATTCTCCACTGCAGGACTGCCTGGGCCACACCAGTTCCTGGTCATAATGTGCATTCTCTTCTCTCCTGTCCATCCTTTCCTCCCCTTCGCAAGGGGCTCCTGCAGGGGTGGATCTGTTTCTGTCTCCTTGTACAAGGATGTTCTCCATGGGTGAAAATTAAAGACTGTTCCCCTATGCCCATTAATATCACCTTTCCAGAATACAGCCAGTGGCTGACTGCCTATGGCACAAGATTTTCAAGACATAGTTGCTCATCATTGGCAGAACCGTGGCCTCCAGAAACATTGCCTGCAATTCACAAACTCCTCATTTTGAAGTTGATGCCCTACAGGCTTCAATGGAACTACTCTGGAGCAAGTGGTTTGTGGATTGCACCCATTGCTTTCTTGACTCAGCTGCCCATCATATCATAATTGTCTTATGTATGAACTGTTACCACCTGGGAAAATCAAAGGGCTAATCCAGTTCCCACTCCAATTAACCCAAGTTTTGCCATTAACTTCGCTAGAATCAGAATTAGACCATTCTCTTAGTTTTCTCCTGACTTTTGATTTTGTTAACCTGGAATAAATGGAAAAATAAGGGAATCTTAAGACACTGAATATATTTAAACCTACTAATTGACTACAGTCCTGTTAAAAGACTTTTAAAAGAACCATCACATGAAGATGGTTTAAATGCAAGTAGTAAAAATAATAATAAGCTACTTGAACTCAGTCTCAAATACAAGAACAGTGGTTCCCAATTTATTGCCAGTCTGATCTCATTTTGAGACTTCAATACAAGCCTGTGATCCCAGAGAGCAAAAAAGCCATGGCTACACAATTCCCTTAGTTTTCTTCTAGTCATTTTCTCTAACTATAAAGTGGAAGAAAATACCAACCTGCTTTTTATAAAGTGTTTTGACAAAAAATGTTAAGCACAAATCATCATCATTATTGAATTAACAATACTTAGCCTTGCTAGCAGATAAGTGGAGGAGAATGTGTATATCAAGCCAGTTAATCTGGTGAATTTCACCATGAATTAATTCAAGAAGCAACTTCTCAAATGACAGGTTTGGAGAATCACTGACTTCTGCAGAACAGCAATGATGTGTTGTGGTATCTTTTCAACATCATATTTCAGTGGCCCTTTTCACATGGGCCGCGGTGGGTGGGGGGATGGGTGTGTGCCCGTGATGGGTGGAGGTGGGTGTGCGACCATTCCCACGGGTGCACACCCATCTCCACGCACGGAACAACCAGTATTGGAGCCTGTTGCTCCATGCATGGGTGATGGGTGGAGGTGAGTGGAACGCAGCTGCACAAGAACGTGTGTGCCCCCAAACCCACTGCGGGCGCCATTCCTATGGGCGCGCACCCATCCTCCCTGCACCATGGGTGGCATTTGCACAGGTGCCCCACCACCACACACGTGGGGGGGGGCACCCATGGGCAAAGGCCCAGTGATGTGGGAAGAAGACCCGTAGCAGATATAACATTTGTTATTACTTCTACTGATCTTTTGTTTTCAAGCTCGTATTGGGTAATTTCAGACGTTACAATACCACGGTCACCCACAGCGAATCCCCTGTGGTGGCCATTGGTACCATAACGTCTGATGTGATTTCCACCAGATGTTCACCCCAGTGAATCTCTGGCGGGAATCACATTGACCACGCTTTTGGACCTCTGGCCGCCAAGAGGTCTGAAAGCGTGGTTAGATTGGCCACGTTCCAGGATGGGCCAAAAGTAACATTTGTTACATTTGGCCCATCCCAGACCATGGGCCCAACCACAGTCCGGGATCAGGCACAGCAGCCAGATAGGGCGCTGCGCCCGCCCATCTCCCGGAGGGCAAGTGGCCAGGGAAGCATGGGGGGGCGGGGCTGTGCGGCCGCACGTTGCGCCGTGCCGCTCCGCCCCCTCCCCGATCCCCAAACAGAATCAGGCTGGCATGTCTAAAGGACGGCCAGACTGATTCCTGACCGGAACCCGTTTCGGATCCCGGAGCGCAATTCAGTGTGGTGGGCCAAACAGCCCATCACGTAAAATTGGCAGATTTGTATTTATTGCTACTGTGCAATGCAAAGCTGGTAGGAAATGCTGAAAATCTTGATCTTTAACTTTAAAATGTACAGTCTCTTAGGAGCTGTATGTGGGGTCGAATTAGCTAGGGAGGTGGTTAATTGAGTCCAGGATCACAGTTTTATTTAGCTGCCTCTTTAAATAATTAAGACAGGGACTGGAATCACAGAGTTACTTTAATTAAAGTATGCCAAAATCTTTGTAGTATTTGTTTTGATATTGTTCACCATTAGGCATTCTTTTAAAAGGTGTAAAAATATGCATAAAATATTCAAACTGACACACATCCTTACTACAGCAGACAGTATTACAATTTGCCCTTGGCCACAGTCTGACTGAAGCAAATGTGGTTGTGTGTGATTATTTGTAGTTGGTGGAGGCGGGGGTTGTGAATGGTTATTTATAACTGAGGGCAGAATTTATCTTTCCACCTTCATTTTGTTTGTGTGTGTCTATGGGGAGTAGATGGGGGAAATCCAATTGTACAATAGGCATGGGGAATCTCAGGCCTGGGGACCAAAATGGAGCCCAAGGCTAGATTTTATGTGGCCCTTTTCCAGTTCCTGGATCTGGCCCCTGGTTCCAGTTCCTGGATCTGGCCCCTGGTTCCAGTTCCTACCTTCAAACATTGAAAGAGTGAGCTCAGGGGAAGGGAGCGGAGGTGAGGGCCTGCACTGAAGGATAGGGAATGGATCCATGGTATAGATCTATGATCTGGAGCCTTCTCTTCTTTCTCCCAACCCTTAAGCAACCCTTCCACAAACTTCTATGGGACCCTTGGAACTTATGTTAATTCTCAAAGAGACCCCAGAAAGGAAAATGTTCCCACTCCTGCTGTAGAATTTTATCATCAGTGACTCATCTGTTCTCAGCAAGGCTCATATCTTGACAGCATCCTTAATGAATCCCTATAGCAGTCATGCAAGTGTCTATCTGGGCATGATGGAAGCATCAAGCAGTTAAAGAGAATTCAAAATAAGTGTGTTACCTGCTCCAAACCAAGAAAAGACAGTAGCAGTTCTTTGTTTAATTCACAGTCCTGTTTGCCACTGTTTGCCAAACAATGTGAAGAGTGTTATTTCTGCATAGACACTTTGGAAAGTGTTTTGACAGTCACTGCAACATAGTTCAGTTGCAATTATTCTGCGATCTGTTTAATACACTGCAAAATAAAATTGTACAGGTCTCATTGTGCTGGAAAGAGAAATTGTCAGGCTGCACAAGCCACAATTCACAGCTTCTCACTTAGGAGGGGGGGAAACAGTTGCCCTTTAAAAGTAATGGTTTGTGTTGTTAAAAAGGAGAAGAAATCCAAGTGCTGCTCCCTGAACAACATTTCCCACCGCTGTAAGAATGGTTCCACATTTCCATTTATTCATTCAAGGATTAGAGGTGCCAAGTCCTTTACGCTGATTTAAGGAACAGAGATTTCTATGTTTGGTCCAAAGGCTACTTTAAATTGAAATTCCATTGAAGAGCAAGCTTTTAAGTGAACAAGACAGCCGGCTAGAAAAATTTTACAGTTCTAATTCTTACATGCACACACTAAACACAAAGGCCGTGATCCACAAACCGCTTACTCTGGAGTACTCCCATTGAAGCCCACAGGATCACAGCCAAAGTCATTATACCAGAGGTTCCCCCAAAATTTACCTACCTGGCCCTATTTTAAAACTTAATTATAATCCTATGACCCAAGAAAACAACAAAGACAAGCCAAGTACAGAAGATGTCAATCTGCATCACAGCTTCATCTACATGACATCCCAACCACAGTTTGGGAACTTTCACATTTGCATTCCAAATTTTCAACAGGATTTTATTTAGAGTTTAAATCCTACAAACCGACTTAACTTTGATTGCATATCACTGCCTACCAAGGGTTGATACTTGACTCCTTTTTTCTATAGTCATATATCTACATGGTTTTGCAAATTAGCATTGACCTGCTTACTTCTAGGTGGCATCTAGCAACTCTGGGTATTTTCAGACGTGACGGGGCCAATTGGCCCCGTCATGGAAACAAACCTATGATTCCCCGCCGGGGCCACCGCATCACGGGCGAAAAGACATGGTGGCGGCTCCTGGTGGGGAATCTGAGAGGGGGCGGAGCCGCACGGCGCAACGTGCAGCCGCACGCCCCCACACTCCCCCGCCACCCGCCCTCTGGGGAGATGGGCGGGCGCTGCGGCCAATGCAGCCAATTCCAGGCCATGGCTGCCATCCAGACGTGACGGCTCGGTTCATCACGGTGGGGAATCACAGTCGCCACACGATCAGCTGAACCCACGGGGCCGGCACCGATCGCGTGGTGAATGTGGTTTCCTGTGATTGACCGTGGTCAACATCTGGGGGGGAACATCAGTTCCCCCCATCAGACATTACGGGATCACTTTCACCATGTGCAGATTCACTGTGGTTGACTGTGATCAACATCTGGGGGGGGAACTTCTGTTCCCCCCATAAGACGTTACGGGATCACTTTCACCATGTGCAGATTCACTGTGGTTGACTGTGATCTCGTAACGTCTGAAAATATCCTCTATGGAGATACAGGCGCAGTGAATGTTATACAGCTTTAAAAGCTTCTCATATTTACTGCACTGATGTTCTACACAACTGCTGATGCTGGTCTTTTTTCTAGAGCTAAAATGAATATGCATTTTTTAAAATTCAGATTAGAAGTGAAATGGGTAGTGGATTTATTTTTCTTGGGCAGGGACCCATGTTCACTGAGTTATCCCACTAGCAGCCATGGAGAAAATACAGTGAACTTGGGTCCTTGTACATATGTATTTTTCATACTTTGGGGGAATCATTCGGGTACCCAAATAATACCTGCAGCCAAAACTGATTTGTGTGTATGTTTTGTGGTTTTTTCAGGTATTCTGTTTCAGTTTTTCAGTAGTTTTATGAATTTCACCAAAATAATCAAACAAAAACTCCGGAAAACCTTTTTAAAAAAAATCCAATACAGATACTCATCAGAATGCAAACAGATCTCAATTATTACCCAAACTGCCATTTTTGGTTCAGGTAAAGTATACTCAATGGGTTTACCCAGTTTCTGAGGTACTTGTTTCAGCTCTAATTCAAATATTCATTTCCAAAACTGACTATCTATGCTCATGCCTATTGTTCTTGCAGAGTTCATTTCTTCAGTAATTTTGCAACATCAGAAATTGGTACTTACTTCCGCCACTCCTACCGTATGATGCTTCATCAGTTTTCTTACCCAGTGTTTTATTATCCAGCACTTTGTGTGACTTTCTCCTGCATTATGTCACAGCCAGACAAATCCAATTCCAAATCTCATTAAAAAAAACAACTATGAAATAGCACCATCAGAGAGACAAAGTAACAAACACTCAATAACAAAGTGAAAAAAGTAAATGAAGTACTAAAGCGAAAACCAAAATGAATTTTTTAAAAAAATATTTCAAATCTGAACTCCAAATTCTGTTCACACAAACAAATGAGAATTGAATGAATGATTCATTTATATGAATTATTTGTTTCATCATCATTATCATTATTATAGTGCCAGCAATGTACCTGGCACTGAATAGTTGTAATTAGAGACAGGTTCCTGCCCTGAGACACTTACAATTGAGAATGGAGAAGGGAGGGGAAACGAGGAGGAGGAAAACATTGTCCCTTTTCACACAGACACTCTAACACTGATAAAATGGGTATTACATTTTATTATACATGTTGAAGAGCTACAGGTGTGCTCTGTGGATGCCCTGCAACATGTATAATAAAATGTAACACCCATCAGTGTTCTCAGTGTTCGAGGGTCTGTGTGAAAAGGGCCATAGGAAGAGAAAGAGATACATTCAAGAAACCAGAATATCAATGCCTGCTCTACAACTAAAAATTGCCCAGCTTGAACCTTGGGCATGCACATCTTCAGGGAAATTTCACCAGGGATAAATATTTCTCAGATAGACTTATTCCAAAAGCACATGAACAAAATAAAATATTAAAATGGAAGCTGTGTGGAAATAGCTCGGTGGGGTCAGGAATGTTAGAGTAAGTGTCCCAGAGAAGATGAATTATTGGTCAGAGGGAAGGTGAGATGGTCAGAGGTGGATAATAAACTCATTCATCACAGCCTTTCAATTTATCACACAGCTATCACCTCTGAGGAGGATATTTATTAGTTATCCAGTTTTGGCACCATTTTATGAGCCACAGAACCAAAATTCTCAAAGCACTGTTTTAATTTCTTCCTAATACTTCTTAGCATTACATTTTCCTTCAAAGACTACTGTTATGGAAAACCAATTTCCACCAATAAAAGAGAACCGTGTCTATCTTATTCTCTGTAAAGCGACAGGTACATCGCTGGCACTATATAAATTAAATAAAATAATAATAATAATAATAATAATAATAATAATAAGTAGAATCATCAGGCTTACTCCACCACTTCTGCTTGGGAAACAGGACATGGAGTGTCAAACACAGCGGCCCCTTCTCCTAATCCTTTATGGAGTTTTTACAAGCATCAACATTCCATGGAAAGAAGCCTGCAACCCATCAATGGTTCAATGTCTTTCAAGTACTATCTGCCCATCAAGTTCACACAACAAGGGCACATAGAAAAGCATTCTCGGTGGCTGCCCCACAATTATGGAAATCCTTTTCCTCAGAAGTCCCTTTAAGCCCAACCCTGCTCATCTTCCAGAGGCAATGCAAAATCTTTGGCCTTTTGAAAATGGATGACACCCCCCCCCACACACCCCGCTGGGTGTGCAGACATGTATGTGGGCGGGGGGGGGTCCATGTGCATGCCACAGCAGTGGGTGGGGGATCGGTGTGCACCTGTGGAAACATCACGGGCGGTGGGTGGGGGCAGGGCCGGACTTAGGAATTTTGTGCCCCTACTCAAGCTGCTGCCCCCCCGTGGTAAGTGGGGGTTCATGCGCATGCCTAATACGCATCCCCACTCACCCCACACTCGTCCCCACGCACGGAGCAACTGGCGAAAATGGTGGTTGCTTCGTGGATGTGATGAGTGGCGGGTGAGTGGGAATGCATGCAAGGCGGTGTGCACACCACACCCATGCACCAGTGTGCCCACGGACCCCCTCACCTGGTGGAGCTGTGTAAAAAGGGCCTGTGAGGAGCCACTCAAAGAAGACCAGACAGTTGCTGCCTTGTAAGCAAGGTTCTTTGAGAAGGCTCCAAACATTCTCACAAAACCCACACTTCCAGCCCCGCATGGAATTTTTTTCTTATATTCCTAGAAAGGGTTGTCATTCTGAGGAGGAGAGTGCTTTTTATACTACAGGAGCTCGAGACCATCACGTGGTCTACTATTTAAATATGGTGAGCATGCCATGCGCAACCCAGTTGTGAGAATGTTAGGAACCATCATTAAGAACCTTCTTTACAAGGCAACAACCTTCTGATCACTCACATGGGGATGCTTCTGGCCGTGCAGGGAGAAAAGAGGGGGAGAAAAAATGGGTGGCGGCCAACGCCAGGATTGCTGCCCCCCAGAAAACACCGCCCAAGGCCTGGGCCTTGGGAGCCTGCCCCTAAGTCCAGGCCTGGGTGGGGGTGCATGCGAGCTCCCGGCGTACACCCATATCCACCCATCACTCGCCCACAGAGCCATCCAACAAAACAGAGGAGGCTCCGTAGGTGGAGATGGGTGTGTGCCCATGGGAAAGGGAGCACACTCACCTCCGCCCATCGCTGGCGCACACCCATCCCCCCACCCAACAGCGCCATGTGAAAAGGGCTTTTATGTTCGGCCAGGAATTTGACAGGCAGGGGTAGGGTTTGAGCAGTTATGGATTAGGGGATTTTACTCGATTTTATTTTGTTTTATTTGTGTATTTTTAATATGTATATTTTTATGCGTATATTTGTGTATATTAGGGGACTGGGCAGGGCCAGCCCCAGGATTTGTGGGGCCATGTGGGGCCATGTGCAGAGTCTTGGTGTGGGGCCTAATTTGCATAATTTAAATAAGGGGCAGGGGCTTATGCCTAGGGCCAGCCCTGGGATTGAGGGATTTTATTGCTTTTATCCATTTATTTTTAGATATGTTTTTATGTAAGGTGAACAGCTGTGAGCCTTACAGGAAGGGTAGGATAAAAATGTAAATTAAATAAATAAACAAATAATCTTAAAAGAGAAATTGGCGCCGTCAGTGAAATCCATATGGTCCACAGACCCAGCTCATCAAGGTGCTGTAGTAACTGGCATGGAGAATATAGACATTGGCCACGATCCACAAACTACTTTTGCCAGAGCACTTTCTCTGCTTTCTTCAGGCAGGCTTCAGTGCAATGGGACTGCTTCAGAGTAAGTGGTTTGTGAATCATGACCATTGTCAATGTTGTAGATAATGCCAAATCCATTGTAATCTCTATCAGCCTAGGAGATGCAGGAGCCCCAGAACAGTCTATCAGCCTGGAAGAACATGGACAAGCCCTTCAGGTGCCGTAAATTCAAAACAGCAGAGCTTCCAAACTGAA
The DNA here is from genome assembly GCA_003113815.1 of Sphenodon punctatus. Lineage (NCBI taxonomy): Eukaryota > Metazoa > Chordata > Lepidosauria > Sphenodontia > Sphenodontidae > Sphenodon > Sphenodon punctatus. The sequence continues at coordinate 1,582,828 of QEPC01010227.1, forward strand.
GCATTCAGCCTTCCTTTTCCAGTGGCCATTATGTTCCCTTCAAATAGAACTACTTGATTTTCAGGAAGTTTCAAACCAGGCGGAGTTTTAACAATTACCAAAAACCATCAATTCAAAGATTTGCTTTAATTACAGCACTAGCCGTTCAGTCTTTTAGGAGAATAAAAATGTTATCACTGGAAGCTCGCTGAAGATCAATGAATATTGAAGAACAGACCAAGTACTTGAGTCTACATTGCCTTGCGTTTTATGCACTCATTCGCACCTGGGCAGTGGCTATTAATTTATACCAGGGCATATCATCAGAGAACAGGCCTGGATGAAAGAACGTGGATGTCCCATTTTAAACCACACCTTGGGGGTCTGACCCTAGCCTTGATTCAACTGTTTATTGCCTCCATCATGTTCTCCACATGGAGAAGAGGGTGCAAGAAGTTCAGCGGAGTTGGACAGGGGAGGGTCAGACAAAAGGGCTGGGTGGCAATGATGCCAACACAGCACCATACCTTCCAACAGTCCCTATTTAGGAGAGACTCTTTGGGTGCTGAATCTAATTTAATACCCTGCCCCTCCTGCCACCAGGCAGCCTGAGGCAATTTACCCATCCCCCCACCCCCCTTCAGAGGGTTAAAGTCCCTCTTTCAGAAGACAAAGTCAAAAAGACCAGTATTTAAGCCTCAGGCAACTCTTTCCTTGCTGCCTCCCAGGAAAGCACTTGAAAGGACAATGGGGAGATAATAGAATGATCAGAAACAAGGTAGCACAATAGGCAGAAGAACTTCTGTCCTTTTTATGCTGGGAGATGCGTGCATGTATGTAAGACTGTGTTGTAAACCCTGCCTGACAAGCGTGAGAGAAGCCGCGGCAGATCCCCGTGCGCACCGGCTCTTTTCCCGTCAGCCGGCTCCTCTGCGCTGCCGCGTCTTCCCTCGCTCCTCCCACTGCCGCTACTGCCGCCACAGGTGAGAACACAGCCTATGTGTGTGAGGGGGTGGAGCCAAGTCACCAGGTGGCTCGAGCTTATTGGCTAAGGGACAGAGCTTAGCCTTCTTTGGCTGTTTGAAATGTTGGGAGATGCGCAGCACTCCATAATTCTACATGGATGGTCCCAAGCAGCACACACACACATGCTGACTATCACCTGAGCATGCCACAAGCATGGGGAGGGACCCTTCACGCTGCAGAACAGGCCTCATAACAATTATTCCAGTGACAGGAGATTTACAATTTTTGAAGGAAAAACATATTTTTTTCCAGACACACGCCTTACCTAAGAATCACCTTTTACCTAGAAGCAAGTACGAGAGAATCTCCATGACAAATGGAAACTACCAAGAGAAATACTTTCCTTATCAAGCTCTGGACTCACTAGCTCAGGAGTGGGCAAAGTTTCTTAATCCCCAGAGCTGCAGTCATTTACCACAATCGGACCAACGAGCTCCATGTGGTTCTAGAGCTACAGTTTGCCTCCTTCTGCCACAGTGCCTTGTTAAAATGGGGCCCCGCTGGCTACCATGTCCATAGGAACAGGGACTGAGAGGTTTCAGAGATTTTCTGAGAAGGGGGAGAGGAGTAGAAGGACATTTTTATTTAGTTTGCTAGCCTCTTTTTATTCCCAAATTGTACGTTGCTGATGAGCAACCTGAATGAGGGGGTGCAAGCTCCACATATTGTCACTGCTTCAGAACAACAAGGAACCTGTGGCCCTGAGCCTCTAGTTCAGGAGTAGGAAACCTCCAGCCTGTGGTCCCTTTGCAGCCCTCAAGCACTTGCCAAACAGCCCCCAGAAGTTTCCGTGTGCCCATTTTCAATCTGGCCCACCTGCCATGTTTCATGGCTCACCTTATGGCTACAGAGAGCCTCTGGGCTGGTAGCCACACCCCCTACGTAGACAACATAAACCCCTACATAGGCAGCTAGGCCAGCTACGTAGGAGGTCATGACATTATGTAGGGGGTCATGCTCCCCTTCTCCTGCTTCCCCTCTGCAGGACACTGTGGGTCTTGGGGTGGGGATTCAGTCCAAGAGGGAAGGTTCCACAGTTGTTCTAGTTCTACCATGCCCTTAGAGACCATCTGCAAGAGAAACCTGATTAGCTGTCCAATGGTTTCTTCTTAGCCACGAGTCATTCTTGATGGGCTATGTTAGCTGGGTCATAATAAAGCCCTATACGGTCTGGTCCCCTCCTATCTGCGAGTACGCCTCACTCTCCGTGCCCTGGATCAACTCCTGCAGTCCACCAGGAGTGCCCTTCTTCATGTCCCCTGAGTGCTGCGGGGGGGATACAATGGAGAGGGCGTTCTTGGTGGCAGTGCCTTGCCTGTGGAACTCCCTTCCAGTGGAGGCCCAGGTGACCCCGGACCTTGCTTCGTTTCGATAACAGTGCAAGACCTGGCTGTTCTGCCAGGCATTTGGTGAGGGAGGTGGGTGAGGAGGATGGGGTTTTCATTTCTTATTTGTATTCATATGCTTCCCTGTTATGTATATTTTTTAAATGTTTTAACTTTTGTAAGCCTCCTCGAGCTGCCTAGTCAGCAGAGGTGGGGTATAAATAATGAAAATAAAATAAATAAATAAATAAATTAAAAATAATATTTTTCCACAAGAGCTTTTCACATAAAGAGCTAGTGCACACTAAGAGCTAGAACCACGCAGTCAGGTTAAAGTGCTTGAATACATCAGGTCCCCACTATAGAAACAGCCTTCATCACAAAGGCTTTGGGATCACCAGGAAGACATTTTGTTAGAATGGAGTCTGTCAGGACAGAGCATTGTTCTGAGCAGCGGTGAGGACCCTCCCCCCACCCCAGTTCTATTGCTATCACTATCAATAATTTTCTTATAAATCCATTTGTCAGAGACTGACTCATCTGGAGCAGGGTATGACAGCTGAACTTTCTGTGACCTGGTAATTATTCAAATACATGTGAAACATTGTTAAAAAGCTATTCTACTACACTTTTCAATTTCTGGAGCTATTTTGGAGACTTGGGTCAGGGGTCTAGAATACCTATGAGTGAACTAGAGTGCATTACGGTACTGGACAAAAATTCTCAACATATTATTTTGTTCACAGTGACACACGGCCATTAAGTTAAAGCAAGAGAGATTCAAACTTAATCTTACAGCTTCCTGTAAAGAGGTGGTATAATGTTATTTCAATCCAGCTTCCAGATCAGAAAAATGGTAGGATGTGCAAGAAATGCCATTGCTTAGAATGATTCAGACAGATAAAGCAACTGGCTTTCATGCAACTGTGCCCCAGGTTAGACACAGAACTTCTGCACTTACGTTGCCTTCTGAAGGTGATGGAGTTCTTTGGTGTGTTCATGGGGTCGGGGAGGTACATGGAGCAAGAAGGGGCCAAGATATCTCAGCTCCTCAGATACAGAGACCATGATAGCATGACAGAGATAAGTCATCTGCAGAATGGTTCATCATGCTTCCAAGCTTCATTAGTGATCCTCACTTTGCCCTGTCAGCATGACTCTCAAAGAAGCCCTGCTGCTGTTGGCTGGGTCCAGGGTTTAATTTATGCTAGTCCTCAGCCCCAACACTTCTTTCCATGCCAGGGCCCCACAACAGCACCTCTTCCAGGCCCCACCACCACTGCTATTCTGCAAGACCCTACCTATGACTGGATACAGGAACACCAGCCTTGGCCTCTCCCCTCACAGGGTTGAGACTGGAACTATTGTAAATGGGCAGGGAGAGGGCTGCTATGCCAGCTCACAGCTGTTCAGCAGTTGGCGTTTCTGCCACAGAACTAATTGGCCCTGTCACCAATGCCACTGCCCAACCCTGGCCCTTATTAAACTCAATCTGCCCCTGAGCAAGGGCTGGGAACAGGGGCTTGGGGAGTTGTGGGGCCTAGTAAGACAACTCCACAGATACCTCTGAATAACCCTGCAGTCAAGAGGTGGATTTCCAGGGCAGCGTGAACCCCAGCACCTCTTTTTATACAAATTAAACACTGACTGTGTCCCTTCAGCAAAGTCCAGTAGCAGTCATGGAGTGGACTCATGGGAGGATAATACAGGGTAGCATGCAATCGCATCGCCTCCCACAGAGCTCCTCCTGTGCAGTTCCACAGCAGAGAGACTTCTGCTGGGTGCCAGAGAAAGGGGTAGGACAAGAGGGGCAGAACCACACTACACCCACCCACCCCACCCCCAAAACAGACACCCTTTCTAGGCACCGATAGAATCACCGCAAAAGCCTCCAGGGAACTGCTTGGTGCATGCACAGTGCACACTGATGCAGAGGCATCACTAGGACTTGTGGGACACCGTGCAAACCTCCAGGTTGGTGCAGTTAGGGACCTTGTTGGGGGGCCTCCTGGCATAGGGCTGGATGGGGCCCTGCTACCAGGCGACCCACTGCAGCTGCCCCACACATGCCCATCAGGCTAATTGGCTGACCACATCATACCTCAGGCTCATTTGCTGACCAAAACAAAGCCAAGCTCTCAACTGGATGGCATTTCCCTGCCTTTTTGCCAGCCACACATTAACCTTAGACAACCACACCTGCTCATTTCTAGAACTGATGGGGATGTTGTAGGCATCAAATGGGGGAAACCCTATTGATTAGGGGGAAATCCAAAATGGCTCTACCAATGAGAACACTTCATCTACCTGTAGCGCTGTATTCTTATCACTGACTAACTGCAACCAATAGGATGGTGCCATACAAACTAGCCATTGGGAAGGGTAATGATTGGTTCACTTACCTGTGATGTCAGAGTGGACCTATGATCTATGACAAGGGGAGGAGCATGGAGACCAGAAGGTTTTATGACAACTGGAACTTGGCTGAGGATATGCAGATGAGCTGGAGGGCTTGTGGGGGCCACTGGTTTACTAGGTAAAGTTGGGATATAATTGTAGCTTACTCCAAAAGTCAAATTCCTTTAATTTTAGCAGGAAGGAACACTGACTGTTAGGTACAAGCTTGGCTTATCTAAACAACAAAGGGTGTAACCACCATGTAGAGCCGAGACCTGATTATCTGGATTTTGCTCATCTGGACACTGCATGAATCCAAAGCACTGCTTGTCCCCTGGCAAGCAAAGCATCTGGATGACCTGAAGAAGCCACTGCAGGGCACAAGAGAAACCGCAGAGCAGAGATTGGTGTTATGGTTGGGTCTCCAGTTACACTCTCTCCCCATGCAGATGCCTCAGGCAATGCGATCCCCAAGCTCACTTCTTGTGGTGAACCTGGGAACAAGAGGGACTAAGTCAACTACAGGGAATGCAGGCAGAGGCCCTTTTTACACAAGATGCTCCCCCGCATGGACCCCCATCGTCCACATAGGGGAGCATCCCATGTAAATGTTAGGGTGCATGGGGTGCGCTCCTGCAAACCATGCATTCTCACACACACCCCACTCACAGAGCAACCGACAACAATGCAGGTTGCTCCGCGCATGGGGATGTGGGGATGGGTGTACGCCCGTGTGCACCTGCCCCCAACACTGCCCCCGCAGTAGTGCACCCAGAGACCGCCCCCTCAGCTGCGGCACATTTAAAAAGGGCCAGAGCCAAGTAGGAGATCCCGCTCATCTGAACACCTGCTCAGCCAATGATGGCAGTTTGCCTCAGGGACATGGCTTCAGACAGAAAGACAGACTAAAGAGAGAAGGGCCAAGACTGTAGTATGTTGTTGCTGACTTGACACCATAAATTAACTCCACAAGGGAGACAACCTGATTTCCTGCGTCCATTTAGTGATGAAGGTAGGAAGGTTGCCTTGATCCTGTAACTATCCCAGGCAGATGCTCTCCTAAAACTGGCCTCTGCCTCTTTGCAGTTCAGTGTCAAGCTTCCCATACTGCATCAAGGTTTCTCCATTACCTGACCTCTACTCTACCAATGTTATTCTCAGTAGTGGTCTTTGACAAACTTTCAGTTCCTTTGGAGGAAGGAAAGTGATTAGTCTCTTGCTAGTTGTTAGTCTCCCCCACCCGACAGGTGGATCTGGGAGTTCTGCCCAGGTTTCAATCCACTATTTTTGTTATATGTTTCCTGCCTTTTTTCTGGGTTTCCATCACTTCTCGCTGCTACCTTCCCAGAATATAGGTCACATTCTGCATTTGGCGAGGGCCTAACCATTGTGCTGTCTCTTCTGATAAGGCAATAGCATAACAAGGCTCTTTGGTACAGGGCTGTGTATCAGTCCTTGTTATTGCTGCTCTCGTCTGTGTTATGTCTCTAGATGTATTTGTTTCCTTTCCATGCCCCAGCAGTTTCTGTAGTTTTGTCTTTTGTGCAGTTATCTGTTTCACCTTGCCATTTGAATGCTGCTTTCGTTATTAAACAAGACAGTCATTTCAACAGAGACTAGCCACCCATTCCTTCTCTTTCATGATGGCATCCCCTTTAAAAAGTGCACACGCACTCAGCCTTCGTGTGTGTTAAAATTCACTGGAATGGAACACTCGTGCAGCTATCAATCAGCCGTCTTACAATTTGTGCAAAGGGCAGCATTTGCTTTTTTCAAGTAATGTGTTTTGAGCCTTTAAAAGATGAATCCTTGTTTAAGGAACTTAACAGGAGTACTGTTACAGCCACTTAGCTTTAGCCAGCAGTCAAGAGGCTATGCTTCAGTGGAGCATTGAAACACCTCCTGTATTTTCAAGTCACTGTGGATGCCGCATGGCATGTTGTCAGTAACTTCTCTGTTGTGAGTTACCTGCAAGATGAGGGAGAAGTAGGAAAGGGGCAAGGAGATTAAAAAAAATCCCATGATCTTATTACATTCCAAGAAGAATTTCAATGGCCGTTTTGTGTCCTTTAAAAGGTTAGGCTTTGTGATATAACAGGGGCGGCACTGTAGCCTAAGGTGTTTGACTTGGCCCTGGAAGATCAAGGGTTCAAAAGCTATGCATGTTGCACCCAGATATGCACAATGGGTGGGTGTGGAGGCAACTATCTAAACACACCCCTAGTTATAAACTCAGTGGTTGGTCTCAGTTCTACATCTGTAAAATGAGAATAACAATGACCTGCATTGCAGAGTTGTTGTGGGGGTAGATTAATGATAGTAAAGCACTTTGAACACTGGAAGTGCTCTATAATTGAAACACACACTTTCAAGCTTAAAGCCACCAAATGGATCTCTTTTCTGCAGAGCTAGACCAGGTTATGCAGAGATTAGTTACAGATGGTGTGTCCTTCTTTACACTATTCTACTTCTTAAGTAGTGTCAGCAGAGGCAATTAGGACAAAAAAATGCCTGGATCAGCAAGAATATTGTTGCATAAATCATGTGACATGGCTGCAGCCTAAAAAATCTAAGGAATGTAACATAAGTGACGGAACCATATGCATTTCTTAACACTTGAATCTTAGTGAGGCTAGTAGGAGGAATTTAGATGGTAGATGCATGTCGGTTGGCAGATTACATATTGCAGAATGCAGCATCAAACAGATCAAGAGCTGGGTTAGCACTTAGATCAAAGGGGAGGCACAGAAGGATTTTGTTAATAAAACTCCTTCCCGCCCCCCCCTCCCCCCAGAGCTGTAGACCATTAAGCATGTTTGAATATCTGCATATCTTGCTCTCGGGCATATTCTGACCATTTCTCACATGTTGAGAATTAATCCTCGAGTCTTTGAGCTACTTGTGTGCTCTTAAAAAAAATATGGAAATCAGGGGTATAGTTTTCAAAATGGAGCAAGATCACAACATGAAAGCAAACCCTGTTGCATACACTAACCGCAACATGTTCTCCAAACAGAAACAGTTTCTATTTTAAATACTCCTCTTCTTTTTACTTAAGAAAACCAGTGGCTTCCCTTTTCTTCCCCAACCCTGTGTGGGTCCATTTTGAAATGAGATGTGTAGCTTGTGTCAGAGTCTTGAACAACAAAAAGTTATGGCATGTGAGATGTTCCAATGCTGTAGGGGAGAGATGAATCCAAACAGCACCTTCTGTTCTCCATAGGAAATTCATTTTTTCAAACTGTTTCTTGAAAGCGTTTCCTAATGCATTAAGCCTCCATTATGCTGCATATGGCTTCTATTTTCAAATCTCTAATGCTTTCAGGAATGTCTTCCTCGACGTCTCTTGTTCTTGCTTCACTGCAGTACCCGCTAATTGACAAGGAAAAGGCCAAACCGTGCCCCCTTAGGCCTCAGTCCTCTTACTCCAGAGTAAGAAAGCCAATGGGACTACACTGGAGAAATTGGTTTGAGGATTCCAACTAGTTTCTGCTTCTCTAGCTTTCCTCAAGGCATAAGTTATATTCCCGTACCTTTCGGAAAGGAGGCAGACATCACTGCATTGTACAGAACAATATAGTGCTCATTTTCCTACTTGTGAACCAGAATTCCTAGCCTTTTGATTTTGAATCTACAGGAGAAAGAGTTAGCATTAACAGCGCTAGCTCCTAGCAACCAAAATGAAGAGCAGGGCTTAAACAGACAAAGGGAGAAACTGTCTCTGCCCCAGAGAGATTGCAATTAGCAAAGACAAACCAAAGAAAGTATTATCAACCGCACTTTATCGATAGAGACACAAAGTGCCATTTAAGTGAACAGAGATTGTACTGTTGCAGCACTTTGAGGAACATAGCCTGAGGGTTATGTCCAGAGGGTTCAGCACCCACCATTGCGGCTGAATTTTCAATTTGGAATGGAGCACATGAAAAACCTGACTCTGCTTGCATTACAAAGCTTGCCACAGAGGGAGTTTTAGATGGATGGGGCACCTGCTGTGCCCTGGGGGCCCACTCCTGCATCCGCCTGTTTCCAGCTCCGCCTGGGTTTGCAACAGAAAGACCAGCAGTGTCCCCACGCCACCATCTGCCCACGCAGCACTACCCCCACCATAGAGTTGCAGGTGCTCAGCCAACGCTGTAGAGGCTGGCACCCATGACTTCATGATGCTGAATGGGGCCAGGCATTGAGCTGCACCAGGTGTGGCCAGCCTATTCTGTGTGGCGTGCTCTGGGATCTTCTAGATCACCGCCAGTGGGGCTGGCCCAGAGCAGGCCCAGCATTTCTGCCAGGTACCTTTAGACAGACCAGTCAACCCAGGGATAGCAAGAGCACCCCTGGAGCTGCCGACGGTTGGTTTATACCCAATATGTCAGAGGTCAAAAGATTGGAACCAGAAAAGGGTGCAGGAACAGGTCCAGACTGTAGTGGGGTCAGGGCAAAGTCCAAACAGGGCCCAAGGGGCAGATCCAAACAGGTAAGACACAGAGCAAAGCAGAAACAGGGGGATGGGACACAACACAGAGCAGGGCTAAGTAGAACACAGAGCAAATTTAAAAACTGGAGGGTGGGGTGAGTAGATGATTGAGTCAGCTTCCAGCAGTTTCCAATCAGTCTTATATTCTGCCCAGCAGCCAATCAGGAAGCTGAGTGGGCAAGCACCAATTAGGAGGCTAGAGAGGTGTGGTCACAGCAGTCCTACATAGAAAAGCCTGAGCCCAGCCAGAGCAGGATGGTGGTGCAGTGGGTCCAGCAACTGTCCCAAGGGTGCTGATTTAAGGCCTGAATCCTTACACAGGGCTAGAAACTCAATGGTTATCTGTAAGAACACCCTTCCCCTCTTCCAGTTTCTCACTGTCTCTCTTACATAATAAGCAGGAGAAAAAGGAGGAATGCAGAACCATTTGATATTTAGTTTTATCTAGAGTCCATGTAGCGAAAGTTACCAGAATTCTGTATGGGCTGACATGAACATCCTCTTAGGCCACTTTTACATGAGTGGCGGGATGCAGCATGTTGAAAAACGTGCTTCCTGCTGCGGGGTGCATTTAGACACACCGGAAGTAGCCAGCCACCATAGGAATCGTGGCTTGCACTGTTTTTTTGAAGCCGCATGCAAAGGCTCGATATTGGGGTTTCCCAAATGCGTCTTCAAAAAGACCACACATGCCTCAGTTCCTATGGCGGCCTGCTACTTTTGGTGAGTCTCAATGCACCCCGCGGGGCTTTTCAGGAAGCGAGTTCTTCAACGCGCTGCACCCCGCTGCTCGTGTAAAGGTGGCCTCAGATGTTAGAACTCTAGCACAGTGGTAGCTCCTAAACTTTGTGCCTATGTGACCCCAATATGATTCTGTGACACCCCTCCTCCCCACAATGCCAACAATAACATGCAAAGTGTATCAAGGATCCCAACCCACTATTTGTCCACTTCCATTTTAGGACTTTTTACTCCATGAGCTATGCGATTGGATTAGTTCCAAGCACTGGACAATTAATATCTTGTATGATCACATCCAACAGTTGGACCCTTGAATCAGGAGCCAAATGGATGCCTTACGATAAACATGGAACCCATTTTTTAAACATCTTGCCTAGTCCCTTTAAGTGGGTCTGACTAATGTACTTTAGTCTTGCAGAACAAGACTTTTAGTGAATTTGAGTGCAATCCTGTCGTCACTGAAGTCAAGAGTTCAGCACTTATTGACTTTCATGGGTGAGGATTACACCCTTAGAGCCTTTTTAAATTAGTAGGATTTCTCCTGCAGTTTAAATCTGAGGCTCTGGGATTATCGGGGTCTTATTTACGCCACATCTCCAAATACCAGGGAGTCGTGTGGCGCTGCTGTTTCTAATGGCGCCCGGGCGACTTCCGGTTCACGCAGGAGTGTCTAAAGCTAATGGCTAGTTTTTGTTTGGCCCCTTACCAGTTCCTGGATCTGGCCCCTGCATCCAGTTCCTGCCCTGAAGCACTGAAATTGTGAACTTTGGGGGAAGGGAGCAAACGAGGCCATACGCATAGGGATAGGGGATGGATCTATGGCACAGATCCATGAGCTGGAGCATCCTCTTCCTTCCCCATCCTGAGTACACCCCTTAAACACCCATACCCTCAAATTTTATTCAGCCCTTGGAGCTTGTACTAGTTTTCAGAGTGGCCCCTGGGAAGAAAAATGTTCCCAATGACCCTGGTATAGGATATCTTGCCTAGGAGGACTAGATGATCCTTCAGGTTCCTTTCAAACCTACGTTTCTAAAAGGGCCCCAGATACTAAACCAGCCTCCAACACATTCAAGAATCTAAGCCCCTTGGTACAAACACACTTTTCAAGGACTGCATTCCTGAACCCATTGACATTAATGACTCACTCCCGTTGACTTTAATGGGGTAAAGCGTGCACTCCTTCATGTTTAATTCTCACACATTTTCAGTGATTGGATAAAAGCCTCCAATCCTCAGATCACTGAATTTGGACAAGCCCCAATGATGTGAATGGGGGTTGAGCTGGTGCAGTACTTTGGGGATTGGATCTTAAATGGATACATATTCAATGCCTATAAAGCCCTAGAGACATTGTTAAAGTTTAATCCAGTTACATTGCAAGTATCTGAGGTAAGTCACAAGATTCAGAATCCAAAAGGCCAATGACACTACCAATTGGATAAAAGATATTCAGCACATCAACACCCAGCCTGTAAAGTTCAAGTAAGTCCTTTAACCCTATAAAGAATTGATGACTTCCAGTTTCATCAGCTGATTTAGCCACTGAGCTGAAAGTGAGCTTGCAAAAGAGAGAAAGTTGAGATGGGGAAGTAAAGAAGAGGAAGTTTGGGGGGTTATTGGGGTTTCCAGCCAAAAACTGTCTAGTAAAAATGGCTCTCCTGCACCCGGCCACACAAAAAGTATTATTCAAAGCAGAAGTGCCCGCTACAGAAGAGGGTAAGCAACAGGGCGACTCCACCAGCCCCTCCGAATAACCCCCATGCTGCTGGGATAATGTGAAAGGACTTTGGGAGTATCCTTAAACACGGATGGATTTCAGGTTGAGCTGGAGCAGGGCAAAATCATGGAAGATAGGACAAATGCAGAAACTTTATTTAGGAAGGACATTTTATTAGCAGTTTCATGTTTAGAGATAACACATTTCATTGAGAGGTACAGTCATTTCAGATATTAAGGCTGCAATCCTGGACTCTCACTTAAGTCAGTGGCAAAATTCCCATGGAAGATTTCATCCAGGGCTTAATTTGTGTCACCCCAACACCTTTTTCGCACTTTATCATGCTTGCTACCCTGCCAGACCCAACCACAGTTATATAAAGTTTAATGGGGGTTGGAGGCGGATGCTACTTCTGCTGCCAATCAGCGATGTGACAGGAAGAGTACAATGCTACAGATTAGCTGGTTGGTAACAATGCCAGCACCCACCTCTGCCCTGCCCTGCCCCCCTTCAAACCTTATCCAGCTCAGAAAAAGGTGGCAAAGTAGAGCTGGGGAACGGAGCTGGCTGGAGTAACAGGCCATAACAGGGTAGCTCCACCAGCCCCACTGGATAATCCCCATGCTACTGGGATAACATGAAAGGACTTTTGGAGTATCCCTAAGCCACAGCACCTTTTTAAAAGCAAAACAAAACACACACACACAATTCAACACTGCACCTACAGGTGCAATCCTATCGTCACTGAAGGCAATTGCTTAGCTCCCCTTGATTTTAATTTGTTGAGGAATGTGCCCTGAGGAAAGAGTCTGTGTTCTTAAAGCATTTATATAGCACCAGCAATGTCCCTGCACTGAACAATCATTAATTAGAGAGAGGTCCGTGCCCCAAGGGACTTACAATCTAGGAGAAACAAGGGAGAGGGGAACATAGGGAGAGACAGGAATACATTCTCAAAGTTGAGAAGTCACAGGGGAGAAGGCGACCCTGAATGTTAGGACAGAAGAAGAAGCATCAGTGGGCAGCCAGTGGGGGTGAGGACCTACGGAAATTTCAGGAAGGATCTGATGTAACCTCGGGGTTGCATTTGTAAGGGAAGGGGTCTTAAAAGCTTCACTCCAGGATTGGCCAACAGGAACAAAAGATCACTTCACTTATCTCACTGGCAGACCGATAAACACTTTGAACTCACAGGGGGGGGAAAAGCAGGAAGAAGAGCAAAAGCATAGAAATTACTGCGCACAACCAAGCAGTGGTACCTTTTAACCTAGATTTTATTTTAATGGGACATGACTGGGATAGTCTCGAGGGCCTGACTGGAAACAATAATGCTTTGTGGTGTGCAGCTCCAGCAGTTATGTCCTCACAAATTCCCCAAATTACACAATCAGCTGTTTTACACATTAACACACTGAAGTGAGAGAACCACTGCGGTTTCCTGTTTTGGCAGGGTTTTTTGGACCACAGAATGTAGTTAACATTTGCTGCCTGCTGAAACTTTTTTTAAAAAAAAAAAACCCCACAAACCTCTGGACATCCAGCACTCACTCTGTAAGCAGACTATTAACAGAACGCATTTTCGATAGGAAGTCTTTGTCCAATCCTCAAACCAATGGGAAACCGTTGAAACCAATGGTAAATGACTCCTGAATAAGTGGTCCAGAGTAAGTGATCTGGGTACTGCAGTCTTGTTAAGAGTTCCCAACAAAAGAGATGCTCTATGTGAACAGTCTGAAATCAATGGCACTGCTCTCAAGGAAGTAGACTGAGAATATTGCAGCCTAAGACAATATACAGTAAAACTCATGGGAGGGAGGATAGTCTCCCTCCCAGGCTTTATACTGCTGGTAAGTACCAGAACCAACTGATAGAGCCTGCTGGAATAGAGATACCTCCTCTGGAGACTCCATCTCAGCAGCTGCTGCAGGAACATCATTGATACAGACTCAATCACTCCACTCCCAGCTGTCCTCTATTTTTGATGGTGAGGAGTCCCTTTGTATTTAAGCACCATTTCACGCTCCCCATCCCTGTGGTTAGCTTCTGGGAGGAATTTGTACACCATCATGTACATGCGATGGAATAACTACACTGAAAGAAGGCGAGGGGGCTGGTTATTTTACTGGCAGGTGAGACGTTCGCAAGAACGTACATTTGGAAACTGTAATTGTTAACAATGAAAATGAATTGGTTTCAGCAGGAGAGATACGGGTCTTTCACAGGCAGGTACAGGCTGCCTGTTATTTATGCCACACCGGCTATCAGGGTTCTGATGGTCAATGCATTTCCTTTTTCCCCAGGCACCCACAATGACAGCATATTAAGAATGCAAAATAACCATCCATTGGGGAGACCAGGCCTTGGGATCCAAGGCTTCCAGCCAGCATTCCTAGCCATGGTAACAAAATCGTCAGCCAAGATTAGTCATGCATAGAATATTTTAGGTGCACTAGCATGTTTGTAGGAAGAACTTGAAGATTTTCTTCTTCTTTTTTGTTGTTGGTGGTCACCTAAAAGTGACCTATTTGAACAGACTTTACCCAGACACCCCCCACCTCACCCCCCACATGCACACCTACTTATACTTACTATAATGGAATAAGCCTTATGCAAAGCCTACAAGATCTACCTACACAAGTTAAAAATTTTACACCAGGAAAAGAGAGAGAGAGAGAGATGTATCTGCATTTCACATATCATAGTCTTCTGAAAAGTGTGAAAGAGATGTCAACTCAAATGTCAAGATAACAAACCTCCCTCATTTGGATGCTCTTAACACACGCAGACACCAACCACTAAATATTTTTAATAGAAATGCTGGAGGAGACTGGCTAAATATAAACCACAAGAGCATCTCCCTGTCTAGATGGCAAGGCAGGGTAGGCTCTGTCAGCCAGCGAGCGCCCTTGTAGCATGGCTTCTTTGTGAGATCATAAATGTGCAATTTAACTGCAGTACATAAATTAAGCCTACCTCGATCACCTCCTTCCAAAAGGACCTATGAATGGATCTGCCTTATTAGCATGATGGCTGTATTAGCACCCCCGTGTAAAGGCAGACATCCTAGCCAGACAGCAGCGTCCAGATACATTAAAGCTACAGACATGCCAAGTGAACATGCTCTGACATGGTTATACCCCCCTCGGTCTTAGCATGGTTTCTTGAAGGCCATTTTGCTAGAAGATTTGTTGTATGCTGTTAGAGGATTCTGAAAGCACAGCCAACACCCACCCCTTTTTTTATATTCCCCATACATGCTCTCTTTTTCTTAATCCACACATTGGAGCACAAAAGTCATTTCTTCTCCCTCAAAGGACATGGTGTTCATGAGAATTTCAGTTAGCAATTGTGTAACCAGGACATATATACATATATCCTGGTTACACAATATATATAATATATATATATTTAATAGCATTACATGGAATTTTAAACTATGGCTGAATTCAATATATCTTGCAAGACACTATGGTTTGAAATACTTTGGTTTGCAGAGAGGACGGATGTGCTGGCAGTGAATTCCCAAGAATCCTGTCTTCCATTATGCATAATGAATGTAATGGATCTCAATGCCTTTGTTCAACAACCACCCCCCCCCCCCTTTTTTTTTCCGATATGAGCCTGATTAATGATGGGAGAGAGATGTCTGACTTGGTCCCCCTCTCCACACCCTGCTCTGCGACGCATGCGTGAGACAAAGACAAAGGAATAGGTAATTACAGTAGTTTTCATTCATTTTCACTGCAGTGCTGCCCTGCTAGGAAAGGGAAGAAAGGCTGGGATGGGGGAGCTCCTCTCCACCCAGAAGGGTGGCGGGTGTGTCTTGGGGTTAGTCAGTCAAATAAAATGCAAACAATTAAGGCATCTGGAAGTTGATGGCTGAAGCCACATTTAAAATGGATACTGAATGTGCCCGATCCTTCCCTACACAATGGGGGTGGAGGGTGTATTGGCTGTGATTTTCATGCAGATTCCTTGGGGGGGGGGGGAGAGAGAGCTCATCCTAGCTTGNGCGTTTTGGAGCCATGCTTTTGGAGTGTAAGAAAGGATGCAGTGAGGGATACCGGGGGTTCCATGGTTTCTGGTTTAGTAGCTTCTGTCCAGACACGCCAACATGCTGTTCATAGCCTCCCCCAAATTTGCCTTTCCCCCCCCCCCCAAAGTTGGGGAAGATTAAAAATTGTGGCCAGCATCTTCTGGTCATTTTCAAGCCCATTCGTGAGTGACTGTTAAAGCAAGAAGTAAAAAAACCTCTCTCTTGTCCAAACCAGAAGAATTACGGTGGGGAGTAGCCACGATAGGTTAATTCGGCAGGCTTTCATTTAGAGAATGGCTGGAGAGAGTACCTACTACTGAAGGGCTGGCTAGAAGATGCACACTTTAGCCGGCCATGTGAGACCTCTCCCTTTTTTCGAGTGTACAAATGCCCCAAAGGTAATATTGAAAACCATCTTTGCAACCTCAAGGCTCCTAGTATGATTTTCATGGGAGCCCGCTGACTCCCTCCTCCCTTCCATGTTCTTAATCTTAACATGGATTCATTTTCTTCTCTATGTTCTTCATTTCCGTGGTGATTTTTGTTGGGCGCTGCAATCAACCTTTTTTGAGGTGGGAGTAGGGTGAGGGGGGATAAAATCAAGCCACTAAAAATCACATAGTATGTAAGAGCTGTGACTCCCAAGCAAATACACACGCGCGCACACACACAAAAGCGTTAAGAGCCATTTAGTATCTGGAACCGATTTTAATCCATTTCCCCCATCTCGCATTCTTTCACAGCTCCCTTGCCTCTCCAGGAAGATAGGCATGTGAATGTGGGAATCCATGAAATAAAAAATCATAATAATAATCCTTTCCCCCACATTTGAGAAGCAAGAGGGAGAAATTAAAAAAGAAAGCAAGAGAATCGGATGCAAGGAGGGGGGAGGGGGTCTGCAATGTAAATGGCGAGATGAGATGCTGCTGAAGATCTTACCTTCTGATCTATTTTCCTCTTTCCCCCTTTGTGTGTGGTGTGTGCTCTGGTATCAAAAAGACAGTCCCGGCTAGACTAGTGCCCTCTTTGCTGGCTCTGAGTTGGTGTCTCCCTCTCCCCTGGTCGGTTGCTGGGACTGGAGTGAGTCCTGCCTGTTGGAGCGCTGCCGCCGCCGCTGCCGCTACTGCTGCTGCCTCTGCATTTCTCCCTCCCTCTCTCTCTCTCCTTCCCTCCCCCTCCCTCTGTGACAGTCTGTGGGCAGTTCAAAAGCCACACACGCTAATATTATTTATTTATTTCCTCGTGCTCGCAAAGGCGAGGGGAAGATGCGCTCTTGCCCACTCTCGCACTTAGGGGGCGCCCTGATCCAAGCTTTTAAATATGGGCTTTGCACGCTTATAAGGGAGGATTTGTTTGGAAGGTGCATAAACATACCTTGCACAAGCCAACCCTCTCTTTTTCATGTCACGTTAAGCATCCCAAGGAAGGATCTCGTCCGGTTTATTGTTATGATTTGATTTTATTGGTTCCCCACTTGGATCTAGGAGATTTATTCTTCTTCCCTTCCTTCCCTGAAGACAATAAAGGGGCCACTTTGCAAGGATGGGAAGGAGTTTCTGAAGCATCAGCACCCTGAGGATTTTAATTTTTGGAGACATCAGCTCAGGGAAAGAGCTTCTACTCTGGCTGTGCTCGAGAGACGAAGGCACAAACTGGAAGATCTCAGCAGCTAGGAGAGCTTGGGATCCTGGAGGTGGCTCGTGATGTTGGGAGCAGTGATGGGTCTCCTTGCCTAAAGTTTCTCCCATTTGTGCAAGGAAATGAAAGGAGCCCATTTCTCCTCCGGTTGAGGGATATCCCTGGAAAATGGGGGAGCCTCGGATTAGCCTTTTTTTTTCCCCCATGGGAAACCGAGCCAAGCAACTCATCTCTCAAGAGAATGGACAGGAATCCACCCCATTCCAAAAGCAGATGGCGAGCTAGACTGGAGATTGCACGTTCCTAAGGTCTGGATCTTTCTGTTTCTTGCCCTGTTCAAAGCTAGCTTGCCCGTAGCAAATCCTACATCCAAATTATTAGCATCAGTCCTCACTCCCCACCCCACACACCTTTCCCCTCGATCCCATGCACAGTTGCACACCCTTCAAAGATATACTGAGATCCTAGAATCTTGTTTCAGCACGTAATTTGGGAAAGCAACTTTTTTTAAAATACAGCTAACAGCTGTTTATCTAATTCAGTTGGTGGATGCATGTCAATGGCAAGCTTCTTCTAAAAAAATAGTCTTCTTTTAGATTGCTATTTGTAGCCCTTTGGCGCCCTCTGCTCCTCAAAAGATGCCATGCAAAGTTCCAAAAAGGGGAAATCAACTAAAAAGGGGAAATGGGATCCTGGAACCCATGAGTTTAGTCCCGGTAAAAATTGATCCAAATGAATTGAGAAAATAATGGCTCTTCTTTGGAACTGCCTACTTAAAATCATAAGGTATGCCAGAACTTTGGAACGCACCAATACCCTATTTGTTGTTCTATATTAAACCTCCCCTTCCCCCCCCCCCCCCAAAAAAAAACCACACAACCTTTCACTAACTCCTTTGTGGCAAGCATTTGATCTAAGATACAGATATAACAATTAATATTTCCTAGACACTCTCTAAACACAATTTGTGGGGTGGGAGTGGCACGATATAAAAAGAATTATTATATTATCATTATAGAATAAGTCAGTTTGGCAAGCCTGAACAAACTTTTACAAGGAACTAGGACTTTTTTTGCTTTCACATCTGACTAGAGAGGATAAATAGGGGACTATTTAAAACCACAGGTTGCTGTAGGATGAGGATCCATGTAACTAACCTGTTTCCAGGGGCAACTGTAGGGAAGGTTGAGGGGACTGTCCCCCTCAACGTTTGAACGCATGGTTTAACTCCCCTTCTAAATACGTCTGATTTGTAACAATCCATCCTCCCCTCCAACCTTTTAGCTGTGGTTGCACCCATGTTCTCCCATATAGCAAGACATGCTTAAGGAGAATCCATTTATGCATAGATATGACTCCACTTCACACAAACACACACACACAAAATATTAACATTTTAGAAACATCTAATCTCTTGTGATATAAATATGCTAGATTTGGGTGAGCACAAGAGATTACTTAACCAGTGCTGTTTTATAGGAACAAAACTGTAAATGTCCACATTCAGATGCACCCCTTCATTCTGCTTCCTTGGCATCCAGTATTTTTCTTCCATTCCATACATTTTTTTTAAAATGCACATGTACTGTGCTGCTGCCTCCGTTTTCATGATGGAGGCAGCAAGCCCTGGAGATAGCGTGACTGGAATATAGATCCACTAGTTGCTATGGAAACTGGAGACAAAGCCTGCATCAGGATTAGGAATTCCATGTATTCTTGCAGACTCTTTGTGGCTTCCTAGTTAGCTGTTATTATAAAGGTTTAAAAGAGCAATACCCTGCATAAGTACAATTTCACTAGTGGTGTGAGTTGATAATAGAGCGTTACTGTTGTAAAAACTCCCAGTGTTTAAAAATCTGACCATAAATCTGTGTTTAGTGTCATCCTGAATTGGTCC
The DNA here is from genome assembly GCA_003113815.1 of Sphenodon punctatus. NCBI lineage: Eukaryota > Metazoa > Chordata > Lepidosauria > Sphenodontia > Sphenodontidae > Sphenodon > Sphenodon punctatus. The sequence goes on from QEPC01010227.1 coordinate 1,602,061, forward strand.
AGTCTTGTAAACCATGAACAGTTCATTACCTTTAACAACATCTTCAGACAAGTCCCAGTTGTGTGCAGCTATGGGACTCTTATTAACATTTCATCATTTTCAAGATGTAAGTGTTTGAAAGATTTCATACAAACCTCACCACCATTGTTCAAGTGCAGCTCTTGAATTTCCATGAAACACCATTTCTTCCCACCTCTCACAAGCTAACTTGGCTTTTGACTCCTTTCTGTGTTTGCTTCATTAACTGTACAGCCTTACACTAGCTGGTTTGACTGCAAGGGCAAAGGTATAATAGGGACATGCAGTGGAACTGCCCGCCTGGGGGGCCATGCTTCCTGGTGCAGCTGCATCCCTTCGGAGGAGAGTGCGGGCAGGGGACCCCATTCCATTTTTTGCACCAGGATAAATTATTATTATAAGCATTTATATAGCGTCGGCGATGTACCTGGCGCTTTACAAAGAATAAGATAGACACGGTCCCTGCTCCGAGAGCTTACAATCTAGCTATGCTTCTGTTTAGCTGCTTAACATCCTGATGACAGGAACAAACATTTATGATCTATGGGAGGTTTGCCCCCCGCCCCCCCTTACAGCAAAAGTGTGCACACTGCATCTGAGGTGCGCAAAGGTTGCACAATGCATGTGCACCCGTTGCCCATGCATGTGCACCCGTTGCCCATGCACACCTTGAGCACAGTGCATGTGCAAGGCATGGTTTGGGCCCATTGATGGCAGGATTGTATCCCAAAGGTCAGTTTTGGAGTCAGCAGAAATGAGGCCATTAGAGCAGCTGTATGCTAGACAGCCACCTACATGCTAGACAGCCACCTTGACAAGCAATGGCTGATTGTATGCGTCCTACAGAGGACAAGAGAGGAGGCAGACTAAATCACCAGGCTCCTTTCTGCATTAGCCGCATATGCCAGGCCCTTCTCGTTTGAACTTCAGGCCACCGTCCTATTCCACTCTCCTGCCTTTCTGTGCCTTCTATAGTCTATTTTCTCGAGTGCCCTAATTTTTTCTCCCTAGGACTGAATCATTATTCAGATTTCTACCCTGCCCTTCCCCCAAGGCTCAGGCCAGTTTTAATAATAAAAACAGACATCATAAAAAATACAATAAAACTCCATTTACAAAACTCATTTGAAAAACCCACCCTGAACCCACCCACCTCAACCTCACCTTCCAAATGCTTCATCAAAAAGAAACATTTTGCACTGCCTCTGGAAAATGCTCAGGCTCGGGCTCTGACAGACCTCCAGAGGAAGGAAGTCCATAATGTAGTGGGCAGCAACCAAGAACACCTCTCTGTGGGCCCTTCCCGTACAAACAAGATTAGCAGGTGGTACCCGCAAGAGAGTGCTCCCAGCTGACTGCAGGGGTCATAATGCAGAATGGAAGGAAGGAGAGATGGTCTTTCAGATATGTGGGGCCCAGGCTGTTTAGGGCTTCAAGGATCAGAACCAGCACCCTGAATTGTTCCTGGAAAGCCATAGGTAGCCAGTGCAGACTGTGCTCACGGCGATCCACCCCTGAAAGCATAGAACTGTGGAGCTAGAAGGAACCTCACCGGTCATGTCACCTAACTTCCTGACCCTGACGCAGGATACCCCATACCTAAAGCATCCCTGCCCAGTCTTTTCTTGAAAACCTCCAGGAAAGGAAATTCCACCACGTCTCTGGGAAGCTCGTTCCACTGCCGAACTGTTCTAACAGGAAGTTCTTGTCCTGCCTTCAGTGACAGCGACGAATAAATGTTCTCCATCTTTTTAACGGCATCCTTTAAAATATTTAAAACCGTCAGCCCTCTCCCTCCTTAATTTTCTTTTCTCCAGGCTAAACATGCTCACTGCCATCAGTTTTTCCTCCTACGACTTGCATTCCAGACTCATCATCATCATCATCATCATCATCATCATCGCCCTCCTAAAGATTCCTTTCCAGTTTGTCAACATCCTTTCTTGAAACTGGGACTGCCTATATGACGCTCCACCTTGAGCTGCAGGCTATCGAATGATTTCACACAGGGGAGGACACAATCACTGCTGCCCCATGCATCTCTCATGTCCGTTCCCTTCTGATCACCAGCACCAGAATGAAACTGACTTGCACCTTGGTCCTCAGTCTCATTATTCGATTTGTTATTGGTTCTAGCTTGTTTGTGTATGCTTCTCCAAATACTATTTCATTCTTCACGATCCCCCTCCTCCCTTGTAACTAAGCCAAGTATATGCACTTGCTGCTTCTCAACTTCAGAAATATATCTCCTTATCTCTCCCTATGTTCCCCTCCTTTGCCTCACCTCCCCTTGTTTACTCTAGATTGTAATCCCCGTGCAGTAGGAACCTGTCTCTAATCATGACTGTTCAGCATGAGGCATATTGCTGGTGTTATATAAATAATAATAATTTGGTTTGATTATCTAGTTATTCAGTTACTTTGTTTCAACACTATTTACTGCTACTGCACATGCACAATAAACCAAATTACCGAATAAACCAAACAGCCAGAAGCCAAAATATGTGAAGCAGATATCTAAGCTAAACAGATTGAATACCACTCCATCGGATTTTGTTTGAAGTGGCAAAATTCAATGGGTAATATTTGCTTTGAATGTTCCTTTCACCTCCAGTTGGTGGCAGCCTAGGTCAGTGAATACAAGTGGCATTTGCTACCATAGTAGTGATTCAGTGGCAGCAGGTGGGAAGCTGATAGGGAAATTGACTAAAAACAGACTAGAATTCAAAGCATCTCTAGCCGATTTCAGAGCTAGAGTGGAAGTGCTGAGCCTATAGAACATGGAATCTGGAGCCTCCCCCTCCCAAGCCCCACTTACAGCCCTTTGTGTATGGGGTGGGATGCTTAAGCCTAATGCTTCATCCCCTCCCCCATCAAGCACTGCAGGCCAGGCAGGGAGCACTCCTGGCATTTTGCAAAATGTCTAAAGTTGTCTTGATCCCTGCCATTCTTCCACTGCGCCCACTCCAGGAATATTGCATGCCAGAATCTGATGGTGAAGGAGGAGAGAGGGGATATGCAAATTGGATGGAGACAGACTGAGGAGGCAGAAGAGGGGATTGCTTCGTTTTGGCATAGAAATGGAGAAAACCATAGAAACAGCATCCCTTCCACAAAATGCCCAATCTGTTTGAAAGTGTATGCCCTCAAAATGACAACAGAAAACTCTGAGCATATTGCAGCTGAGCAGCAACCATAGTATAAAAATGAGATGGGGAAGGGTAACATCCCCATGATTTTTGGTATGTGGGTAGGGCTCAATTTGCAGTAGAAAAGGTTCTAGAATAATAGCCTGCCTAGAAGTTACTCCTTTTTTACCCCAGATGTGGGTGAAAGGGTATTGAGAGAGGCGGTTGGAGGTGCTTTGCTAGGTCCCAACACTCCCTGCAAGCCCAGTTCCTGCCTGCCTTTTACCAGTCCTTCTTCAGAACTGGATTAAGTTTAATAAGGACTGGGCTCACACTGTCATGGCCACAGATCTGCTTTTCTACTGCTGATTGGGAGCAATGGCAGCCTCCTCCCTGCCCATCCACATCACTCCCAACCCTGTCAGGTGAGAGACTGGGGCTAAGGCTGGTGCTCGTGCAGGTGGACGGGGAGGGACAGTGACTTAGCTACCATAGAGCAAGGGGTCTGACACTCGGGAGACCTTTTGCAAGTGTCTTGAGCACCACTAGGACTTTTACGGAGTGGGCAGGGGAGGGAATAGAAGTGGGTCCATCATTCTGCCCCCAGCCACCTTCTCTAAACACTTCCTAGTAGTGCTCAGACCTCTTGCAAAGAGCCCCCACACCAGGAAGGAATTTTTCAGAGTGATGGGGGTGAAGTGCTGGGGAATGGGGAGGTTCATGGAGCGACGATTACCCAGGAGCTCGCTTGCTGGCTCCCTGCTCCTGAAGGCTCATCTTACAGCAGGATTCCTGGCTACCTCCACCCCCATTGGTGACGTCAGCATGGAGCAGCTGCCACCCCTAAGTGGCAACAGCAGTAGGGGCTCCCAGCAGGGCCCCAGAGCAGCAGCATGCCTCCCAGTGAACTCCTGGCCACTCCCAAGGGGCTCCTCTACAACAGCAAAATCCTGAAGGAGGATGCTCGCTTCACCAAGGTAAACCTCTCCCTCCACCCTGGAGACACACACACACACACACACCCTTGATATTAGGAGGCCCATAACTGGCACCTGATTTCAGGCCCTACACAGCATTACAACACCCCATGGAAGAAACTGCCATTCCCACGCCCCACCCCATCAGCTGTTCAGCAAGGAGGGCATTTTGCCAGTATGCATGAATGAATCTATGGTGACCTTTGTATTTATGGCCAAAATCAAGTGGCTAGCATTACATCCAATAACACCTCCGAGAACAATCAAGCCTGCTTCTTATAAATGTACGGCTGGAGGATAACTCCAAGGTCATCTAGTCCAATCCCCTGCACTGAGGCAGGATTCACCATGCAAAACCAGGCATTTAACTGAAGGCAACAGTGCCCAGGATATCAGAGATAAATGGGCCAATCGCTGCTCTTCCCCATGTGGCTGGGGGAGCGGGAGGGATGATTCTCACATGTTCCAGCTCTCTCCGTCCCTTTCTTGCCCAGAAAGGAGCAGCCCCAGAATGACTGGTGAGGACCCCCTGGTTGAGAAATGGAATCTGTCCTTTGCGGGAGCCACTGGCTGGGCTTGCTCCCCTTCCTGTCTTTCACCACTGTACCCGGTCTCCTTCCCAGCTCCCCGCTTGTACATGGTCCCCTCCCTGCTGTAACAACACACACACACACCCCATTTCCCTCTCCCCAGAGCTCCTCTCGAACCCTCGCCCTCCTCAGCTCCCCATGTCCCAAAAAGAGTTACCAACGATTCGGTTTGATTGGAGTCTCCATGTTTTGATGCCTCGTTTCTGGGCTTTGAGTGAAGTTCCCGTTTCCATGGGTTATCCAGAAACACTGCTAGAATTTTTTCAGAAGGAGGAAGAGAGGTTACGTCAAAAAGGAGCAGGGCAAAAAGGTTCTCCCGTCCCTTTCTGATGTGGCCCCACCTCCTGCAGAGCATCAGGGTGTCTTGACACTCCGAAAGGGGAATGACCGTGGGTGTTTTGAGATGAGATGCTACCCCACGTGGCCACCCATGAGACACACATCCAGCCGCCCATCTGAGGGTGGAGCAGCTGCATACAAGCTCCCATGAGCCACGGAGCCGAGCCCCCACTCTCAGCCACACGTGGAGCCATGCTGGGAAACGCAGAGTGCGCTGTGCAGGGCACGCCAAATGGATGCGTGGCAATGAGTGGCCCGTGCCCGTATGAACAGCAGCAGCCAGCTACACCCATAGACCGGTCCACCAGTACCATAGAGCAGTGGTGCAGCAGAGCACAGTTCCCAGGGTGTAAGTCAGATCAGACTCCCAGGCTCACTTTCGCATGGGAATTCAGCTCACAGTTCAGTCACTCATAGGGTTACCATACCTCCCCTTTTAAAAGAGGATGCTTATGAAAAATACATGATGCAGGGCTGCACTGGAACCAGTGCAGCCCTGCACCATGTATTTTTCATAAGCATCCTCTTTTAAAGCAGCAGTATGGTAACCCTAGTCACTCACTTTCTAGGAATGAACTATTCGTGTCTTTTATTTATGCATTGCACAGTCTCTTTATTCACGTTTCTCCACCATATAAATAGAGTCTCTCAAACCTTGCACTATCACTGGGAAACAGCCCTCTGGCACCCCCGTCCCTAACTCTAACCTAGTTAGGCCTCAGTCTCTGGTAGCCTGCAGCCAGGCCTTAACTGAGCCCCGTCCTGGGCCTCTTCAAGCAGCCTGCAGCCCTGCACACTGGTTCCATCGGAGCACTCCAGTCCTGTGGCCATTCTTGGTTATCCACAGCACTTCAGTGCTATCCTCCAGCTAGACCACGGCCATTTGTTCCTCTCCCCATGCAGTCCATGTGTGTAGCTGCTCCGTGGCAGAGCCATGTGGAACACACACACACACACACACCAGTTAACTTGCTCACCTGAACACACCCCATATCAGAAGAGTTCCTTTTGCCCCATCTCCATTTAGGCAAAGCCCTACCCTTTGAGGGGGCCAAGGTTTCTGGGAAGGTGGCAGATCCAGTTCCAAATTGCTTCTGTCCCCTTTCCCTATAATCCTCCTTGTGACAAAAGCCCAGATAATTTCAATTCTGTGACAATTGTGCCCTTTGTATAAAATCACTCTGGTTCACAAAACTGTGCGTTAACTGTGTGGGTTTTTTTATGCAAACTGAAAATCTCCCGGTTTCTTTTCCTTGCAGGGTGTTACCGGGTACACAACTGCAGCCTCGGACAGCTATTGCTGTACTGACAGAAGAACAGTGATGGTCTGAGTGCAGGGCCTTCCTCGACTGAGCCAGTAATAATAATAATACTTTATTGCGTAGCCAAAAAGGCTTTTGCATACAACATACATATAACCCCAATACATATCAAAAATAATCTATAAAATCCCCCCAAAGAAGGGGTAAATAAAAACGAGAAAGCATTCTCCATCATAGTCCATCTCAATCAACCCTACCATAAACAAACCAATGGATTATACAGACTTGCATATACTTAAAGATTTACTGGGATTTAACTTTTCCCATCTTAAAAATATATCCCTGCATTAGGTATTTTGTTACCTTCTCCGTGACGTATGAGGAACGATCAGCAAGCAAGAAACTAACACAAAACCCCGAAGTTCTTCCTGGGAAGGGAGTAATTAACGGGGAAATGTATTTACTACATGCTTCTGTATAAAATACACAATCCAGTAAAATCTGTGACTGAGCCAATAAATACCAAAAGGGCACGGAATCTTCGTCGGGTTCGAAGAAATGACGACCTCATTGTATCCTTCGAATTCCAACAAGTGGTTTTAGTCCTGGCGAGTTGTACTGTTACCTACATGCTCTATTTTCTCTGTTTTAAAAAGGTAAGTAAGTATCCTTGGAACAGGGTGGGAAACCTTTTCCTTCCCACAGTTCACTTTGACAATTAACATAAGCTCTGCGGGCTGGCTAGGAGTTGGAGTGAGGTGCTTAAGAGGATGGGAGGGGAGCGGAGAGCCCAGATTATGCATCTATGCCATGAATCCAGCCCTTGTCCTTGGGTCCATGCCCTCAACTCTGTCCTCTTCCCCTGAGCTCACTCAATGCTTGAGTGTAGGGACTGGAACTGTTAGGATTTAGGGAATTAGCTCTCTTTGGATCGGGGGACCCACACACCCTGGTTTGCACATATGAGACATTCACATAGAAGGGATCTTAAATCATAGTTATAGATTTATTTAGTTGTTCACACATTTATAAAAGCCAGTCTGTAATGATCCAGCAGCAGTTACCTAGCTATACAATATCCCACACCCAAAGTCAGTCTTACATGTCTTGAAAGCTCAAAACGGTGGATGTCATCTGTTAGGAGCAGGAGATAGGGTTGTAGGACCCCCTATGGAGGGGTCCCGGAAAGGGTCAACAGCCCACGAACACCAAGTTAGATGCCAAGCGCTGAGACAACGTTCTGGTCTCTGCTTCAGTCTTTTATAGTGTTTTGGAGAGAAGATGTTCTTCAGTATGCATATTCCAGGGTGCTTGATTGTGCAATGTGCTTGCTGGTATTCATCTTACAGAGTCTGGCTGTCATCTCCCTTTCCCATCCATCTGGAGCCTGGGTGCTAATGGTCATATTAGCAGTTTGTTTGTTAGTCAGGGTGGGCACTTGATAACAGGACATCTTTTTCCCTCCCTTCAGGCAGGGAGCAGATACGCCTTTATCTGTTCTGGTGCAAAAAGGGTGATGGCTGCTTGAATGGCTTCTGCTTGTCAGTTGCCATCTCTCTGAGCAGAAACATCTCCTCCTTCCCCTCCAGGCGTGAAGGAGATATTCTTCAGGGGTGTTCAAGCACCCTCTCATCAAGCCCCTTTGTTTTAGTCTTTGTCAGTGCTTTGTTCCAGGCTGGGTGCGGTTGGTCAGCAATATGATGTAAATCACTGGTCTTGCAAGACATGGTGATACATTGGGAGTTTGTGAAAGTCATGTGAGATTATTTCCCACACAGCCTACCTGGCTATTTCTAGAGATCCTGCCTACTGGATCAGTACAGATAATTCAGAGCTTTGGTACAATAGTTACATGCATTTTCAAATATGGTCATTGGTTCCAGTATATTAATTCTCATAGTATATTACATACAATTAAATCGCAACAGAACCAGTGGTGTCGCAAGGCTGTGGTGGGCCTGGGCTCAGGCCCCAGTTATGGGTTACAATAGCAAGGCGGGGTCTCCCTAAGCAGCAGCCTCCCAAGGGGGATCCCAGCCAGCCTCCGCCTCCCCCGCACAAAGGTAGTGGTGATGCCCTTGTTTCCAATGAGGCCCTAGAGCATGAGCAACCCCACCAGGAAGGAAGTTTGGGGCCAGCACCCCACCCCTGCCCACTCTGAAACCTTCTTTCTTGACAGGGCCTTTTGCAAGTGACCTGAGCACCGTTAGAAAATTTTCAGAGTGGGTGGGGACAAAGCATTGGCTCCACTGCCTCCCCGGCCCACTCTGAAAATGTCCTCTCCATGCTCAAATCACTTGCAAAGGGTCCTCCTGGAATCCAGGGGCCAGACTCAACTGAGCTTCCTCACTCCATGGTGGCTACGCCCCTTATTGGAACCATGGGCCACATCCTGGACCTGGAAAGGGATTTTGCCCATGGGCCGGTGGTTCCCCACCCCTGCCGTAGAACTAGGAATTTATACTGTACACAAAAATATTCTGAGGGAGAAAATATTTTTGCAGGAAAGGGTCTTTTCAGTGGGGAATAGAAACACACACACACACATACATCCTACTGTAAGTCCCAGTCCAGAACCAGGGATTACACTGCAAGAGAGGCTTCCTTTTCCTGCCAATAACCAGGGGGCAGAAGAGCAGTCTGAAGGAACCCTTTCATGATTTTTGCAGCTTCCCCTTATCCTTTTCACCCTTAGGAGTTACAAATCTAAGTCTTTCTTTGACACCTCCCCACTGCAAGTGCTATGGCCAGAACTTTAACCAAGTCTAAAACAAACTGAAGGCATAGGAGTGAGTTATTCTCCAATATACAAGTGTTCCAGAAGGGACCAGTGGCCAGGGACTCTCTAGATAAGGATGGCATTACCAACAGAGCTGTAATGCAACTCACATTTGTCATCAGCATCTCTTAAATTAATTTCTCTCAAAGGACTGGAATGTCTTCCCCTTCAAGGTCTGATAAGCTCTCGGGCAGGGACCGTGTCTATCTTATTTTTTGTAAAGCACCAGGTCCATTGCTGGCGCTATATAAATGCTTATAATAATAATTAAGAACATCATAGAACATCCTCCTTTACTCACTTTATGACATCATAACCGCAAGACGACTTACTTCGTAGAAGAAAAGTGACTGCTCAAGCCTGTTTTTTTTGTTTTAAAGAAATTGACAGGGCATCGCCTTTTTCTAGAAATTCTAATTCATCTCCCAGTCTCTCCCAACACATTAAAAACATTTCACAGTCTGTTGTATTAAAATAAGCCAACCTTTAACTGTCCTACCAGAACAGGCCTCCAGAGGGTGTCGTGTAATTAGAGGAAAGAGACCGACTGACTATAGAAATGCCAGCAATCCATTCCAAATGCCATGAGAACATGCAAAGAGTGATGCAATAGACCCCTATAAAGCAGAGAAACTGGAGCAGTTTTATAACACCTGTAGTACTTTATGTATCTACAAAAGGGAGTTGTTGAAAGAGATTTTATTTATTTATTTATTGTACTTCCTAATAGAAGCTGTCACGATAATGGGATAGAGGGGGGGGAATGGTGGGAATTTGTGTCTTGTAACTCATCTTGCATCCAAGCAGTGAGTTGAACTGGATGATCCTCAAGGTCCCTTTCAAAACCTACGATTATAAACCCAGTGACCATCTTAGAGGAGGGCAGTCAGAGGGTGAAATCTTGGGTCCGTGAATGTTAATGGCAAAAAAACTAGCATCCATAAAGCTAGGATTTCACCCATAAAGACCCAAAAACTTAATTCAATAGGTGTTACCTTTTTATTATTATTTTTGATTGGTTTAGATCACAGCCAGACAAAAAAATATTTCTATGTGTGTTCTGATGTCAACCCTTCAAATCAAGTCAGAGCAGAAACAATGGGTGTAAACAGACAGATGTGGAGGCTGCCTGTCCCTGGAGCGTCTCTGGGGGTGCCCCCCGGCAGCTGCCACTTGTAGTCCCACACTCTAGGCTGGCACCCACAACTCTATGGTGTTGCCCTGGGAAAGAGCCAACCAAAAGCAGAGCTGCAGCATGGGGGTGTTTTCAAACGTGACGGTACCACAGATGTCCACGCTTTGACCTGCATGGATAACCATGGTGCCCCGGATCGTACTGCAGCCCCTGAGGTCAGCCGGGGACGCCTGATTTGAAGTCTCCCAGGTTTCCCAGGTGGTGATGATGGGGAGGGTGTTCTCGGTGACCGCTCCCAGGCTGTGGAAGTCCCTCCCAACGGAATCCCGCTTCATGGCCCCGGACTTTCTCTCTTTCCGAAGATGACGTAAGACCTGGCTGTTCCGCCGGGCCTTTGGAGAGGGAGAAGGGGGTGGGGGGTGGTTCTGCCCTCTTTGTAAATTTTTAATTAATTATAAATTGTATATTTTGAGTTTGTTTTATTATTATTATTGTTATATGTTTTGTAAGCCGCCCCGAGCTGCTTTGTGAGCAGGAGGGTGTGGGCTAGAAATACAATGAAATACAATGAAATAAATAAATAAAATCACATCTAAAACCAGTCGCTAGATGTTGGCCCAGGCCAGAACCCGGGTTTGCACTGACCATGGCGGTGCTTAGCCTGGGCTGTTCCTTGGGACCATCCCTGAGGAACAGCCCGGGCTAAGCACTGCCACAGCCCATGCAAAAGACTCCAGACGGGAGTAAAGTGAGCTGTAATGTGTTGGCCTGCTTGCACTTACACCAGTCCAGGTCCGCGGCAGTTCTGGGCAGCTACATGGCTGCCTGTCAGGGATGGAGGCAGGCCGTTCCTGGCAGCATGGGGGCGGGGCCATGTGGACGTACATCTGCACGTCACCCCACCCTTTCCCCAGTCCAGCTCACCATCACGTTTGTTCAGCAGCTGGGCCAAATCCTGCCCAGAGTGAGGACCCGGTCACACATCAAAGCACCATGGCTCTCCTGAGCTGATGGACAGCAGCTCTGCTACAGGCCGGTGCCCTGGCTTTGGCCAGCCCACTCCACAGGCAGTGCTCCAGGATGTTCTGGAGTGCCGCAAGTGGGCCTGACCTGGAGCAGGCTGGTATGGTGTAGTGGATAAGGTGCTGGGCTTGGACCCAGGAAGCCAGGGTTTGAATCTCTCCCCTAGCGAATGAACCCACTGGGTGGCCTTGGACAAGTCACAACCTCTTAGCTTCAGTTCACCATTTGTAAAATGGGAATATCTGTTCCCCTCATCCTTGTCCATCTTAGATTGTAAGCCCAATGGGCAGGGACCTGTCTCCAAAATCTGTGACTGTAAAGCGCTGCGTACACATAGTAATACTATAAAAATAAGTAGTAGTAGCAGGCACAGCCTGCTCCGTTTCCACATCTGGCAGGGTGCTTTTACATGGGCTGGCCAACCATCTGTCTAAAAGTACAAAACACAGGCAAGTGCTGAATGTCTGAATGCAGAATCACTGACGGGTCAATCACATGAGACCTTTGCCAGTGCACACAGAAATTTGAATTTGCCATTTTGAACATGCCAAATTCACTGAATTCAAATTTTGACAGGATTATTTGCACCAGCTTGGCTATAAACCCTCCAGCTCTTCCTTCTCCCTCATTGCCTTCTCTGTACTTTTTAACTACTCCTTTTAGAGGGAGAGGCCCCTCACCCTACTACCTTTAGCTCCCCTGGTTGGTCATGATATCCACTTCTGGTCTTTCATCAGGCAATATGTTTTTGCTGTATGGGCATTTGCATCCTCAGTTCTACCTTCTGGGGTCCCTGGAAGATTAAAGGTGAACAAGTGTCCCGTGCTCCTCCTCTGAAAGATAAGAAGCAGCAAAGTTACAACAACCCCAAGTCAAGGAGGATAGCTACTCTCCTCGCTCCATACTCTCCTTGCTCCCTTCAAAACCTTGACCCCCACTAAAATGTCTGGATACTGAGGTAATCAAATGCTGGCAGGGAGCAGGGTGATGCAGAGAGCAAAGGGGCTCAGATGCCCTCCTTTCAGCTAACCCACCCCCAAACCCCAACAGCAGTCACTTAGCCAATGGAGGTTGCAAGAGGCCTCAAATGAATGAGAAGACTGCCCGAACATACTTAACATTTTCATTAAGGTGAAGGGGTGGAATTTGTTCTTATCAAATTTGCTAATGATGCAAAGCTGGGAGAGACTGCAAAAACACTAGAGGACAGGATCAGAATTCAAGTGATCTTGATAAACTGGAAAGTTGGGCTGAAAAAGACAAGATGACATCCAATCAAGAAAGTATTACACAAAAGAGAAAAATCAAAAGTACAAAATGGGAGATGACTGGCTGGACAGCAGGACTTCTGGGAAGGATTTTAGGGATTATAGCAGATGGCAGACTTAATACAAGCCAATGATGTGACGCAGAAGCTAAAAAGACAAATGCTATTTTGGGTTGCATCAGCAGAAGCATTGTCGATAAGACTAGGGAAGTAACTGTTGCTCTCTACTCTGGTCAGGCCTCATCCAGAGCACCTTGTCCAGATTAAGGCACCTCGTGGTAAGGACACCAATGGGCTGAGAGGAGAGCAACAGGGGTGATAAAGATGATGGAGGGAAAGACCTACAAAAAGAGATTTAAAAAAAACTGGAAATGTTTAGGTGAGAAAAAAAGATTGTGAGGGTGGGAACATGACAGTTTTCAAATATATAAAAGGCTGCTGGAAGCAAAATGGTGTCCAGTTCTCTATGGCCACTGAGGATAGGACTTTAGGCAACAGGCTTAAACTAAAAGGAAAAATATATTTAGTTTAATCCTATTAGTCTCTAACTACAAGAGAGGTTGCGGACTCCCCATCACTGAAATATGACAGACAGATGTCTTCCAGGGAGGGTGTAGATACTGTGAATGTATAGATCTCTTGGGCTTCCTTCCAGCTCTAAAATTCTCTGGTTTTATACCCATAAAGCTGACTGGCATGGTACAAGGAAACACTTCTCTTCCATTCAAACTGTGGACGATCAGAGAAAGTCCATGTGAAATAAATTGTTTTTAATCTTGATCCCTTTTTACATGAATAGTCAATCCAGAATGATGGCGCTCTCCTAAATTGCCTGCCTGGAGTCCAGAGCATCATTCTGCCTAAGCCACCTTCAGAGGCATTTCTATGCATTGGCCACAAGAGAGAGCATTCAACTCGGCATCAGAATTTGTGTAACCCTTTGCTTCTCCCTTAGCAGAGTTTCTTTCTGTTCAACACACACACAAACACAATCCTACATTTCACATGAGCAAACGTCCCCTCTTATCCCAGTTTCAAGTACCAGTAAGACCGGCAGCGTAGTAGTTATAGTGGAAGGAGTCATCGGTCACCACTCTCAACTGCTTCCACTACTAGTTTTCTCTCTTGCCAAATTGCCCTTCATGGTGCACCCTCTTTTTAAAAGAATGAAACCCCTAAATTCATTGATCCCAATACTTTTTGCCTGTCTCCCCCACCCCCTTCCCAGTGTCAAGCCCTGCAGTCCACAAGTGCTGATAGGATCAGGTCCCAAATGTAAGTGGTCAGTGTCTGACTCAGGCAGAGTCAAGCAGAGCCAGAAGGAATGCTCCCACCTTCAGTGGGTGGTGTGTTGGGGGGGGAGGGACGGCTGAGGAATCCATCAGTCAAGGTGAGCAAAGATGCATCACACCAGGTGCCTGCTCACCCATCCATCACTCACTGACCACCTGTGAACTGTTGACCTCTGGCCAGGCAAACCTGACCATTGGGGGTGACACCCATCCCAGCTTAAATAGCTGGGACACACCTGGGCAGCCCTCTTTGTTTCAGCTGCCCAGGAAAAGTAGAAAACGCCAGTCAGGTGAGATCAAGGGATCTGTATGGTGCGTGGAGGGGGAGTGTGTCATGGGGAGTCTGGACAGGGAGTGCATTTAATTCCCCCTTGCATTGAGGGAATTGAATTTGGATGCTTTGTGCTTCCCTCTCGTACTGAGGGGAATTAAGGTGATCAATCCAAAGGGGCAATCCAGAAGGTCAGAACCAAGAAGGTTAGTCTGATGCAGAATAAGGGTTGATAAATGGTGAGGAAGGATTGGAGTACAGGCTGAGGTACAGACGGCAGATGGGCAGACAGGCGGTGTGGAACACAGGAGCAAGGGCAGGGCCACAGCAGGAGTGAGCTCAAGGAATTATGACAAGACTGAGCAACGGGACACAAAGTCACTGGGCGCTTTCTGACATGCAGGGACGCAACCTTACAAGGCTGTGAGGGAAAACACACTTGCAAATCACATGTGTTTTCCCACACGTCTGAATCTTCATAATTGCTGCTGTTATGCGCATTTACAAGGCCGACTGACAGAGCTGGATTTCACAGCCCTGTCAATTGACCTTGTGAATGCACATAACAGTGGCAATTATGCGGATTAGTGCATTTGGACGTGCAGGAAAACGTGCACGATTTGCAAGCGCATTTTCCCTTGCAGCCTTGTAAGGTCACATCCCCGCATGCCAGAAAGCACCATGAGACCTTGCTCTGGGAGCTGGGTGGTCACAGGCAGGAGCCCATCCAGAGCCAGCAGGGGTGGGACCACAGCAGGCAGCCGGAAGGAAAAGAACAAAGACACAGCACTGAGGTGGTGTGCGGAATGTGAGGCTGGGGCAGCTGGTTCAAGTCCTTAGTTCCGGCACCAGGATATTGACTGAGCTGCAACAATCAACACCAGCCGCACAGCCTGACCTGCAAGTACCCTCCTTCCAACTTCTTTGTGAGAGAAGGGTCGTGTGGCATAGAACATGAGCATTTTCTCTTCTCATGGACTAATGAAATGCTGGTTACTCATTCCCTTGAGTCAGAGCACCCAGCACATAGCCCAGTGAGTACATGTAGCTCTTACATTTAGCCCACAGGCCAAAGAAGTGAGCCATCAGGATTTGGTCCCATGAATCCCAGAGCGTACAGGTATACACTGTTTTTACAGAGTCAATAGGCCCTTTTTACACAAGACGCATTCAATCATGCGCATGCAGTGGACATGAGTGGCTGCGTCCCATTTGAAAGCGGTGGCTGGTGGGTGGGCGTGCATGCACATTCCCGCATAACACGCACTTCCACCCACCTGCATGGAGTAACCGGTGAAAACACAGGTTATTCCGTGCGGGAGGATGCGTGGGGATGGGTGTGTGCCCACTCACCCCGCACTTCCCCCAGAGCAGTGCGCCCACGGACCACCCCCCCAGCCACAGCCTGTTTAAAAAGGGCCAGAGAATTGTAGAACTGGAAGTTGGAAGAACCCTCAAGGGTCAACTCATCCAACCCTCTCCCAGAGACATAATACCATATATTTAAAGCATCCTTGACAGACGCCTGCCCAGTCTTTCCATGGAAACCTCCAGGGAAGGAGATTCTGATGTAACGGTTAGGAAGACAAGTGGCAACAGAAAACAAATGTTCCCCATCTCTTTTAGGGATTTGACAATTTTTGACATGTTCCCTTTTAATCTTCTTTTATCTATGCCAGGGATGGGGAACATTTTCCCTCCCATGGGCTGCTTTGACAATTAGCACAAGCATGGGTTAGACAGGAGTTGGGGCAGGGGTGCTTAAGGGCTGTGCTTGGAGGCAGGGGTGGGAGGAAGAAGGGGGGGGGGGGTCCAGTACATAGATTTGTGCCATGGACCCATTCTCTATTACTGAGTGCACACCCTCATCTCTGTTCCTTTCCCCCAAGCTCACTATTTTAGTACTTGAGTGTAGGGACTGGGTCTGTGGGCCAGATGCAAGAACTGAAAAGGGACCAACTAAAAAATAGCCACTGGCCACTTTTGGCACACAGGCCAGAGGTTCTCCACACCTACTCTGGGCTAAACAAGCCCAGTTCCTTCAGACCTTCCTCATAGGATTTGTATTCTAGTCCCCTGATCATCATTGGGTGAAAACATATGTGACAAGAGCTGACTATGGCCCACCTGGGCCACAAACTCACTGGCACATCTGTTTGCAGGTTGCCAGATGTGGACCTGCTGCTGCCCTGGCCTGGGTAGGCAGTTGTCCTGGACGTGGTCCCCCACATGATTCTGGGGCCACAGTCCAGTCCAAGGGCTGCCCAGGCAGGCCTGCACATCTGTTCGCAGTCCCATCCCCCACTGGGGATCAGGGGCCACCAGGATGGGCAACCATGGCAGCCCGTGATTGGCCACCATGGCTTCCCGTTATGGTGGGGGGGGTGAGGTGCTGGGGGGATGCCCATCTGTGCATCTGTTCCATTCCCCGGATGGGGCAGGGGAGGGCTTGCCAGGTGAACCAGTCAGGCGCACATTTAATCTGGCCTTGACCTGACCCAGCCAGGGCCGGCTCCCCTTCTCAGAGCCAGCTGCATGTTTGTTTTCACCCTTTGTTGCTCTCTAAATCCTTTCCAGTTTGTCAACATTCTTCTTGAAATGTGAAGCCCCAAACTCAACACGGTGCTCCAAAGAAAAACCTGAGCAGTGATAAGTATAGGGGAACTATAACTTCACAAACGTTGGATAGAATGCTTCTCTCAACCCAAAATGGCACTGTCCTCTTCTTACAAGAACATCACATTGTTGACTCATGTTCAGTGGTTGAGCCACTACTATCCCCTAATCTCTCTTGACAGTTCTTTTCTGTGAAGATCTTGTAGCCTGGGTCAAAGAGGAGTTTGGAGGGTAGGGAGGTTGGGGAAATAGAACATGAGGGGGCAATAGATGGTAGGAGATTCTGGCAGAGAAAGCAGCTGGAGTTGATAGCAAGGGTCTTCTTCCACATTTATCATCAACACTTCCATTGTTCACAGACGGGAAGTGAGAGAGTGTTGCCAAACCTTAACGCAAATTAAATGGAGGCCTGTGTGTGTGAAATGCCATACACTTTTGAAAACATTCTCTATGGAACTCAGGGGGGTACTTTTATTTTCTCTGCCACCCGCATCTTCTACAAGCCTGCGATGAAGACAGAACAAGGACCTGATAAGATGACACACAACTCGTTTCTTTAACTTGACTCCAGAGCCCAACGTCGTATCTGCAGTGACTTCCCCCAAAGTAATGGTGTCCCATCAGCAGCACTGCTTAGGTAGCTACGTGGTCCTGTCTACAGCTCTGTCGAGGATGCTCTCATCCTATCCATAGCATACAGGGCCAGGGCCAGGATAATGTAGACTGTGCAACTCCACAAGACCACCCCCACCCTACCCCAAACATGAAGTCAATGAATTAACTTGAAATGACAACGTGAGGCTGAGAATCACCGGCATGAAGCAGGGGTCTGCAGGGCCTGAAATGCAGGAAGCCACAGCCTGTAGAGGACCCACAGCAGCTCAAGGGGGGGCCTATCAGCACACAGCGCTCATGAATAAAATAGAAATAAATATATATGTAACATACAGGCCCACAGAGTCTCAATTCAGGGAGCCTGGCCCTAAAGGAGATAGTATATTTAACTGAACATTAAACATTAATTATGATAGCACTTTCCCTTTTCTAATTGGTGAGTCCATGGATGTTTTTACATGTGACGGCGCTACCATGCTTTAGTCCACTCCAGGCAGGATTTGGCCCGGCGGCCGCCAAACAAACATGATGGCAACCTGGTCAGGGAGAGGGCATGGCCCTGCCCCCACACTGCTTAGAGTGGCCTACCCTCTTCCCTGAGGGGCAGCCAAGGCAGCCTATGAGACCACCGTGACTGCCCAGAAGCACTGCGGGCCCAGAACGAGGTAAGTGTGAGTAGGCTATCAAACGTGACAGCCCACTTTACCCCGGTCTGGCATGCGTTGCATACACTGTGGTAGCACTTAGCCCAAGCTGTTCTTCAGGAATGGTTACAGCTACAGCCCAGGCCAACATCTGGCAGCCCATTTTAAACGTGATGTTGGGCACAGATTAATCCGTGCTAAAGCGGATTGATCCATGCCCAACATCACGTCTGAAAACAACCCATGTGTGTTCATCAGAGGTGGTAAGAAGGGGGTTCACCCCACCATTCCGCACAGCTCCCCAACGCCCCCGGATCCAGCACTGGTAGTATGGCTGTTGACATGGATGTATTGTTCATAAATGGACAAAATGGCATGAATTACATAAATGACTTTGGATGCAGGACTCAAAATTGGCAGAGTACAGTTTGATCTTTTTATTTTTATTTTTTTACTCCCTCCCTCTGTCTGGAATCAGGATTCTTGCCAACAAGTGATCTTTATTTACATGTATTCAGCCCTTCACCAATAGTAAACATACATACATACTCCATAGGTTCCAGGGTGCCTCTCCACCTAGTTCCCTCTGGCCAGACACAATCCGCTCTGTAGCCAGTCTTGCCAGGGCAGCCTTTGACTGCAAGCTGGCTCAGCCTTGATGCGGCAGAGTCCTCTCTCTAGCTCCCACCTCCCTCTTGATCTCCTCCTCACAACTGACTAGCTCTCCTTTTCAAACCTGCCAGCTGATCTGAATCAGCCACTTAAAGTCTGTGATGTCCGGTACTGTTCTCTTCTATAACATGCACCTGCCCTTCCCTAGCCAGTGTTACTTAAAGGGCCAGCCATTCGCTACCACTATGTTGGCTTTTAAAACTGGCTCCTGCAGGAACTCACGCCCAGCCTAAGGGCCTGCTCCTGCAAGGGTGTACTGTGACTCTGTCTCATAATGTGGGGGTTGGTGGGTGGGTTTGGGGTAGGGGTTTGAGGGGGGTTGGATAAGGGGAATGGGAATTTGTGTGGAGGTTGTCTTTGTATTTTTCTGTTTTTATGGTTTGTGAGCAGCCCTGAGCCTACTGGAAGGGAGCATCAAAATTTGATTAAATAAATAAATATTCCCTCTGGGCCACCACCAACAGAAAGGTAACAAACCTACACAAAGCATACGTACAGGTGTGTGACAACAGGCAGGAGGCGATAGTGCCGCTTACAAGAGATGGCACACGGTCTTAAAAGTAAGAGAATAGACACATGCCATTCATTGAGCTGAAGTATCCATCCCTATAACCTTTCTATATACCCATCCCAGCATACCCTGTTTATCCTACTATTCCCCCAGGATTTTAGTACAATTCCATGGTGCCTTATCAGAACAGTAAGCTAGACAAGCATTGACAGAACTTCCAATCAGTGTAAAGGGGTGTTAGTTGAACTTCACTCTAGGGGTGTCTTCAGATGGACCTGGGGCCAACCAACCTTACACAGCCGACCTGCTGTGGGGGTAGCCAGCCTCACACACCCCACATCCAGACCTGCTTTACCCAGACCCGGCAGATGCCATGACCCATGGTCCGCCCACACAGCACCCTCCTCCCCCATACCATAGAGCTGTGGGCAGATCACCCAAAACTCTAGGCTGCTGTCCGCAGCTCTATGGCGTTGCAACCCTCAGCCAAGAGCGGAGCTGCAGTAGCCGTCCGCTGAGCAGATGGACAGCTGCTCCACCTCAGGCTGGTGCCCCAGGTTTGGGTAGCCCGCTCCAGTGGCAGTGCTCTGGGATGTCCCAGAGCACTGCAAACAGGGCTGGAGTGGAACAGGCGATGCCTGCTCGTGATCTGCCATTGCGCCTCCTGCACTTCTGGCGGTCTGCCTTTAGACAGATGGGCCACCCAGGTGTGAGGCGGAGCAGAGGCGTGGGTGCTGTCTGTCTAAAGCACTCTATGTGCTTGAGAAGCTCTATTGTAGTACACAGTACCACTTATGCTTCAATGTAAGCAGATGTAGAACTGTTTGCAGGATCAGGGTCTGGGATTCCAGAGGTTTTATTTTACCCAGTAGGGAAGACTGGAGTTCAGTACAGGCACATCCATCCAGTGATAGTAAAGTAACAGTCCTTGTGACCCTACAACATATGTAGATCTATAGAGAACCAAGTGTTAAACACCCAATTCTTCTCAGCTGCATTTAAAGCAGGGGTGGGGAACCTGGAGCCCACAGGCCAAATCTTGCCTGCTGGTGTTTTTTATTTGGCCCCTTTCAAACTCTTGGATCTGGCTGTGGATACAGTCCCTACCCTCAAGCACTCACTGGTAATAGAGTGAGCTCTGGGGAAGGGAGCAGTGATGAGGGCATGCCTTTGAAGGTCAGGGATGGATCCCATACCCTCCAACACTTGAGTTACACTTCATGCACCCTTAATTTGCATATATTTGCATGTGTTTATGGAAATTTGTAATTGCCCACTGACTAATCATGGGGCTGAGCTGGGGAAAAAGGATGTCTGCATGCGAGTCTCTGTATACACATACGTTTGTATGTACAGGACTGATGGTTCAATTTACCACTTAGCCTATTTCAAAGTTAAAATTCTCAAATGTGTGCATTGATTTTGACTCTAAAGTTTCAGTTTTAAAGGCACTCAGAGGATCACAGTTGGAAGCAGTGATTGTCCCTTTCAGCACGCTTAAGAATCATCTCTCACAAATACACTCGCATCCCTCCCACCTTTTTTAGTTTTCATCTCTTAATCCCAGGCACACAGCTCCATCCTGCCTGGGTGTTACCTTTCTTTGTTCTTTGATAGCTGTGTGTATCCCAAGCTTGTTTAAGTGAGAAAAGATGTCTCACCCTGACTCTCCAGCTATGAATAAACCATTTAGGCAAGGGGAGTCATAGCTCTTTCTCCTGCTGGATTAATGAGGTGCTAACAACCCCCTTTGTCTGCTGAACTCGATACAAACCATACACTACTGGGAGCCTGGTACAAGATAAGTTATAACAAAACCTGTAACTGTACCGGGCAAAAAGGTACTGTGGGAAGATATGAGATCCATGGCATAAATCCATGATCTAGAACCTCCCATTCCTCTCCCGCATCCTGCGCACAACTCTTAAATGACCCTCCTCTAAGAGCATGTTGTGCTATTGGAATGATCATAAAGGGATAGTCGAAGATTCCCCTGAGGTGACCAGATTTACATTAACCACTTCCCTCTGTCTGCTTTTCGGGACTGCCTGGGGGCTGGAAGGGGACATAATGTAATGGTTCCCAGAGAGCCATTTAGTCACCATAAATTCTAGCAGCTCTGTGGCTGCTCTGTCATATGTTAGCAGCTTACTCAAACCCCAGTTGGCCCTGTGTTGGAGAACAAAACAGACTGCCATATGCAGTTGGAACTGAGAAGTCTAGTAGGGATGCTCATGCATTTCTGAGCAGAGGGGGAAAAAAACATGCATCTGACTCTTATTCCTCAACATGACAAGGCCCAACGGGGTCATTTTTTGCAATACACATGTCTCCCATGTTGTTGGAGCTGAAAGGGGTGCCTGTGAAAATGGGTAACCTTGATGAATTTGCAGTGGCTGAACCATTTCGGGTAGTTCAGGTGTAACCAAATGGTACTATTTTCTTGGCTTACTGGTAGGGGGGCTGAGATGAGGCAGTGACAGGCCAGTGGGGTGGGGGGTGCAGCTGGGAATTGAGAACCAAGAGCCTATGACTGGGGGTGCCTGAGAGTGTGTGCACTTTGTGCAGGTCACCTGGATCGATGTGAGTGCATCCAGCTGGTCACAGACACCCACAGGCCCCCCTGGTCCTAGACCCACCGCCCCTCCTCATCACCATGCCTTGCCTTTTCCACAGGGCCCCAAGTAAGCAGTAGAAGATGCCCCTGGCCTGGGGAACTGCTTTTTCTAGCCATGCAATTGTGTACCACCCCACAGGTGCAGGACCAATGCAAAGACTTTTGTCGTCCTAGGCAAATCCCTGCGCATGCACCCCTTGTGTAGCCTGTGCATGTATTGTGCACCTCCATGCAACCCATGCGCATGTTACACACAACCCCCATGTGCCCACAGTTAGTGCACAACACGCACATGCACAGCTCGCTTCTCGGGCACTGAGGGGTTGGTAGCCCTGCTCCCGCCTGCCTGCCGGCCCTGGGTTTACCAGCAGTGGCAGCTGGATCAGGGATGGGAGAGGCACCCCTTCAACTTGTAGGAGAAGCAGCAGCAACAGCCGGATCAGGAGCAGGAGAGATGGCAGCATAAGCTAGATCAGAGGTGGAGCCACCTGGGGGCACCTCTTCCACCCCCCACCCCCCATCCAGTGCAGAGCTTATTGCCAAGGCAGCAAGTTGAAGAGGGCACCTCCCCTGTGCCATCACACGCAGAGCTTATCAACGGTGGTGACAGTACGGCAGCTTGATCAGGAGAAAAAGAGCCGCCCGGGAGCCCCTTTCATGTTGGCGCCCCAGGCAGCAGCCTGAGCAGCCTAATGGTAGCACCGGCCCTGCCCAGGTGTGTGGGTAACCCAGGGCAACTGACATAAGAGATGGATTACCTGAGGGTACCGATTTCACCTCTACATGTGGTTGTAAAAGGATTTTCAGATTAATATCAACGATTATGGCACTTGCCTATTTAGTGAAAATACGAACAGCTCAGTGATTCCCAACCTTTTTGCCCCATTTTGAGGTTTAAATATAATCCTGTGACCCCCAAGGCCCCCACTTGGGGTCACAACCCACAGTTTGAGAACCTACGCTATAGCTACTGAGAAGTAGGTAAAGTGCAGGGAAATGGCCAATGAAGACATTGCATAGCTGGTGTGTTACCTGGAGGTACCTGGGGGTTGCTCTACCAGATCATTGAACTTTCAGTAGGGAGGCAAGTCAGCAAGGTGTGTGAAATCAGCTGAGAAGGAGGCTTCTCATCAGACAAAACTGCTGTCTGCAGTTAAAGGTAGGACTCATTTTCCAAGCAGTGCACTAACAATTTACCCTCAGTCCTCTCTATTAATGAGGGGAGCCATGCTGCCCCATTCCTAGACACTGCTTTGAAATGTTACCCGGTTTTCTTTGAGCCATTTAAAGCCATCCGAATATTTTTAAGCACTAAGTTTAGCAATTGTGTCAGGAGATTTAAATACACTTTACGATAGACAATGCCAGCTGTCTACCACCAAGCAATTGCTATACCTTTTGCCTATATAAGGAAGATTGTGTGTGGATGCCACTAATGACCAAGCATATGGAAAGGAATGAAACATATGGCAGGATCAAGGTTGTTTTTAGCATCACACACAAACGCTGGTTCTTGTAACTACATTGCTAAGCCATGAAACCATTGAAAGGAACGGGACTGAACACTAATGGTGTCTACAGAGATCCAGGAATGGAAGATTTCTCAACCTCATTAATGTATCCTTGTCCCTCTGGATGTTCACCTCTCCTTGTCTCCCCCTCTTTTGTCTCTCTTAGGCCCTTTTCAAATGGATGGCCCACCTCCCCCGCCCCCTATGTGCGGGTGGGTGAGGCGTCTGTTTGAATGCTGCGGTGGGTGCGGGGGGTAGGTGGGTGTCCATGCAAACACTGTGGGTGGGGGTGCGTGCGCACTCCTGAGCTCCACCCACCTCCACCCATCACCCACGCATGGAGCAACAGGCGCCAATGCCGGATGCTCCATGCGTGGAGATGGGTGGAGATGGGTGGGGGTTTGTGGAAACACCCCCCCATGCACTGCCCACCCACCACGCCACCCACCCATCCCCCCATGCACCTGTGCCCCTTTGAAAATAGCCTTAGATTGTAAACCCCTTGAGGTAGGGACCTGTCTACAACTATTTTGTACAGTGCCAGGTACACTGCTGGTGCTATATAAAATAAAATAATAATAAATCTTTATTTTTATAGAGATAGCACCCCTCTGACATGGCACTCGGAGCACTTTACGTATAACTAATACAACTTTTTAATCCTCACAACAACCCTGTGAGGTAGGTCAGGCTGAGAGACTATTGTGACTGACCCAAGGTCACCCAGTGAGTTTCTAGCTAAGGTGAGACTAGAACCAGGGTCCCCCCCACCTCGCGGTCCAAGTATTGCACACATAGCTGTTACACCACACATTAATTATTAATTATTATTATTATTATTATTATTTATTTATTTTTCCTGAGGTGGTGATACTAAACATCTCATGCTTTAGAAAATGTAGCTTGCTCTTCATGAGTATACATCATGAAGACAGATGCTGCCTAGCTTGGTGATATGAATGAACTTACAAAGATAGACAGGTAACAGCCTAGCAGCAAACACAATCTGTCGACACCCTCTCACTCCCTCAGGCAAGGTCAGCTGGTTTCCAGGACCATTCAATCTTAACCTTGAAACAGAGAGTGAAAGTTTCCATCAAACTGGCTAAAGGAAGGTTCACAGGAAATAAATCCATAAACCTGGTGTTGGGAAACAAATGAGTATCTTATGAGAACAGAAAGCACTAGTGACTTCTTAAATACTCTACATGGACAAGGCTCTAAATGAGCCATAGGACTGTTCATCCAACCCTGGTTTTCAGTCTGGCACATTATAGAAATTAGACAAACAAAAAACCTATGGTTAAAAAAGCCTAGTTAAGGCAGATTCACATCAAGCAAACTTTAACAAACCGGGAAATTGTATGTTAAGGCTTCCGACTTAACTTGCACACCTTGTAAGCAGTTAAGTTGTTGTATGGTGTCAAATACTGTGTTCGCTTACAACTTAGACTCCATGCACCCACACTTTGCCTTGGTCTTTCAGCCCCAAACCTCTTCCTTTGCAGGTTGGGGGAAACACTAAAACTGAGGAGAATACTGTGTAAGTGTTTATTTAGAATGTGGGTAGACATTGACATGAAATCCATGGAATGACCAATGGAAGGAATGGGGGAAATATTAATCTAATATGAAATTAAATTGTATCTCATTAACTGTGAAATGATACAATGGAGATGACCTTTGGGACTGGGGGAGGAAGAGGATATGGAATAATGAAGGCAGCACGGAGAGACAGTGGAATGACAGGGAGGAGGCCATAGGGATTGAGTACAGATGGAAGGAACTTGGTGGAATAATAGGAGGAATGCCATAAGAAATGGGTGGAATGTCAATATTTTGGGTGTTGTGTTTGGGAGGAGTGATAGGAGGCTATGGGGAATACTACTATAATGCTAATAAGCACCATAGCTAGCCCCTTGTTGTTCTAGTCTCTATTGCCCCATTGTGTATTAGTACACCTTCTCTCTTGGGTTTTCCTTTTTTTGAGTGGGTGGAAGTTGTCATTTCACATATTCATAGATATATATATTTGCTATGAGTAATGATGGTTATTATTATTATAGTGGTCAGGAGTCTTGTGATTTTTTGGGAGGTGAGTGGGGTTTATTGGGTAGTAGTAGATGCCAGACTATGCAGTTGGAAGCTAGAGGGTTAAACTGGAGGGAGGGGGGGCAGCTGAAGTCAAAACTTTTCTATCCTCTGAGAGTGAAGTGGTGGTTAGTTGGTTGGGGGGGGGTGTGCAAATAAGTAGTGGGTTAAAGTAGGTGGTGATCCCGAATAAAATAAATGTAAATGTAAGGACATAACAGCTTGTCCATCTAGTTGTTTCATGTTGGAATATTGACATGCTCTTACTCACCTATGCAGGGGGAAGATTTACTTGATCTGGTGCCACAGAATGGAGATGTGGAATATAAGTTTAAAAAAGAGAAATTCTTTCCACATTGGAAGTAGCGTAACAATGTAATATTGGACAGGAAGGACCATGTCATCCAAGCTTTAGTGTTGTCCCCAACCTGCAAAGGAAGAGAATTGGGGCTGAAAGACCAAGGCAAAGTGTGGGTGCATAGAGCCTAAGTTGTAAGCGAGCACAGTATGTGACACCATACAACAACTTTCCTGCTTACAAGATGTGCAAGTTAAGGCGGGAGCCTTAACATACAATTTTCCAGTTTGTTAAAGTTTGCTTGATGTGAATCTGCCTTAACTAGGCTTTTTAAACCATAGGTTTTTTGTTTGTCTAATTTCTTTGGTGTTTTTTACAACATGATCCAAACTCCTGAGAGATTTCAGGG
Organism: Sphenodon punctatus; assembly: GCA_003113815.1. Taxonomy (NCBI): domain Eukaryota; kingdom Metazoa; phylum Chordata; class Lepidosauria; order Sphenodontia; family Sphenodontidae; genus Sphenodon; species Sphenodon punctatus. The sequence goes on from QEPC01010227.1 coordinate 1,628,126, forward strand.
AGTATAAAGATGGAAGAGATTGTACTGCATCTATGTTCTGGTTACATGATGTTTCAGAAAATATAACATATTTTCTACAGAGATGGTCATGAAGACAATATATGCAATTCCCCCCAAAAAGAGTAGAGAACTTGTAGTAGTGGACAACAAGTTACGTTTTAAATATATATATATTGTATATATATATACAATATATATATATTGGCTTGGCCGGCTGCCTGAAATGCTGCTTCCGCAATCAATGCTGCTTGTGTCTGACCCTGAACCTCCGCTGCAACTCTGAGCCTGGGGGAGAGGCACTGAATTTGCCCACCCCTGAAGCACTTCCCTGGCTCCTTCCCTGAAAAATGACACCTCTGGCTCCTCTCACCCCCACCTCCACCTCTTCTGGAAACTCTGAGCCTGGAGGCAGAGGCACTGAAGCCACCTGCTCCTACTGCACTTCCCCAGCTCCCTCCCTGCCAGGGCCGGAGTGAGTAATTTTGTGCCCCTACGCCCTTCTCAGGCTGCTACCCCCAAGCCAAGCCCCTCCCCTGCCAAGCAAGCACCATGGATGTGCTGGGAGCGGGGTGGGTGGATATGCCTAGAGGTGAGGCTGGGTCTTGGGGCTGGGGTTGGTTTGACCATGACCTGGCTCAAGGTCTCCAAAACTCCTGAATTGGGCATCCATGCTTAAACTCTCCCCATCTGGATTGCACTGTGGGGGGAGGGCATGGAGCTGTGGCAGGTGTTGTCTTGACTAGCGGTGGGAGGCAGCCCCCATGCACTCCCCCTGCCATGGCAGGTCCAAGTCCAGCACCTTATCCACTACACCACACTAGTTCTTTCTTTCTTTCTTTCTTTCTTTCTTTCTTTCTTTCTTTAATTAATTAATTAATTAATTAATTAATTAATTGATTGATTGATTGATTGATTAAATAAATAAATAAATAAATAAATAAGAGATATACGGGCGCAGCCTCCGCACCAGATAAAGCTGGCAGAAAGCCGCCTTCACCACCACATCCCCTGCCGATCTAGACGGAGACTCACATCCAATAATACCCCCAGACTCCGAACCTGCTGAGCCACGGAGGGGCGCACCCCCTCCACAAGGGGGTGCAGGTTCATGCTCAGTGCTGTATGCCTTTTCCCTCCCAGGAACTGCTTTCAAAATTAGTACAAGCTCCGAGGACCACGGAGAAGTTGGGGCAAAGAAGGAGGGGCTGAAGGGGTGCGCTCAGCAAGTGGGTCCAGAACATGGACTTGTCCCTTGTTCTCAGGTGCCTGCCCTCATCTCTGCTCCCTTACATTGAGCTCAGTCTTTCAGCACTTGGGGGCAGGAATTGGACCCAGGGGAAAATCCAGAAACTAGAAAGGGGCCAAATAAAAACTAGCCACAGGCTGCATTTGACCCCCAGGCCTGAAGTTTCCCACCTCTGCAAAAGACCCCCACAAAGTTTCCACAAAGGGGGTAGGTACAGCATGACCGTGTACACACAACTGTTACAGCTATCAATGTCGAGATTCAGGTGTACTGTACCTGACAACAGTTAGATAGTAGATACAATGTAACCACCACCTAATGCAGCTTGAGCTTCTCTCTCTGCTTGTGGTGTCCTTCTGATGCTTCCTATCGTTAGCTTCCTATCCCATTCACACCGAGACTGCACACAACTAAATTTATGCTCTGCAAACAGTCTCACTGATTTCAAGGCTCATGCCACCACAGGATGAGCTCCCCACTGGATCCCAAGCATCCTCCATCCACCAGAGAAAGGATTCCAGGATCAGGGCCCCATGCACAGGACTGGATGTGAATGTTCAATAGCCAGCAAAAACAAATTCTAAAAGGTACAGTCTTTTTCCCTCCCACTTGACAACAGCAGCACTACAGGGGATTTGAACCCAAGACCTCTTGCTCCCTAAGTAAGAGCTTTAGCTCCAGAACACCAAGCTCTACTATATGTGACATTTGTTTTTTGTCCTTAAATAGGTAAGGAAGAGTGGGCGTGTGCAGAGAATTCCAAGACCTTGTGTGCCAGGTGCCTGGGCACCAACAAAACAGTAGTCTTTACCAGCCAAGTAGATTGGGCTTCACAATTGAACTTAGTCTCATTATACTCTTCAAATGTACCAGTGTTCATCCTATGCATTCTCACAAGCCCCATTGTGCGGCCCTTTCTTTTCACCCTCGACAGCAATATACAGCGTATGCTGGGAACTTGGGTATTGTATGCGTTGTATCAAGGGTGTTCTCACAAGCCCCATCACACAGCCCTTTTTCCTTCTCACTCAACACACGGAGCATATCGGGACCGTGGATATTATCTGCATTCTATCAAGGGTGTTCTCACTAGTCCCGTCACATGACCCTTTTTGTTCTCACTCAACGCGTGGCCCTTTTCTTTTTTGCCCCCGATAGCAGTATATAGAACATACCAGGACGTTTAATATTATAAGTGTTCTATCAATGGTGTTCTCACAAGCCCTGTCATATGGCCTTTTTTCTTCTCTCCTGACATCATCACCAGAGGGGACTTAAACTCAGGACCTCTTGCCCCCTAAGCAAGGATCCTACTTCTAGACCAAGATGCCCTTGGTTTTTGGGCTTTGCAGTAGTCAAAGAAGCAAGATTTTGGTTTTGATCCTTTGATCTCTGACTGATGGGGCTGGCACAATGCTGTGTCACTCTGCAGATGCAGAGATTGCTTGGATTCCAGGATAAGGGCCCCATGCACAGGACTAGATGTGAACCTTTGATGGCCAGCAGCAGCAAAAAAAAAATGTTCTGTGGGACTGCGCATGGGTGTGCGCAACTAGGCTGTGGATCCCGGTGCTCCGCTCCCACAACCAGTCAAATCCTCGCAAATTAACCAAATTAAAGGGATCAAAAGGCAGCCCTGAAAAGGTGACCATGGGGAGACCGAAAGGGGCGCAGGAAAATCGTGCAGCAGTATCCGGGATGGACAAATTCTGTCAAGTAAGATCGGCTTCACCCCCCTTCCCCCAACTTGAAAGCGCGGGCAACATGGTGACGGTGTCCTGTCAGATGGAGGAAGGGCCCCCTGAAGAATCTAACAGGGAAGACAGAATTCTGGCAGCGCTAGGGGATATCAAAGTGGGGCTAGCAGTGGCAGACCAAGCCAGGGAGCAGCTTCTCGTGGAGATAGTTAATTTGCAGCAGGCGGAGCAGCAGGGGAAGCAAAAATGGAAGCCCTAACAAGAAGAGTTGGAACAGCTGAAAACAGAATATTTGAGATAGAGGACAGGGCTCTTAGTGGACAAGATCAGCAAAAGAGAATGTGGGAAACGATCAGAGCTTTGAAAACCAAGTGTGAGGATCAAGAAAACAAGGCAAGGAGGTCTAATCTGAGATTTGTTGGTATCCCAGAGGGCACAGAGGGGAGAGACACCATCCAATTAATCTGGAAAATCTTAGAAGCCTCCTTCCCTGAAGAACCCACCACCCATAAAGTCAAGATTGAACGGGCACACAGAGCTACGAGACCGCAACCTAAAGAAGGGGAACCCCCCACGTGCAATAATAGTAAAGTTCCTGGAATTCCAGATAAAAGAAAAAATCTTGAGATTAGCACGGGGGAAGGAATCCCTGACATTTCAAGTAAGCACACTTAGAATATTTCCAGACTACGCTGGAGAAACTATGATTAAAAGGAGGAAATGGGTAAAATACTTTGCTGAATTGAACAAATACAAATTCAGGCCTCAGTTTTGGTTCCCAGCCTGCATGACAATTCTGTGGAGGGGGAAAAGAAAAATCTCCTGGCTGGACCATCTCCATTTGCGTGTTGAATGTGATTTCCCCCCGTGATCAAGGGGACCATCTCGTCTGTCCCCTGACCACAGCCTGGAATCAGCGGTGAGATTCTGGGCTGTGGTCAATGCCCTGGGGGGGCCGGTAGGCGCTGTGGCCGCATTGGCCACAGCGCCCACCCATCTCCCAGAGGGCAGGTGGCAGGGGAAGCGTGGGGGGGCAGGGCTGTGGTGATTCCATGACGGGGCCAATACCAGCCCCGTCACATCTGAAAATACCCTAAGGCAGCCCTATGCAAAAAAAATAGGGAACACTTAAAGGAGCTACATAGAGAATTAAAAGCCCTGGAAATGTTAAACACAAGTAACCCATCAAAAAAGAGAGCAAAGAAAATTGCCGAAATTAGGGAGCAGATTAACCTGAAAGAAATTGAAAAAACAACAGCACAACTGAAAGGATTTTATTTTACATACAGTAATAAAACAGGGGAAACATTGGCCAGGTTAGTTAAAAAACAACATAAAACATCTCAGATATCCTCCTTGCAGCTGGCTGATGGCTCTAAAACAACGAAGGATGAGCTGATCCTTCAGGAATTCCAGAAATACTATCAGTATCTGTATTCCTCCTCCAATCCCGACCCTGGAAAGATACAAGAATTCTTAGATAAATATAAACTCCTAAAACTAAATAAAGATCAAGTAGGCTATCTCAATAGACCCGTTGACAGAAAAGAAATAGCAGAGATTATCAAAGGGCTGCCTAACAACAAAGCGGCAGGACCAGATGGGCTGCCTGCAACAACCGCAGGATTAGCGGTCCCACATTTAGTAGACACATACAACGAGATTCTTAAGGAAGAAAAAATGCCAAATCATTCTATGATGCCAGTATTACCTTAATCCCAAAACCTGGAAAATCTCTAGAGTGCTGCGAGAACTATAGACCCATTTCACTCCTGAATGTGGACTTTAAAATCTTTTCTAAGGCCCTAACAAACAGGTTGGCTGCCATCATAGGGGAATTAATAGACCCAGATCAAGTGAGCTTTATCCCCACAAGATTGGGATCAGACAATATATGAAGGGTGGTTAACTTAATGCACCATCTAGAGGGATCAGGGTAGCAGGCGGCAATTATCCTGCTTGACGCTGAAAAGGCCTTTGACAGGACGGAAATTGGTTGCCTCACGGAGATCATGGCTAGAATGGGCTTCGTAGGCCCCTTCGTTAATTGGGTGAAGGCAATTTACAAAGAACCAAAATCTAAACTAATAATTAATAATTCCCATTCGGAAGCGTTTAATCTCAGCAGAGGGACAAGGCATGGATGCCCCCTATCCCCGCTTTTGTTTGACTTAGTATTGGAAGTTCTAGCTATCGCAATAAGGCAGGAGAAACAAATTAAGGGAACATTGGAAAATGGGAACATAAAATAGCGATGTTCACAGATGACACAGTCCTGTTCATAGGGGACCAAGTAAATTCTACCCCACTGCTTTTGCAATTGGCACAAAGATTTGGCAGTATCTCAGGCTATAAAGTAAATGCCTCAAAATGCAGGAACCATCTGCCTACCTGCTTGTTGCCGCTGCAGGGGGGCTCTGGGGGCTCCGTTTGCCTCTCTGCCGCCGCTGACTCCTGCCGCTGGTGCCGCCGTCGCTGCTGCCTCATCCCCTCTGGAGACCTGCGGGGAAAACACCGAACAGTAAGGTTGGGGGTTAGGGGGGGAACGCAGAGGGCAGCCACGTGGGCTGACCTGTCCCCTCCCCCCTCACCTGGAAGTAGCGGGGGCATAAAGCCCCAGGGACAG
>QEPC01010227.1:1637528-1647916 GCA_003113815.1 Sphenodon punctatus
GGACCGCGGCTGTGGAACTCCCTTCCGGAGGAAGCTCGCCTGGCCCCAAGCCTTTTAACATTTCGGCGGAACTGTAAGACCTGGCTGTTTGCCCAGGCCTTTGGGAGGGAGGGTGGGGAGGGAGTTTTTTAGTCCCCTACCCATTTGTTTTACCTGTCTAGCCCTGTTTTAATTTTTAATATTTAATATTTAATTGTTTTAAATGAATTTTATTGTATTTTATTGTTTTATTGCTGGAAGCCGCCCCGAGCTGCATTGCAGGAGGGGCGAGGTATAAATTTGCTAAATAAATAAATAAATAAATAAATAAAATCATATGCGCTAATATATGGCAAAAATGACAGACAAAAAGAGGAAATAAAAAGGGTGCTACCCTTCCCTGAAGAGAAGCAGGCAGTCAAATACTTGGGGGTTGTACTACCTAAGCAATTAGAACAGCTCTATAAAGTAAATTTTGCAAACCTTCCGCAGCAACTAACTTTAGAGGCGGCTGAATGGAGATCTCTGCCATACTCATGGCTGGGCAGGGTGAACCTGTTCAAAATGGTAATCCTTCCCAAAATCATAAATAAACTGCTAGCATTGCCCATTCACCTACCGGAATCCTCCTTCAGAGCCTGCGACAAGCTCACGGTGGAAATAATCTGGAAAGGACATAAACCTAGAGTTAATAGACAAACCTTAATGAGGACTAAAGAGAAAGGGGGGGATTAACCTCCCGGACATACAGCTGTACCATAAGGCAGCAACACTGGGAGCTCTTAATATATGGTACCACCAACCAGAAGCAGTGAAATGGGCTGAGATAGAGCAGAACAACCTGGCCAGAGATAGTTTGAAAAACATAATTGCAGATGAAGGGACCCTAAATAAGAAAACATGGAAAAAAAACACCCATTTGCATGGATAACCTGACTGAATTGGCAGAAAACAATTAAAAAAGTTAAGATAGACAAAAATCAGTTCCCTTACTCACCTATAGACCTACTTTGTTTCCAGAAGTTCCAGCAAGCCAAAAACCTAAGAGAAAAATTGGGGGGGAAAGGGTTAACTAAAATCAATCAAGTATTAGAAGGAAAAGAGGTGATGAAAAAGGAGGATTTGGGGGGGGGGAAATGGAGATAAAGTGGAAATGATGGGCTACCTGCAATTTAACACACAATAACTAAGGTAAAAAAGGGTGAAAATTACGCTAGGGATCCCACGATACTGGAACAAATCCTTTTTGAAAGAGCAGCAATGAAAGGAAGGCTAGCCCATATTTATAAAGCATTAAAAGAGCTATGGTACCCCAAGGGGCTCTCCTACATACAAAAGTGGCAACGCGATTTGGGTGTAGAATGGTCAGAGAACAAGGGAGCCCAAATTATTAACTATATGCATACCAGTGCACACTCACTGGAGATTAAGGAATGTCAAATAAAGCTGGTAACAAGGTATTATTTGACCCCGATGTAATTTAGGCACATAAATAGAGAGGACAAAGGGTTATGTTGGAGAGGGTGCAGGGTGGATGGAACTTACCTGCACTGTTGGTGGGACTGCACACGAATAAGCCCACTGTGGAGATGCGTCTGGAAGAAAATGGAAGAGATGACAAAAGTGACAATTCCTTTTCGCCCAGAAATAGGCCTTCTGGGCTTGTTCCCAGAAGCAAAAGTGCTGCAGAACCACATAGACTCTTGCTCTGCATTCATTCAGGCAGCAAAAAAAGTAATTGCCTTGCATTGGAAAGAGAACTCACCGAAGGCGAATGGACAAACACACTTTGGTACCATCTAACCATGGAAAAGATAGCAGCCACTCTGCTAGATAAAAAAGAGGCATACACAGCAAAGTGGTACCCTTGTGTCTGCACTATGAACAAAACAGACTTACCAGAAGATGAACGAGCTTTCCTTTTCGATTACTACATTTTAGAAAGTTAAAGAAAAGAAGATTCATACCTGACTCCATGAGTTTGAGTTTGAGTTTTGAGCGTTTGGTTTGTATATGGATGGAAGCATTGTAACAGTAGATATTCTATTATACTGTAAAATGTATAACCATTCATAAAACAATTAATTTTTTAAAAAATGTTTACAGTGACATGGTGGCCATGTATGGACATACTGAAGAGGGAAGAGGTGGAAGAGGAGGAGATGGCATTCCTCTGTGACTTTTACATATGATAGAGAGGAAGTAATGGCTTTGAAGAACAGTATACCAGCTTTTATTGGGGGTGGGAGGGGAGAAGTGGGGTTTAATTGAACACAAATGGTTAAATGTAAAACAGCGTTATAGAAGTTGTAAACAATTAAAGAAAGAAAATTAACGTTTTTTAAAAAATTATATTTTTTTAAAATGTTCTGAAGGTATAGTCTTTTTCTCTTCTACTTGATGACAGCAGCACTATAGGAAATTTGAACCCATGACTTCTTGCTTCCTAAGCAAAAGTCTTACCTCTAGACTGCCAAGCTCTACTATTTGTGGTATTGGTTTTTTATCCTCAAATCAAGTAGGTAAGGAAGAGTGCATGACATAAGTATGAGGTTAAAGCATACAGGCAGTACTTTAAAATCATAATTAAACAATTTATACCTATCCATTGCACAATCTGTGAACAGTGGCATGTACTTTGAGCATTTCCTGACTCTTCTATGCAAACCACATTCACTATTCATGGCAAATCAATGAGAAAACCCCATCAACAGTAGGTTGCAACCCAGAGGAAATTGCCCCTGGGAATCCCATTGAACTCAATGGGCCCCTCAATGAAGAAAGTTGGCACTACTGTGGCTCCATAATACAGCATGATCCTCACTGACTACTGCAGTGCATTCTATGTGGGGCTGCCCTTGATGGCTGTTCAGCTGGTGCAGAACACAAGCTTGCCTTCTGTTGGGGATGGGTCGCTGAGAGCACATTACACCAGTGTTCCAGAATCTACACTGGCTGCCAATAGCTTTCCAGGCACGATTAAAGGTGCTGGTTTTGACCTATAAACCCCTAAACGGCTTGGGCCCCAGGTATCTGAAAGACCTCTTCTTCCCTTATGTTCAGTTGCAGCCTCTGAGGTCAGTTGGGACTGGGAGCACCCACTTGCGGGTACCATCTGCCCATGAAGTTTTCACAATAAGGGCATGCAGAAAGGTGTTCTCAGTGGCTTCCCCACAATTATGGAATTCCCTCCCCTTGGAGATCCACCTAAGCCCAAGTCTGCTTGTCTTTTGGAAAAGATATAAAAACTTTTTTGTCTGGCCAGGCATTTGGCAGGCAGGGATGGGATGGGATGGGTGGGTGGAGGGGTGAGGGGAAAAGTTGGGGGAGGGACTAGCAGATTTTTTTCTAGTTTTATGTTTTTATATTTTGTAAGCCACCCTGAAGCTAACTGGGAAGGGCAGGGGAAAAATTAGAATAAATAAATACATAAATAAATAAATGTTCCCTCTACTGTCCTTTCATTTGGGGTCCCCTTCTCCCCTGCAGCTAAGCTAAGCATGTGCACTTGCAACTTTTCAACTTCATAAATCCCTGTCTCTTCTTATGTTCCCCGCTCCCCTAGGATTATATAACTTATAAACATAAATGTCCTTTAAAAAAAAAAAAAAAAACTCCACACACCCTATCTCTTACCTGCCAAACATTTAGCCAAGTAAAAAGATCTCGTCTTGCCTGTGGAAAACACTCAGATCCAGGCTTTGGTGAATTTCCCAGAAAAGGTGGCCTCTCCATAGCTCTGGGACCTCCAAGAATGCTTCTCTACGCACCGTTTCCATATGGACTAGACACAATGGGTGTTTTTAGACGAGACACAGCCATAAAGGTTGTGTGAGAGGAGGTGCACTCTCGTGGCCCATGCAGCACCCACTCATGGGGCACCGGAGAAAAAGGCTGAGAGAATATTGTGACTGGCCCAAGGTCACATGGTGAGTTTCTGGCTAAACCAAAGAAAAAGTCAGAATGCCCTGTGTGGAGGAAGCCAAAAAAGTGCATGGGGACAAGCACCCACACATTCCCTGCACATATGAACTGGGGCACCCACCCACACCAGCAGAAAGGTCCACAGTCCGATGCCTCCCCAGTCGTCCCTTCTCCCCCCTCCCCCAGACCTGCCGTGAGTTCTCTGGGGAGCTCTTAAAGGACACGCACACGAAATTCAACACTGCATGGGCTCAAAGCCCAACAAAGTCCTCGTGACATGAGAGAAGAGAAGACAGCAGTTCAGACAGCAGCATCCTGTGTGTCCCACTCAGTATATACCTCCGTTGTTGGCCAAGACTGCCAGTGGCTGCACCAGCTCCTGCAATCTTGGGCAGGAAGGGGTTACTGGCTGCTGTAACCATTTCCATGGCATCCATGGCTGTGTGTCATGGCAGAGGACGGGAAGTTGGGCAGGGCCTGGGATGGGGATTGTTGCTGTGGGAGACTGTAGAGAGGGGAAACAGTCGCTCATATGAATTGTTTGCATGGCCGGTCTGTGGTGGCAGGAGGGCGTGGAGGCTGCCTGGGTAGGCGTGATTGCCACTCAGAGAGCCGCCCGTTAGAATCCCTCCCCACTCACTCCACCTGCATGGGCGCTCCATGGCTATTCCACTCAGTGGACACAGACCACCACCACCACCCACTCCAGCCATGCACAACTAAAAACACCCACTGGTGATGGAACTTATAAAAAGGCACCTCTGCCTAACCTCAAACTATCTTTGGTCCTCATTCACTTCGGCAGTACTGTTTGTCAGGTCTTTCTTTAACCAATCCCATTCCCATTCATAATTTTAAAAACCTGCAAAATATTGCCGCTGTGAAGCAAACAAAGTAACTGAAATACCAAAGTGAAGGAAACAGAGATGCAAATTTTGCAATAGTAATTAAGACAAACTGGAGTATTCATTTGTGAGAATAATTGTGTGAATTGCCATTATGAGGATGAAATATTCATTTTAGTCCTATTTTAAACCTTTATTTCCTTAGATCGGGCTACATAGAAACTTCCCAGCTAGCATTTGGCCAGCTTGAGCATGTTTGTGTTTTCTTCTAATACAGTCAGATTGGTGTGAAACTGGAGGGCTCATTTTCAAGGGGGCTCCTGCCTCTAGGCCTAGCTGACTCAGGCTCAGGCTCAGAGGAAATTGAGACTGACTCAGGCTCGGAGGAAATTGGTTATCTTTGCCTCAATTTCCCCCATTATACTTAGTCCTATTCACTTCCTGTCTCAAACTACTACATAGTTTTTTCATGCCCTATTAAACCATCCCAGGAATCCAAGGAATCTTCTGCACTGCTTAGAGCGCTCCACACACATTTCTGATTCACCATATTAGTACAAACTCAGGTGACTGCACTGAGCTAAACACAATGTGGTTGTCATGTGGGTCCCAAATGTAAGAGACAGAGACAAAGTAATTCAGACGATCTGTCTTGTTGGATCAACGGCTGTTGGTGAGAGTATGCACATTTTTGGACCGCACAGACAAGTATCTGGTCCAGTCTTCTTACATGCCTGAAGAAGGGTTGTATGTGGCCTGAAAGCTTGCATACACTCAAAAACAGTAGTTGGTTCAATAAAAGTGACCATCTGAACTACTGTGTCGCCATCTGCACTTTGTTGGCTTACTCTTTTGTAACTGATAAGAGTCCAAAGGTGAAATTCTCATGGCATTAAACTCAATGACTGCAGTTCTGAACCCACTGAAGTCAAAATTATCATTGGGTGTTTTTAGGCAGATGTGGGGGCAGCTCTCCCCTGGAGCTGCTCCTGGGGTACACCCCCATGTCTGTCCGCTCCCAACCCTACCTGGGTCTGCTTTAGACAGACACAGCAGTTTCTCCTGGCCAGTCATCCAGCTGTATGGCACCTCTCCACCACACCATAGAGTTGCGGACAATTGCCTGATGACGCTCACTGACTACTGCAGTGTTGGTGTTGCCAGGGCAACAGCTGGATGGGAGTGGAGCTGCAGCACAGGTCCACTGAGCAAATGTACAGCAGCTCCACTCCAGGTTGGTGCCCGGGGTTTGGCCGGCCTGCTCTGCTGGCAGCACTCTGGGATATTCCAGAGTGCCGCAAGTGGGCTGCCTCCACTTCCACATCTGACAGGCTACCTTCAAATGGACCGGCAGCACGCGTGGGGCTTGTGATTGACCTGACTGACTTTTATGGAGTGAGGATCACACTCTAACCCAATGTAGTTTAGCAATAGCAGCACTGCTATTTGTAGCAATGAAAACCATATTAAGCTTCTGTTCTTCAGCTTCCTTTCTTTCATGGTTTTATACGTTACCCTGTACTATGAAAAATATTGCAAGAGATGGCTTTCTAAGAAGAAACAAAGATTTAGATTGCACTTCAATGGAAGCATTGCTGAGATCAGTGAAAAACACTGAAGAAAGAGCATTGTAAAGGAAATCAGAATCGAACTGTTTGGGTGGTAATGAGGCATTTAGACTCCGAGAACTGGGAAGGAGCAAATCATGCAAGCCTTCTTCCTTGTCTTCAAGCATTAGCTTAGAAATAGGGTGATTTCAGACATTACGCTGTCCCGATTCACCACAGTGGATTCCCAGCGGGGGTGAACAGATCAACCACCCCCCGTGGTCAAAAAAAGCCCTGAACAGACATGACGGGAGCGGAACCGCAGCAGGGAATCAGGCTGCCAGACCACGGCCCGGGGCAGCACCACAGACATTACGCTGATCCCGGGCCATGCCGTGGTCAAAGCACCCAGAAGGCGCCGGGGCGGCGCGTCCCGGCTGCTGTCGTGTGCCCTTTAAATCTCCCACCCCGGTCTGTTGTTGCTGGTTGCCTGGCAGCGACGCTGCATGCTTTGTCCCCAGCTGGAAATCATTGTCTTTGGTTCCGGCCGGTGGTTGCCATTCAGACATTACTTTTTGTTGTTTCCCGTTGGGAATCTCTTTGACCATGCTTTCGGAGATTGTCCCACTGGGAGCTCCGAAAACGTGGTTGATTTTGACCCCATGTGGGTATCGACTGTGGTGAACATCTGGTGGCTGCCAAACAGACATGCAGGGCGCTTTGGCCCCGCCATGGAATTGACCGTGATTCACTGTGGTTGAGTGTGATCTCGTAATGTCTGAAATCACCCATAGATGGGGCAAGTGGAGTGACCACCCCTGAACCTAGGGTGGGACAGGCCTGGTTGGGTGATGCAAGGCAGGAACAACCAATAGTGCTACAGCCAGACTCCCCCACACTGCTTCCCTGATCACTTTCTTGTGGTGCACAGATTCTGAGCCACTTCTTTCCCCGGAATGCCAATTTGGGGTCTTTCCCCTGTTGTAAGCCATCTGCTTCTGCTCCAGACTATCACAGCAGCAGCAGCAGCAGGAGGAGGAGGAGGTAAGGGCATTGGGGGGGGGGAGTATTCCCCAAAGCCCTTCCATTCACACCTTTACTTGTTGCTGCCACCATCATGAAATTGAGCACAGGGAAGTAGCAAGCAGACTGTACTGGTGCTGTGCAGGGCTGGGGGTAGTGTGGTGCAGCATGTGGGATAATAAGGGTCATGGGGGAGGGAGGTAAGGACCCTGGGGTGTGAGGCCGTAATTTGGCTTGCCCCAAGTCCTTAATAGACCTAGGCTATGCTACTGTCTTCAAGAAAGTAGGATATTTATTATACTTATTGACATTTGTTGTAGTTTGGGTGAACAATTAGGCTGGAAACGTACTAACAGGAAATTCCATTCACAAGATAAGCAGCTGTTCTCTCCAAAAGCTATGGCAAATCACAGGACCAAGAAAGTTCTTTGTACGACTAACCCGTTTCATGAATAGTCAGCATTCCTCGCTGACCCAAAGGAAATGCTTGGAGGGCAACACTTTGAGGAACATTTAAAATTCCCCATGCTTACGAAAGGGCAGAAAATCCAAATCTAGTTTGTGAAACAGGAATTTATTCGAAAGGTTATGATTTCACCACAACCAGTTCATGTTGCAGGCATTCAGACATGATGGGAAACCAGCCCATTTTGCCATTTACAACATTGAGATTTTTTTTAAAAAAAATAATATAATAATAATAATAATAATAATAATAATAATAATAATAATAATAATAATAAAAACTGGCAGCTGATTCAGGCCTGCAGTTTTTTAATCACCATCCTCTCGGCCAGTTTCAGGCAAGAGAAAACTGTGCAGTCACAGAGGACTCTCTTCTCACACTTCTGCATGTTGGCAGAAGTGTGAGAAGCACTGGTGTCAAACACAGTTCCCACAGAGCCTTGAAAGTGGGGATCTCGGCCGATGATGTGCCCTTTTCCAGTGAATATGGCAACTTAGGGTGAAAACAGACATGATGCTAACCACCCTTTAACCAACCTTGGTGGTCATTTATGCATGTTGCAGGGCTGCGTAGGGCACCAATACAGCTTTGCAACATGCATAACCAGCAAGGGTAGTTAAAGGGTGGTTAGCGTCATGTCTGTTTTCACCCTTAGGAGAAGGCCTGGCAATTCAAGAGGACAGCTATAAGTAAATGGGGGTCCACCTAAGCCTGAACCTGTTGTTTGTCTTCCAGAGGAAATGTAAGACCTTTTCATTTGTCCAGGTGTTTGGCAGGCGGGAATAGGGTTGGGTGGGAATGGATAGAGGGGGTTGGGGAGTAGGCCTGTAGCGGCATGCCGCCGCGGCAGCTGTTACCGACGGAAACCCCTATTCCACACATCGTGGCACGGTTCGGCAGAGGCAGCTTTCCGAGGACTGTGGCTGCGGTTTGTCACTAATGGTGCCGCGGTATTGGAACTGGTGAACGGAAGCGAAACTTTTGCAGATTCCAATAAGAAGCGGCGCCAACTCCCCTTTCTGTGGTCCATGGAATCTTTGTGGTTATCTGATCATTGTATCATGTTTCCGCCATCCGGAATACAAGGTATGCGAGATCCGGCGGGATGATCAACCCTCGGACCCTGTTGATGACACCCACATGCCCAATTTCATTGGCTAGGGCTTTCCCAGAGAGACATGTCCCGCCTTCACCATTAAGTATAAATAGGTGTGTTTGTAGCTTGTTTCTCCCTCTTGATCCCCAATCGCAGTGAGAGTGAGTGACTGTTGGAGCTGCGCCGCCAGTGTCTGTGTTTCTTAACACACTCTGATTTTCCGCACTCCGCAACAAAGCACCGCATCACGACCCGAGGAGAGAGAGTCCTATCCCTTCCCTACCATCGATTTTGGATAACCTAAGAAGATTTTTGTGTAAGTGCTTGAACTTTTCTTCTAATTCTTCTAAACTGTGCTTTATTTAACAGCTAATTTAGTGCTAAAGCAGCTAAAGTAATTCTGCTACAGCTGCACTTTACATTTTCCATTATCCTTTTTTAAAGAAATGTACACATGTTCTAATCTTTATTGCTGTGAGCCTTTAATGTTTCTTGCTCGGTTTGGGTTGATATTGTTTGTGCTTCCTATTGTTTTGTTGTTTCTTTTGTTCATGATAAATCCTGTTGGTTGGATGGATGGTGGAATAATGTTTTTATTTGCGAGAAACTGTGCTGTAGTGCTCTGCATAGGCAGACATAGCTGGCGGTAGCCGCAGAAGTGCAGAAACCGCCGGCGAGCCTGGAGCATGGACTCGGTGGGGAAGCACATGGGGAAATAGACACGGCCGGGGGGGGGATGCTGGGAGAGTCAGCCCCCAGAGAGCCTGGAGCCTGGGGAACATAGTCGGTAGCTGCGGAAGCACAAAAGCCGCCGGCGAGCCTGGAGCAGGGACTCTGTGTCGGGGAAGCACATGGGGAAATAGACACGGCTGGGGGGGGCTGCCGGGAGAGTCAGCCCACAGAGAGCCTGGAGCCTGGGGAATAGCCGGGGGGGATGCCTGGAACCTCTGTGGGGGTCAGGGGGGGCTGCCAGGCTACAGGCTCTCTGTGGGCTGACTCACCCGGCATTCCCCCCCGGCCATGTCTTTCCCCATGTGCTTCCCTGACACAGAGTCTCTCCCTGATCCAGGCTCGCCAACGGATTCTGCGCTTCCGCGGCTACCGACCATGTTCCCCAGGCTCCAGGCTCTCTGGGGGCTGACTCTCCCGGCATTCCCCCTCACTCGGCCGGCTCTTTCCCCATGTTCTTCCCCGACACAGAGTCCCTCCCGGCTCCAGGCTCGGCCGGGTGGGGGGATGCTGGGAGAATCAGCACACAGAGAGCCTGGAGGCTGGGGAACATAGCCGGTAGCTGCGGAAGCACAGAAGCCGCTGGCGAGCCTGGAGCTCTCTGTGTGCTGACTCTCCCGGCAGTTTCCCTGACACGAGTCCCTGCTCCAGGCTCACCGGCGGATTCTGCGCTTCCGCGGCTACCGGCCATGTTCCCCAGGCTCCAGGCTCTCTGTGTGCTGACTCTCCTGGCATTCCCCCCCCCCAGCCGTGTCTTTCCCCATGTGCTTCCCCGACAC
>QEPC01010227.1:1673165-1696558 GCA_003113815.1 Sphenodon punctatus
CAAAACCCTTGTTCATGCCATGGTTATCTTTCACCTTGATTACTGCAACCTCCTCCTTGCTGGTCTCCCTCGCTCTCACCTGTCCCCCCTTATCGCAATCCAAAACTCCGCTGCCAAGGTCATTCACTCTGCCCGTCACTTCGACCATGTACAGTCTCTCCTCCTCTCTCTTCACTGGCTCCCCCTTCCTGAACGTATCCTGTTTAAACTCCTGGTTTTCATGTTCAAATCGCTCCACAACCAAGCTCCCCCTTACCTCTTGGACCTAATCTCCCTACACACTCTTGCACGCGCTCTCTGCTCTTCCTTTGTCCCCTCCCTCACTCTCCCTCATTTCTCCTGCTCACCTAACCGCCTTCGGCCCTTCTCCCTCACTGCCCCCCATGCCTGGAACTCCGTCCCTGCCCACATCTGCCTTGCCTCCTCCCTCTGCTCCTTCAAATCCCTCCTCAAGACCCACCTTTTCCTTGCTGCCTTTCCCAATGCCTGCTAGTCTTTCCCCATACACTTACTGTCTGCCCTCCTCTGCAGACTGCTGCCATCAACCTCTCTGTAACCAAGCCAAGCATATACACCTGAGACTTCACATCCGCTTGAATGTTTGTTTGTCTTCTCCCCTGTCTCTCCCACTGTCCCCTCTCCCTGCCTCCCCCTCTTTGTCTTTTAGATTGTAAGCCACAGGCAGGGACCGCATCTAATTCTACGTTCTGTACAGCACCAGGTCACACGACTGGCACTATATAAATGTTTATAATAATAATAATAATAATTCCTAAAATCCTTGATGTTCCCTAGTTAAAACTGCCTGGGGTTCTAATGTTAAGTTAAACAATAAAGAAGAAAGAGGGCAGCCCTGTCTGGTTCCTCTAAAATTGAGAGGACATAAAAAAATGTATGTGGCCCCTTTCCAGTGCCTGGATCTGGCCACTGGATTCAGTCTCTACCCCCAAGCACTGAAAAACTGAGCCCAGGATAATGGAGCAGAGAGGAGGGCATGCACACAAGACTAGGGGATAGATCCATGGCCCAGATCAATGATCTGGGCCCTTCTTTTCTTGAATACACCTGTTAAAACCCCCGACCTCTATGTGGTCCTCGGAGCTCGTACTAATTTTCAATGTGGCCCCCAGGACACAAAAGGTTCCCCACCCCTGCTCTAAATAGTTCAGATGGGTTAGAAAGTATTCCATAATTTAAAAAAACCTCCAGTTTACAAGAAGAGTTAAGGCTCTTGCAAATTCAATCATGCACTAAAAAGCATGGAAATTGCAAGTTAAGGCTCCTGCCTTAACTTCTGTGCCATGTTAGCAGTAAAGACATTGTAAAGTCTCACATATGTGCTCACTTACAACTTAGGCTCCATGCACCCACACTTTGCCTTCATCTTTCAGCCCCAATCCTCTTCCTCTTTGCAGGTTGGGGGCAACACTGAAGCTGGGGACAGGAGGGTGTGAGCTGGCCCCTCGGCCCCTCCATTTCCTCTTTAAGAAAGAGAGAACTTATATCCAGTTTTTTTGTTAAATATAATGTAATGGAGAAAACTTCTGCTAGTGCAGTAGAATGCTGAGCAGTGTAACCACTATGGGAACAGGGTTTAGGGGAGGCTAAGGTGGAAGAGCTGTTCCCTTCAGTTTAGAAGGTTGTTACATCCTTGAAATAGCAAGCAAGGTGAAGCTGGATTTTTACTTGTAGCTCTCTGCTTTACTAAGAATACAACAACTTTGGTTCAGTTTAAGCATTTGAGACTTCCAAAAATTGCTCTATATGATCTCTCTAGCTCATGTCTTGTACAGGAGGTTTCCACTCTACTCCCCACTGTCAGAGCTCTTTTCCTTGTGCAATACTGGCCATTCTGCATTCTCTAAGGACCTCCCCCTGTACAGGACCCCCTGGCTAGTTCACTCCTTGTACAGGGCTCCCTGACTCTGCTGTGCCCATGTACAGGACTCTCCATCTTGCATAATGCTGCCCATCCTGCAGCTCTCCCCCTGTACAAAGCTCCCTCAATCAGTTCTCCTCTGTCCAGGGCTCTCCCCCAGCACAATTATGGCCATTATTCTGTAGCTCTCTGTCTCTACAAGATTCTCCCACTTTACTCCCCCTTGAACAGGGCTCCCTTTCTCGCACAATGCTGCCCACTCTGCAGAACTCTCCCTGTATTTGGTTCCATATTCTGTATCCCCAATGAACCTGCTCCCTGTAAAGTGCTCCCCCTGTGCATGGCTTCCACTGTAGAAGCTATTTACAGAGGCTCTGCCCCTACTCTCTCCCCTTAATGTCCCCCCTGCCTTTGTGTATGCTCCCTCCCTCCCTGCTTCCCCATAGGATTTCCCTCCCGGGGCTGAGGCTCACTCTTAGAGTCCACAGGGCTGCTCTGCACAGGACCCCACCATCTCCCTGCCCCCCTCCTGCAGAACGCTCACTGTATCAGCCCAGAGCACCCGCTTAGCCCTCATTCCTTAGTGGGGTTGGGAAAGTCAGAGGGAGAAGCACTGAAAGAAGATAGATTCTGTCCTGCCTGTAGCCTCCTGTCCCTGCCTCTGGGATAAACCTCTTCCCTCTTCCTGCACCTGGGATCATCCCAGGCAAACTCCAGCCCCAGCCATGCTCCTCCAATGGGGTGCACCATTGGAGCCACAGCCCAGACACCCCATGTTTTTGGTGGGGGAAGGGCTGTCACTGAAATCCATGCACTCTGTGGTTCTGGGCAGATTTAGGGGACAAGATCAGTCACCCCAAATTTCACTGCAGGATTAGCTAGCTCGGTTGTTTAGCCATCTCAGTGTCCCTAGTCCTGAAGCCGAGGCACCTGCTGTGCAGGATCAGATCACAATGACCTTCTGCTCTCTCCCTTCCACAGGCCTTGCTCGCCTTCTCTCCCCACCAGATCAGTTCTAAATATGGCTGACCAGTCACTCTCACTGCCCCCTGGAAGGTGCAGTTCCCCCTCTTTCCCCAGTACTGATAGGCTCTAGCAAGCAGTGCCTGCTGGGAGTTGTAGTCCCCAGTATTCAAGACTGTTTGCTTTTAAACAGTCTCTGCATTACACATACAATGTTAGCAAGCACTCCATACTCAGGATGGCCTCCATAGGCTAACACTGAATTTTAATTAGTATATACTGATCTAACATAGATATTATATTTGATAAAAGTATTCAAATGCTTACCCAGGACTTAGGAAGTTATTCGAGTTGTAAATAATATCTTCCTTTTGCTGGGCTTACTGTTATATATATATATTTTTAATGTGATCTTATATTTCATATGAGTGTTTATAAGTTTAGATATATGTATATATTTTATGTTTGATGTATATGTTGTTTGCAATGACCTGATTGGCTAAGCAATAAAGTTAAATTAACGTTAAAGTTCAAGTTAAATGTCATAACTTTATTTATGAAAATTAAACCAGAAGGCACTACTAGCAGTCTCCTTGATTTTTCTGAAAGGCTTATACCTCCTCCCAGCCAACACAAAACTCCTTTACCCTGCTGAGATCGAGATGGTCTAACTTTTGAAAAAACAGGCTTCAAAGTTCAGTCTTCAATCTGCGATATCTCAACTGATATCCAACTGATTTGGCTGAAATTTAGACAGCTGGAATCGCTTACCCCAGTGATCCTTCACTACAAATGTCACGATCCTAATTTTAATCATGTCAATTTTATAATTAATAGAATGTTTGGGCTTTATAATGGAGCGCCCAACATGCCTTAACTATAGAGCGGATCCTGTAGATTTGACTCCATTTTTCAAACTATAGATTTGACTCTATTTATCAAAATGCATGAATAGGGGCTAGAATACAGCAGTTTTTTAGCCTAGGAAATAAAGTAACTTTGCAGTCCAATTTTTTTCAGAATGAGAAAAAGACACTTCCAATTAACCCTATCAAAGGCTTTCTCAGCATCAAGTGAGATAACTATATGGGGATGCTTGTAATGCTTATGGAAAGCCATAACATTAATCAATTGACATGTGTTGTCTAATCCATATTGTTTTTTAATAAAGCCAACCTGTTTAGGATGGACAATAGTGTTCATTACCGTCTCCAGTCTTTTTGCCAGTACTTTGGAGATCATTTTCAAGTCAGCATTAATTAAAGAGGTAGCTTTCTAACTACCACAGCTTTCAGGATCACAGAAATGAGGGCTTCCTTCATACTTGGGGGTAAGATGAATTTCTGGAAGGAATCATAGGTGTCTAGCAGCTTAGGGGCCAGAATATTCTTAAGGTTTTGACGACCACAATTTAACTGAGGGAGCTACAGGGAGACACAAGACCCAGCTGTTCCCTCCCCTCTACAGCCTCCTGAGGCCCTGTCCCCACCCTCCCTGGGCTTGCATATTCCCTCATCTTGGTTTGTTCTTTGGCTTGAGTCAGGCTTTGGCCCTCAACTCGGATGATCCTGGGTCCTAACACCTCCCCTCTGCTTTGTTCTCTTGATTCTGAAGCTGCAAGCCCAGGGAGGGTGGGGACAGAGACTCAGGAGGCTGTAGTGGGGAGAGAACAGCTGGGTCTTGTGTCCTGTAGCTGCCTCATCTAATCCAGACGCTTACTCTCATCTTAGCTTCTTAAGCTAAGCACATACACCTACATCTTATCATCTTGAATATATCTGTTTCCTCATAATTATTTATTTAGAAATTTATATTCCACCCTTCTCCTGAGGCTCAATGTGGGTTGCGATATAAAAACCATATAAAATAATTTAAAATACATTTTAAAAAACCTCTAGAAACCCTGCCCCCTGCCTCCATCCCCATTAGCCAAAGGTCTAAAATTGCTTCTGGAAAATGCTCAGGTTTGGGCTTTGATGAACCCAAAGGGGGAGGGAGCTCTGCAATACTGGGTCAGCAGCCAAGAACACCTCTCTGTGTGCCCTCATTGTATGAACCTGATGGACAGATGGTACCTACAAGATGGTGGACCTGGATGACCACAAGTATCATGAGGAAGCATGGTAGAGAAGTTAGCCTTTCAGATATGTGGGACCCAGGCCACTTATGGATTTAAAGTTCAAAACCATCACCTTGAATTGCACCCCAAAAGCTATTGGAAGCCAGTGCAGACTCTGGAGCACTGGTGCAACTGGATGTTTCCCTCCTCTTTGTCCATTTCAGTTTGTAAACCCCTCACGACAGAGACCTGTTCCGCATTAAGTACATTGTTTGTACTATATAACAAATCCAGAACCTTCACTCACCTATGGGGAAAGCAGTGCTTCTGGATGTCAGAGGTAGTTAACGAGGTGTCTGCTGTTGCACTTCCATCTGTAAATCCCAGCATATTGGTATCCTCTTTATATATAAGGTGGGTTGTGGGGATCCAAGACAGAAAAACTAGGATCACAGTCTTCCACCCATTGAAATCAATAGCAAAACTTCCATTGACTTTAATGACTGAGAATTATCTTGTGTGTGAATTGGTCAAAGGTTTGTAGTTGGCCAGGTCTTCACTAGTAGAAGTCAGTGACTTCAGTAGAGCTATACAGTTTATATCAACTGGGCTGCCCAAGGTATCCCAAACAAAACCCTGGTTGAAGAACCAACAGAGGAGCTATCTGTTTTTCTCTCCCATGGAGACATTGTTCTACACTGAACTAGATAGGAACTACTCATGGGAAAAACAGCTATTGTGTACATAAACATAAAATAAAAGATGCATCAAAATGTGACTGCAGTGAAGGTCAGACAACTGAAGGGTAGTTGCCCACTGTATGCCCTTGCTGGAGAAATACTCATTCCTTCTCAGTTGCCTGAAGCCATTCAATGACTTTCAAATCTCACTCAAATTCTACTCATTGCTTTTCTATGCACTGCCACCAACTGAATGCCTGTTATGATGAAGTAGTTGCACTTTTGTGAGTGCCTAGAAGATTATCCAGCTCCCAGCCCTAAATTGGTGTTCTTAGTGACATATAGCAGGGACCTCTCTTGCCTAGCCTTCAAGAAATGGTGCTGGGGAGTCAGAGATATGGACCAGAACTTTTAGACTGAGATTCCAGATCCCAAAGAACATGAAGCAGAAAATTAAACAGACATAACTGGAGACACCTACAGGCTTTGATGAGCAACAAATAGAATCAGTTACTGTAGGCTCTATATATTCTATTTGTAGCCATGCAGGGGTAACATTAGAGCCCCAAATTCCTACCAGTGGAAAAAGCCTATAAGGAGCCTGGCATTCATAGAATCTTAATCCAGTAATGCTATAGAATTAGTAAGCAAGTCTTTCAGCAGGAGAGGCAGGAATGATTATTTAAAGACCAAATAATCTTGGTGAAAGGTGTGGCTGGACTTCATGTATAGTCCCACTGTTTTTTCATTAATATCAGGCCAGATTCCAGTATCATTGACTCCAACTTTGTTGGAGTTATTATGGGTTTACATTCGGTATAAGTGCAGAATTTGATTCATTTTCGGTGAGTGCAGTCCTTCAACCATTAAAGTCAATGGCTCAGTTCCCATGCACGTTAATGATAGGTTCCAAACAACTAACAAAAGCTTGGCTTTGGTTATTATGTTGTCTTCAAGGAATGCTAACATATGCACAAAAATTTTCATAATTATGACTATTAAGTATTTATATAGCATCAGCAATGGGAGAAGGGCAAAGATAGTTTAACGAGCAAAATACACTGGTGCAAGTGAGGCTGGTGTCAGAGGAGGAGCAATGTTCCTGAGCAGGAACATAGTGGGAAATGAGAGCAGAAAGATAGGGAGGAGCAGCATCATAAAGAACCTTGAAGGTGCAGCAGGAGGGGGTGGCACAGGCTTTGTTTGATTCAGAAGGTGCTGTGCAACAAGAGAGGGACACCATGCTACCTACCAGAAACAGGTTCTTTATTAAGAGAACTAATTACATGCCAGAGCACTCTCTCACACTCACAAGCTTCCGGTGCTGCCTCCAAACAGTTCCCCCCATGCAATTCCAGTCCCACCCTGTCCCTGCAAGTTGTTACAAGCTTGAGCACAAGGCCTACCATGTGAAATTCTGGACCCAAGCCATGGTGGGGCAGTGGTTCTGCAGAGCTAGCCATTGCTCTCAAGCCTAAAGGATATGTGGGTTTGAGGCCCAGTCCTTGATACAGCCCAGTGGTCTATTAACCCAGCCAGAAAGAGAACACAGGAGAAAAGAAGCTAGCCATTCTGAGGGGTTTGGGCTTCTATTGAACTCAGAGATGTCCATGACCAGCTGCCAATGAAATTAGTAGGAGTTACGTCATTGACTCCAGTGGAAGCAGGAGGAAGCTCCTACCTCAAGGAAACTACAGGCTCCACTGGCAAAGGCAGTATTCTCTTTAAACCAAACATACCCAAGTTTTTTTTTATATACGTATGTATATATATATATGTATATATGTGTGTATATATATATATATATATATATATATATATATATATACATACAGCAAGTCCTTTGAACTGAATGCAATTAAACCCATAAAAAGGATAAGATTAAGCCCTGATTTAAAGAGACGTGATAATACACACGTAGTAAAACATGGTGATATGAAGGACCACAGTAATAAAGAGATGTCATTAGAAGTTGTATTAATGTGAGTAGGAGAACACCATTTAAACTATGAGCCTGATATAAAGTCATTTAAGTAAATAAGAGTCTGCTGGTGGTCAAGAACCTCAACTAGAGAAGGAAAATGGACGTATGATAAACATACTATGATTCAGGAGTCCTTAGGTCTATCACTTGCCAAGACCTGTGCACTTTGTGATCCTGAGCGATTTTGATCAATTTTCTGCCCTCAGCTTACTTCTTCTAGAAGGAATATAATGCTTAAAGTTAGGCCCAGTTGGGAAATAAATTCTCTGTCCCACAAAAAGTTTGTTTATTATTAGGGCTGAAATGAGATCTCACAGAAGTGAGAAAACTCATCAAAATCCTAGTTCTCGGTTTGTCTCATACAAATTGAGAACCAGGAGTGTTTCACCAAATTCTCATCAGGAAAATATTTTTTTTTAAAATAAAAAAAATAATTGTACATGCACAAATGGCCACCAGACTGTTTCATGCATGCACAAAATGACCACCGCCCTTAACCGAAATGGCAGCAATAGCATCACTGCCATTGTTTTAAAAGAGTTAAAATTAATTAATTAAATAAATAAATAAATAAATTTTGGTAAGGGCGTCAGTCATTTTGCACATGAGCTATTCACTGCCCTTAACCAAAATGGCAGCAACACTATTGCTATCATTTTGGTTAAGGGCAGCATACATTTGCATTAATAAATAGATGTATGTGCAAAAAACAATCTGGCAGCCATTTTGCACATGTGCAATGATTTTTTTAAAAATATATTTTATTTCCTCACTCAAGAGCTCGGTCCCAGTTCTTGAAATAGTGAGTCTTCTTGCCAAAAAAAAAATTCCCCTCATTCAGCCCTAATCAGATCCAGAACAAAACAACAACATTTCACAACTTTAACTGAGACAAACATTCCAAAAGATGAAAGAAAAAATTTAATTGGCAATTTTCATTTTGGGTGGACTGCATATACGCAATGCATCATGGGATATGAGGATTACCAAGGAGTGTGATAGAACATGTAGTTCACCTCAGAAAATTCCCAGTTCAGCTTTTTATCATGGAGAAAGCTGCCATCTTTGAAAGAGAATTTCTTTGGAAAAGACTTCATTTGAAAATGACTGGTTTGTTTGTTAACAGCGTAAAATGAACATTTTCTGGTCAGATGTGCTGCACATGGGCTAGAGGCATCATCTGTCAAAAAGAAGTTCAACAGAAATTGCCTTATCACCTCTCGAAGGCCATTTTCACACGGTGCCGCTGGGTGGGGTGTGTGCCGGCAGCAGGTGGAGGTGGGTGTGCTCCCTTTCCTATGGGCACACACCCATCTCCACACACCTCCACCCATCTCCACCCACGGAGCCTCCTCCTTTCTGTCAGATGGCTCAGTGGGTGGGCAATGAGTGGAGATGGGTGTGTGCTGGGAGTGCACACCCACCGCGCATGGTGTTTCCATGGGCAGACACCCATCCCCCCACCCACCGCCATGCCGTGCACATGGATGCCTTCATCACCACCACCACCACACACCCAGTGAAAACGGCCATAGTGTGTTGAGGATGTTGGCCGAGATCAACATGTACTGCAGTTATTAAGCATAAAACCAAAACCCTTAAATTCAAAATCTTCTCTTTCACATCCATCAGTAGTGTCTTGGCTAATGGTAGCATTCTAGTTTTGTTTCACCTACCCTAATGCATGAACGGACCATGCCTTGGTTCTAAACATCTGTCAGATGATATGTGAAAGTAAACACAATCCACTGTCCTGTTTCAAACACTGACTGCAGAATTTACTATCACTTTTAACCAGACTATACCACATTCTGGATTTCACAGTCACAGAATTAGAAGAGATGAGCTGTCATTCACATACTGCTCTATTTGCAACTGCCTTGAGGCCCTTAACTATCTCTTTGCTCAACTTTGACACCCACAGTAAGTTGACTGGGTTAATTACTATTGATTTCTTTTGATTTCTGGACTCATCATGTCTTCTGTTCTCATTCTAATAGGGATGATCTCTTGGATATCTAGGCTGTAATCCTGAAACCATTTACTCAGGAGTGGTCCCATTATAACAATGAGACTACTCCAGAAAATAATTCCTCTAGAAACCAGTGGGACCTCTCTAAAGTAAGTGGCTTCAAGATTGTGTTGTTTGATTATATAGTGATTTTAAACTAAAAATTCACACCAGGCATGAAAAGCTACATGGTCTGAAAAAATTGTTGAAAGAGAAAAATGAATATTAGCTGGTTGATTCTCTTCTATCAGTAGGTCACATGCGTTTCTAAAGTCAATTGTTAATGATGAATAAAGATTATTGTTATTAATTATTATTATTATTATTTACTTCTGTCAAGGGTTCAAAAAGGAAGAGTTCTGCAGACCGTGCACTTACCTCAACTATTTGAAACCAACCTCTTACAATTTCATTGTTTTACGAGAGTTCCAATGGAAATTCGGTCACATGCTAGAGGCAGTTTGCTTGTGTTAGAACCATGCAAAGATTATTTTGACTCAAAGTTCGGTAAAATTTTCATTCTCCAATGAGAAATAAGAACCTTAAGCTATTTACGTTCAGGGACAACAGTTTCAGAAAAATAATAATTTGTTCATTGCAGTAGACAACCAAACTAATGAAGCTGAAGAAGTAGCCAAATGCTCAATGCAAGTCATGGGGATTTTTCAGCTATAAAGGGGGCTATACCTCCTCTTCTGAGGCATCTGGTTTTACAAAGTTTGAAGCCTTCTGCCCCACTATCAAATTTATTTGATATTGGTCCATGGGGACCAAGTTAAGGGGACACACACACATGCACAGACATAGGCCGGTTTTTTTCACACGGACAGGCGTGGGTGGGGGAATGGGTGTGCTCACGTGGTGGGTGGAAGTGGGTCTGTATCCCTTTACATGGACACACACACACCTACACCCATCTCCACCCACGGGGCCTTCTCCCGTTTTCTGGATGGCCCCATGGGTGGAGCTAAGTGGGTGATGGATGTAGGTGGGTGTAGATGGGTGTGCGCCAGGAGCACACACACACAAACACTGACCACCCATGGTGTTTACATGGGTGCACACCTAGCGCACACCCATCCCCCCACCCATCGCTGGCCCATTTCCATGGATGCCCTCCTGCCACCACACACCGACCGGAACACCCAACAGTGGGTGGGAACGTCCATGTGAAAACAGCCATAGTGATCATATGTGCTTTCTTCCAATAGTGTAAAGATAGTGTCTTGATGCCAGTACCTTTTTCTTTACTCAGTGTTCCTCTCTCCTTGCAAAGAGGGTTTCAGTGGTCAGAGTTCTTGTCAATGATTAAATAGTGCTGCCACCTGACTTCATTTATTTATTTATGTATTTATTTATATACCGCCTCCCTCCTGCCCAATGGCAGCTCAGGGTGGTGAACAACACATACAAATACAAGGTATAAAAATACAAAATACAAAAAAATATATAAAATACAATATATTATAAAACTTCTTAAAACCATACAAACAACAGAGGCCCAAGAAAAATAAAAAGATTCCTTACCCCAAAAACAAAACAAAAAAACTTCCCACCCACTACCCATCCCCCTCACCAAATGTTTGGTGAAACAGTCAGGTTTTACATAGTCTATGGAAAGAGGGGAGATCCAGAGAGAGACAAATTTCCGCCGGGAGGAAATTCCATAGCCGCAGCACAGCCAGCAAGAACGCCCTCTCAAACTTCGCCGCAGACCTCCAAGAGGGCACCCTCAGCCAACTGCAGGGGTCAATCCAGGACACGGGGGATGAGGCGGTCACAAAAGTATGTGCAACCCAGACCATATAGGGCTTTAAAGGTAATTAACCAACACCTTAAATAGGGCCCACAAGACTATAAGCAGTCAGTGCAGAGAACGGAGCACCGGTGTTATGTGCTCCTGGTGGCCTGCCCCCACAAGGAGTCGGGCTGCCACATTCTGCACCAGTTGCAGTCTCTGAGTCATCACCAAGGGTAGCCCCACGCAGAGTGCGTTGCAGTAGTCCAATCTTGAAGTGATGAATTCATGGATGATGGTGGCAAGATCGGAGCCTGAGATATATGGACGAAGTCATCAAACCAGATGTAATTTACCAAAAGCACTCCTCACCACAGCTGCCACCTGGGCATCCAGGCAGAGCTGTGAATCTAGGAGCACTCCCAGACTCCAGACCTACGGGGCCAAGGAGGGATGCACCCCATCAATGATGGGGGCCTCCACTCCCTTGCCCTTACCCACCAGCATCACCTCCATCTTGTCTGGATTCAGCTTCAGATGACTCATCCTCATCCAATCCCCCACCGCAGCCAGACACCAGGCAAACACTGAGACTGCCGGGCCTGGGTCAGATGAAAATGAGAGGTACAGCTGGGTGTCATCAGTGTACTGATGACACTGTACTTCAAACCCTCTCGTGATCTCGCCCAAAGGCTGCATATACACGTTGAGTGGGAGAGGGGACAGAATAGATCCTTGCAGGACTCCACACATGAGGTCCCAGGGGGGCGATATACAACCCCTCAGTACCACACGCTGAGTTCTCCCAGCCAGGAATGAGTAGAACCATTCAATAGCAGTCCCGTACACCCCGGCACAGTCCCTCAGGCAGGTCACCAACATCTCATGATCAACTGTATCAAACGCCACTGAACGATCTAACAAAACCAGAAGGGTGGACCGACCTCGATCCAACTCCCAGCACAGATCGTCGACCAAGGCCACAAGCGCAGTCTCAGTGCCATAGCCCAGATGAAAGCCA
This sequence comes from Sphenodon punctatus, assembly GCA_003113815.1. Classification (NCBI taxonomy): domain Eukaryota; kingdom Metazoa; phylum Chordata; class Lepidosauria; order Sphenodontia; family Sphenodontidae; genus Sphenodon; species Sphenodon punctatus. The sequence goes on from QEPC01010227.1 coordinate 1,685,501, forward strand.
GACTGCAAGGGATCAAGGAATCCAATGTGGTCCAGATGCCCCTGGAGCTGCTGAGTCACTGCCCATTCAATAACCTTCCCTAAAAAGGGAAGGTTAGAGACAGGCCAATAGCTGGCAAGGAACATCAGGAACCCTTTCCTTGTATGCCTTGCAAAGTCTCCTCTTGCATCAACTCTATCATCTATTCCCCACAATGCACCAGATGTTTGACATAATATGGCCTAACATTTTGTGCCACTCAACTGACCACCACAACCACCTTCTCCAAGTTGCCAGGCAATGGCCAAGAGTCCTCCCTTCTTCCACAACCCCAGGCTGGGGCCTACAGTCTGCTCCCTATAGGCAACGCAGCAAAAGCCATTCCTTGGGGGAATGTCTCCCTGTCCTGTGCAGCTTGCTGGACCAGATCTTTCCCTTCCAGAAGTAGTCCTTCCCCTCACAGTCTCTCAGTCCTCCAAACCTGCTTCCTCTTCTGGGGTCACTTCTCTTACCCAGTCCTCTAAGAATAATGAGAGAACTTGCCAGTCTTGAACCCAGGCCTCTGGGAGCTCTAGACAGACATTCTCGTTGCTCTTCCACTAAGGCATCACTCACAGACCCAATTTCTCTTGCCTCTACCAGTTCCCTGGCTTCTGGTCTTGCCATGCCATTGGCTGCTAGGACTATATAAGGGTAGGACAGGAAACAGGAAGTTGCCTGGACAATATGGCAACTGTCTCTGCTCCTGTCTAGGGGCTGCTCTAGTCTTTTGTCTCCTGAGTACTGCCCTAACCACTGTCTCACAATTGCTTTGAACTTCCCAGTACCTGATTCGGCTCTGGTCTCTCAGCTTCTGACTCCTGCGCACCTATTTGACTTGGTTCTTGGCTTTGGACTCCCTGGTTTGAGATGGCATTGTCCTCACCACAAGCCTGTTGTCATTCCGGCGGTGTTGCAAAACCTGGCTGTTCGCCCAGGCCTTTGGGGAGTGGGGGGGGTTAGGGTTGTGTTTTCTCCCCCTACCTTGTTTTATTGTTTTAATGTTGAATTGTTTCTCGGGGGCCTGTTTTAAAAGTATTTAAATTATTGATTGTTTTAAACTGTTTTATATTGTTTTGTTTTATTACTGTTGGAAGCTGCCCCGAGCTGTTTACAAGAGGGACGGGATATAAATGCTTTAAATAAATAAATAAATAAATAAACTTTGCCTTGCCCTTGGGTTCTGACTTCATGTCTCTGATCTTGCTTCTGCCGCTTGACAGAGTTTGGCCTGCCTCAGGTACTTTCTCTTTCCTTCTCCAACTATGGGGTTGCATGGTACCCCGGAAGTTGTACAAAAGATTTATAAAACTTTTTTAGCAAACCTGTACCACTTCATATTCCATGTATTCCTCCAGGATAATGGGGTCAGTTGTGCCCCACTGGTTCATGCCCCCAGTTGTATTATTTTTTTAAACTGAAGGTAAATACTAGACTATGAGTGGGGTATGATTGACCCCTATTGGAATGAATGGGGAAATGGAAGCACCATAGGCCCAGGCTTATGGGGCCATATTTGCCCCGAACACCAATGTACAAATTTTGTCTGCTTTCATGATATGCCATTTTATGTATGTACGGAAGAATTTCATTACAAGTGCATTGGGGATCAATTATAAAAGCAAACTTGTATCTTTAGGTACTTTACACAGCAGTTAACCCTTTCATAGTGTGAAGCTTCAATTTTTTATTTTTTTTTACTTGCATGGTTGTGTTGAAAGAAAGTTATGATATTAGGCTGAAGGGGTCACCATTAGTTACTATGGCAGCCAGCTATTGAAATGCAGACAAACCCTTGTTGGCTCCTAATAGCTCAAGCTCGTCAAATACAGACAAGCTGTCTGCCTGTGAGTTATCACCCACTTTATCTTTGTTTGCTTGTGAATGGAGAGAACATTGGGATGTTAACACTTGATAACAGCTCAATGTTGTCTTGTTTGCATATAAATGTGCTGTCCCTAACACTGGTGTGTGTGTGTGTGTCATAGTAACCACACAAACATTCTGGACATTCATTTCTGTACCAAACACAATAAAATTTGTCGTATCCAAATCAATCATATTTATATTTTTCAACTGTGATATAATTGGGGTATTTTATACCCCATTAGCAGATTAATATAAATAATTATTTTTTTTAATTGGAGCAGGGTTAATAGAGGGATGTACCCACCTAAGGAAGTACCTTTCTACTTGTGTGTGCAGGTGATCTGGAAAAAGAGATATCCCCACATCCCCCAACTCTGCCAGGGAAAAAGGAATTACTTTAAAAATCTAGGCTAAAAGCACAGTGCTTAGATATTAACTTCAGGTAAGCAGCAGTCATCACAGTGTCTCATTCTTGTCATCTGTTTCCTAAGTTCCTTCACTGGGTGGAAGTTTTAAAACGGGCTCAGGGTCACTATTAGTTAAGATCAGTGGCATTTTAAATATGTCAAACATGAACTTTGGCTGATAGCCACGAGGATGGAAAAGACAGCCGAATAAGCAGGCAAACTTTCTCTTCTCCCCAGATGTGTAATGGAAAATGCATGTGTGACATCCAACAGAGCTGCGGGCTTAAACAGCAAGGAAAGGTAAAAAAAATATAAAACACTGATTAATTCCCCACGTGTCATGTTTTCAGAGGTATTCATCAGTCTGTGAATCCTAAATGGCTAGATGTTTAACAAGAGAGAAGCAAAAAACCTTGATCTGGGGCAGGGATTAAGGCCAGAGTCCTGATCCTCCCTTGAAGATTGTAAACCCCACTCATTGGCTTTAGTAGGATTTACCAGCTTGTATGTAGTGTCAAGATGGCAGCCGTTGGTGTAACAAGAGGGGGACAATGGGAAAACCTCTCCAAACAATTTCCCGAGGAGAGAAACCTCCCCTAGCCGCACCAAGAATTTAGGATCGCTGCAGTGACCGCCACAAAAAAACCAGGAGTGGTTTTTCTTCCTAGCCCCACACCAGCAGTGGGAGAAGGTGATTCTCCCAGCTTCACACTGGTGACAGGAGTGGGGGATTCCCTGGGAATGGCCATGGGTAGGGCCCCTGAGACATTGAAATATACCCCCTCTCTACCCTCTACCCCCACAGGCTGACTAGTCTATAATTCCACACACAGCATAAGCACAAAAATAAACACCATGTTTGCTCTTCTCCTGCCCTCTGGGACCTCACCTGATCATCACAAGTTTGCAAAGATAATTGCTAGCAGTACCGAGATTTCCTCAGATAATTCTTTCAGGATGCTAGATTTGTCAGTTTCCACCAATTTAAATTCATTCATATCGGCCAGATTTTCTTTGACGTGCTCTTTAGTTATCCTGACTTGCATCCTCACCCCACCCCGTCCGCTCTCCTTGTACATGCAAATGAGCTGCAGATGTAGCCAAAGGCTCCTCAGTGTCCTACAGGCTGTGTCTAGGAGCAAGACAGACAACCACGCAGAACAAGCGATGCACCCATTCTGCTATGAGATCAGCCCCATATCCCCACAAAGTCAAAATGTACACGATCTAAAGTCTTTAGGCCACACACATACACACGCACGCACACACACACACATACACATTCTACAGAGAAATCTTGTTGGCGTTTCCCAGTATATTGCATTGATTTTATGGATTCAGCTCCATATGAGCTCAAAGGATGCTCTATCAGATAGTCTAGACTTTTCTTAATGACTCATTAGATGTGTAATCAATAGAATGCAGTTGATTTCATCTGAAGGGCAAACCAGCAGCAAGCTTGCAGGCTTCAGTTCAGGGATGGGGAACCTTTTCCCCCTTTTTATTTAGTAAAATCCTACAGGTCAGATAGGGGTTGTGGTGTCTTGCTGTGGAGGAGGGGGAGAGATAGATCAGAAACTATTTATTATGGCAAACATAGTTTTCAAGGACAGCTGATTTACTACTTTCCTAAAAACTTAGAAACTTACCAGCTTTCACAATGATTTGTTCAGGTTCCCATATAGGAATGTCTCTTGGTATTTTGTTGGCATTTTCATCAACTAGAAGTGCTGAAAAGTGCCCAGAGGTACAAATTCACCAGCAGAAATACCAAAAGGCAGGATGTAAAAATTCACATGAAAATTCAGCAAGATTCCCAAAATGATGAGAATTCCTGTTGATTCAGGGATAGCCAGTTAATTTCATCACTAGTGCGGGAGTGTGGGGATGTGCTCAGAACAGGAAAATGAGAGGATCAAGGAGCATATTATTATTCAAGGTGGGGAAAGGAAGCAGAGGAGCTGAAGGAGGACACTCAGGGTAAGGAAGTGAAGTTGAGATGAGGAGGAAGTGGAACCAAGATGTACGCTTGAATACAGGGCTGGTATCTTGGTGACGATTCCATGAATTAGAAAGGAGCCATAGAACAAAAGGCTTTATGCTGTTTGACCTGTGGGCCTGAGATTCCCTATCCACAGCTTTAGTAATTATTAAATAAGCCAGACAGTGAAATCAAATCATTTCCCTCATTTTCTTCCTCACCTTCTCTCATTCCTAAGCTGCCCCAGACCATAATGTAATTATCACACTGAAACAGCACAATATAGACAGGTCACAGACAGTTCTGTCTACCACCTTTAATGCCTTTTTCACGCTTCTAGCTAGCTACTATTGACTTTAGAGGTAGCCCAGGTCAGAGATGCTATTTGCTAATCAGTCCGGTCCCTTATTATATGTTAAATGAATCCCAGCTGGTAAGAGGATGAATTCCAATCAGTTTTAGAGATGCTAGAACTGTTATCTTTGAGCTCTTTAATGTATTTAGTATTAATTATTATTATTATAAGCATTTATATAGCGCCAGCGATGTACTTGGCGCTTTACAAAAAATAAGATAGACACGGCCCCTGCCCGAGAGCTTATTTGACCGTCTCAGCAGGGCATAGAGAAATTCTGGACTCCCTAGGATAACCTTCTATTCAGAATTCCCTCCGCCACGAATGCAGGCGGTGGGGAGTTGCCGCGCCCCCTTTTCCCCTCCCCGACAAGCGGGGGGAAGGTTTGCAAGCTGCCGCTTCTGCAGCGGCTGCAGAGAGGGGTTTGTGTGGCCGCGCTGTAGGGAATGCAGCTGGGGTTGCCATGGCAACCCTTGCTGCAGGCGCGAAGGGGCCAGGCAGCTGATTGGCACCCTGTACCACGTGGGGGCAATCAGCGGCCCCAGAGGTTTTCCCCGCTCAGTCCAGGACGAGCGGGGAAAAGAGGAAGCAGGCTGCTGGGGTCCGGAGTGCGGAGGAGCCCCGTGAAGCGGCCTGGTGGTTCTTGGAAAGAACCATTAGAGCGGATTTTGAGCAGCCCAGAGCAGGGAGTAGACAGCCCACAAAAGGCTGTAGTGGAAAGGATGGCACGGGGGTGGAAACGTGGCCCCAGGGGTGGGCCTGAGGCTCGGGCCCAAAAAGCCCAGAAGGCTAAGGTCGCCCCAAAAGGGGCACAGGAAAAGGGGAAAAAAGGGGGCCAAAGCCTCCACAAAGGGACAGCCCAAAAAGGGGGGTGCCAAGGGAAGGGAGGGGGTGAACCCTCTCCCCTCCCCTCCCCACAGCCGGTCCAGGAGCCCTCCATGGTGAAGGGTTCAGCGTGGGAGTGCCTGGCGGTTTGCGAGGTGGCCCTATTTGGGGGAGGAGCCCCCCTGCTGGATATAGGGCCTAATGGGGATGAGATTGCCCAGTTGGATCTGGAGAATAGGCCAGGGCCATCACGAGTTGGCGTTCCAGAGCGCGTTGTGGAGGTCTTGAATAGGGTCTTGGCCTCGGGGGTACAGGGGATGTGTGGGCAGTATGATGGAGGAAATACCCCCTCCTCCCCGCCCAAAGGAGGTTCGCGGCGGAGTGGACGGCAGGCAGGCCCCCCTGCCCGTTTTGAGGACCAGGAGATGCCGAGGCATCTGCCTGGGATTAGGGTGCCTAGGGCCCCTCGAGGGGAGTCACGGGTGGAACAGGTGGTGGAAGGGGGTGAAGATGTCACCCAAGGGAACAGAGGAGAGGAACTCACTCATCAGGGGGGACAACCACCCCTTTTTCAGGATGATCACGGATCCCAGGGAGGTGCACGTGGAGGCAGTGAGAATTCACAACTCCTAGTGAGGATAGAGGTCCTGGAGCGTGCTCTGGCAGAGAGGAACCGGACTGGCCAAGGGCCGCAACCATACAGCTTGCCGGTGCAAGGTATGCAGACGGGAGCGATTGGGGGACCCGGGGTCCAGAACAGTTTTCCTGCCCCAATGGGAGGTCAGGGAGTGGGGGGTGCAAGCGGACCCACGATTACAGGGGAGGGGTGGCTGGGTGCCCAGAGCATGGGGGCAAGCAGGCCCACCCTTGGGAGAAAACATCCCCAGTATTTATGGTGGAATGGGGGCTGGGTTCAGGTTACAGCCCCAGCCCCTCGGGGTACTCTCGCACAGGGAGCGGGGCAAGGAGTCTGGGACTTTGGGGGGCCCTGCCCTGTTGCCGAGCAAGTTCAGGCCCAACAGGCCTTGCAGGTCTGGGGTCCTGTAGCACAAGGACCTGCCACCCTGGTGGCCAACCAGCACGGCGGGGGGATGGGCGTGATTGGTAGCGGGCAGCAGAGCATCCTCCCGGGGCACCAAGGGCAGTTTCCTTCCTCCCCGGACATCAGCGGGCAAGGGTACCAGCCTGAGCAGGGCACAGTGGGTGTGTCCCAAATGGGCAGGCAGGCACATGGACTGCAGGAAAATTATGGGTGGCCATTCTTGGCTCGGGGGCCTGGTTCGCAGACAGGGGGGCAAGGAACTGGGGTACAGGTGAGTAGTGTTCCCGCAGGGTGGCAGGTACCGGGGCAGGTAGCCTCCATGGGATGTGCTCTGCCAGGTTCGGGCCCTGCGATGCCTTGCCAGCCCGCCCCTACAGGTGGGAGTTTTGTAGATCTGTTGCACCCCATTGGGGAGCATTTATTACCCGCTACGAGGGGAAAAATCTGGAGGGGAGAATACGTGGATATTTTCGCCCTCCTCTTTAGTGATCCAATAGTGGATCCAGGTGAGGAGGATGAAAAGAAGGAGAAGGAGAAGTACAAATGCCCGAAGGCAGACAGGAACTGGGCAAATTGGACAGCTCCATATGCCATATATCATGGCGTGCAGCTGGAAATGTTTCCAGAAAAAGGGGCAGTTCTCCTCAAATATGCTGAGATCATACAACGTGTGTATGAAACAGGGCCGCCCGGGGTGTGGCTCCGGTATGATGAAGGCTTTAGACACCGGGCTTCATTTAAGCCAGGGCTTCGGTGGGACATCCATGCACAAGACCTATGGTTGATGTGCATGAGTGATTCAAAGGGGGCCCCTAAGACAGATAGTGGCCACCTTTTAGCTAAAGGAAGTGTTGCCCCAGTGAATGACCCTGGTAGGGCGGGGGGCAGGCAGACAACTTCGGGAAGTGTGGGACAGTGCTGGGAATTTTACCAGTCCGGTGTGTGTACTCGTCCCACGTGCAGGTTTCGGCACACCTGCCCCTCTTGCGGAGGGTTTCACCCGGTGTCGTCCTGCCCCCGGCCCAAGCCTTGGGCAAGGGGGAAATCCGGAGCAGGGAGTGCCCACAAAGGGGCCCAGGGGAGCTCAGCTGGGAGTGGGGCAGGGAAATCTGGCAACACCAGTGAGAGTCGATAGGCTGGCGGCAGCCTTGCTTCTGCACCCCGACCAGGAAGAGGTATGCTATGTGGTGCAGGGGTTTAAAGAAGGTTTTCGGATACCAGTCGGTGAGGTCCCAGTGGGTAGAGTACCTCCCAATTTAAAGTCCGTAATGGGCATAGAGGACGTGGTGGCGGAGAAGATACGAAAGGAGGTGTTGGAAGGGAGAGTGGCAGACCTCCTTTGATGCACCTCCGCTTGAGGGAATGGTCTGCTCTCCGCTGGGGGTTGTACCAAAGAAAGCCCCGGGGCAGTTTCGCCTGATCCACCACCTTTCGTATCCTCATCACCACTCCGTGAATGATGGGATACCCAAAGACCTGACAACAATGCTTTATGCATCATTTGACGCAGCAGTTGAGTTGGTCAGGCAGTATGGCACCGGGGGTGATGATGGCGAAATGCGATGCTAAATCAGCATTCCACCTCTTGCCAGTTCACCCGGACAGTTACCATTTACTCGGCTTTCATTTCCAAGGGCAATTCTACTATGACAATGTCATGCCCATGGGGTGCTCAATCTCGTGCTTGGCTTTTGAGCGCTTCAGCTCCCTTGTGGCATGGATTGTACGACACGAGGCAAATACCTCGATGACTTCCTCTTCGTCGGGCACCCTCATGTGCCCGAATGCCAGGATTTGGTTGATCTGTTTGTGCGAGTAACTGGAAATGTGGGTATCCCTTTAGCCACTGAGAAGACAGAGGGCCCCGCAACAGTTCTTACTTACTTAGGTATTGAGTTGGACTCCACCCTTGGGGTTTCCTGACTGCCCATGGATAAGGTACTTGGGTTGAGAAAGAAGATCACCGAATTTGTATCAGCCACTAAGGTGATGGTCAGGCAGCTTCAGTCGCTCATTGGGAGCCTGAATTTTGCGTGCAGGGTAGTAGCACCTGGTAGGGCATTTTTGTCACGTTTGTATGGGAGGTTAGCGGTGGACTTGTCGCCTCATTATCACATTAGGGTGTCCAGGGAGATGAAGGAGGATTTGTGGATCTGGCTATCATTTTTAGAACAGTTTAATGGGGTTTCAGTTTGAAGGGGACAGGTTCAGTTGAACGCAGAGCTTCAGGTCCATTTGGATGCTGCTGGGGCGCAAGGATTTGGGGTGTATTTCCAGCAGCAGTGGTGTGCAGCTCCTTGGCCACCTGCGTGGGTCAAGGCTGGCATCACAAGAGATCTCACATTCCTGGAACTGTTCCCCATTGTGGTAGCTGTCAGATTGTGGCACAGCAAATTGGCCAATAAGACAGTTCTTTTTTGGTGTGATAATCAGGTGGTAGTTCATCAATTCATTGATGTCCCGCTCCCAGAGGGTCATGGTTTTGGTTCAGTGCTTGGTGGTGCTGCTATGCCTGGAACATAACATTCTGTTCTGCGCGAGACACATTCCTGGACTCAAGAACGAGATTGCGGATGCTCTCTCCCGTTTCCAGATGGGGTGATTTCGCGTGCTCGCACCGCAGGCCAACATCAACCCAGAACCCATGCCGGCCGAGCTGTGGAACCTTGGATCCTAGAGTTAAGTTCCTTGGTTCAGGGCTCCTTGGCGGGTCGTACCAGAGTGGCATACCATGCAGCCTTCCAGGCTTTTCAGGCTTACCGGGCACAACGGGGGTGGGCCATGGGCTTTCTGATCCCTGAGGCGGAGGTTCTACAGTACGCCATGGCATTAAGAAATGACGGCCTGGTGGTCAGCACCATTTTGGGAAAGATTGCAGCCTTGGGATTTATGAGCCAGTTGGCTGGCCACCCGGCCCCTGGTGGTGGCTTTCTGATACACAGGTTGCTCGAATCTTGGGCGAGAGAACTCCCAATGCCGCAATATACCAGGCTACCCATTACTCCCCCCCTTACTGGTCCAAATTGTAAATATGTTGCAGTTTGTGTGTTTTGACAAATTTGAGGAATCTTTGTTTGCCACACTGTTTAAAGTGGTGTTTTTCAGTGCCTTCAGAGTGAGCGAGATGGTCGCCGAGTCAGCCAGGGATAGATTAGGTAGGGCGTTAGGGTATCAAGATGTACAGTGGGATACTTATCAGGTGAGAATACGATTGAAGTTATCCAAAACAGATCAGCCGGGAAGGGGTAGGATGGTTAGACTGGCTCGTTCAGGAGATGTACGGCTGTGCCCGGTTGTGGCTCTACAAGGGTATATGGCCATGCGTCCTCCAGTCAGGGACCCCCTGTTTTGTCACCTTAATGGCAAACCGGTCACTAGATATCAATTTATGTCGGTGCTCCGTGCAGCACTAGCAAAGTTGGGCCTTCCACCTGGGGACTATGGTTCCCATTCATTTCGCATCGGTGCAGCCACGTTTGCAGCACAAATGGGGATGGCGGGTTCTGAGATACAGGCAATTGGCCGTTGGTGCTCAGCAGCATACCGTGCTTATGTGCGTTGATTGGATGGAATATGCTCCGACTAACCATGGCATCTCCTTCCCTTGACAGATTTAACCGTATCCAGGAGGGCAAGGATCTGGATATGTGGGCACAGCCTGGTTCACTGGGCAGCAAAGGCAGCACAGGAGTCTGCAGTTGGATCCCAGATGGGTCTATCAGGAAGGGCAATAGTCAATTGGCATGGGAGGAGCGGCATGAGGTGGCGCCAACTGCTTCCTATGCTGAGGGACTTAAGTAGAGGGTACACACCAGAGATTTTAGTCATTCACCTCGGTGAGATCGACTTGCCGGGACTCAAAGGGGTACAATTGATCAGGGTTATAAAGAATGATTTGTGGGAAGTTCAGCGACAATTTTGGGGAGTTAGGTTAATTTGGACCGAGTTAGTGACTAGGTTGCACTGGGGGGAGGGCGACTTAACTAAAAAAATAGATAAGACTAGGAAGACGATTAACAGGGAAATTAGGAAATGGTTAGGTACAATTGGCTTGGAGACGATTAGTCACGATCAAATTACATACAAGGAAGTGGGTTATTTTAGAGCTGATGGAGTACATCTGTCTCCGGCTGGGAATGCAGTTTATCTTGGGGCTCTCAAGGCAGTTTTTGAAAGGTTTTTAGGTTAGGTGTGGGGGCCTGGACCCGCTGGAAGTGTCAGCAGCCCCATGGTGGCGGGGGTCCAGTATCGTTTAAAGTAGGATAAGGTAGATAGGAGTCATCTCCTTAAGGGATGGGGAAGCCACGTGTACCGTGGGGCAGGGTATTGCACACGGGGTGTTGGTTTCCCTGGGAAAGGGGTTGTCAGCAAGAGTGGCAGGGCATTATAAGGCCTCCCACTGTCAGACACCTCAATCCTTACTCAGGTCTGGATGGTAGTGGTGGGACCCCGGGCCCATTACCGGCTACCGGATTTACCGGCTACCGGTTCTGCGAAAACCGGATTCCCGGATTAAATCCGGTATGCCGGTACCGGATTTATTTCATTGGTTTCAATGGGG
>QEPC01010227.1:1697075-1744838 GCA_003113815.1 Sphenodon punctatus
CCCCCCCCAGGGATCGGGTCTATACTTACCGGCGGATGCGGGGACGCCGTGGCCGCTGGTGCTGGGGGGTGGGCTCGCCTCTGGGTCTTTTTTAAAACAAAAATCCAGGCTGGGCAGGGTGGGTGGGGGGTGTCCCCCCTTCCACCCGCGCAGCCTGGACTCGGGGAGGTTTTTTTTTTTAAAAAACTTTTTGCTGGGGCTTTAAGTTTTTTTACATTGCAGCCATTTTTAAATGGCTGCAATGTAAAAAAAATCCGGTACCCCGGAATCTGGTACCTGGTCCGGATTACCGGGTCGAATCCGATAATGCCGGTACGCCCGGTACCGGCATTATCGGATACCGGATTTTACCGGTTTCCCACCCCTACTGGATGGACAATGCACCTTTTGGCCGCGCCCCTGGCGCTGGACGAAGGGGAGACGTTTACTGTTGAGGAGGCTGGCGAAGGTATTTCGCAACCCCCTCTGCTGAAGTTATGAGTTATGGTTGATACTGGACCTGTATCGCAATAGGCAATGTCACCCCCTCACCTAATTTGACTGTTGTAATTGGATAATAAAGGGTGCGACCATATAAATCCAAATCGTGTCCTGACTTGCTTTCGGGGGGAGGGAGTGGGTGCACCGGCAACCACACCCCGGTCTGCCTAGTAAATTACACCTTGAAGCGTGATAGCAGAACTGTTTTCAAAGGATTGGATACGTTCTTAGAGAATGGCTCTATAAATGTGTAGTCCCCTCTGAAAGATTAGGAGCTTCAAACTGTTTCCTTTGGGTAGAGTGAACCAGGCCATAAAGCTGGCACAAGCAAGAACTGTGCACTACATCTCCCAGAATCCCATCTTAGCTAAAACTTGCCCCTACAGGGGGAGGGTGTAGAATATAGCTTGGCTCTGGGAGATCCAGGTGATTGAAGTGAGCTCCCAGAGTGAAGGGACAGAGGGGGGCTCACTAGATTTCTCTGGGGTGCTAAGGAGCCTGCTGGAAGGGAACTGGATTCCCCATATTATCACTTTGCCTGCCAGGGGGAGCTGAACCCGAGCTGTCTGTCAGTTTGGAGAATTGCAGGAGAGTGCTCTGGGGTCTGCCGCCTGCCCTTCACCCCTCCCAACTTCCTGCTGCCAGCTTCACAGTGCTTGGATTTTGCAGGAAAGGTCTGATCTAACTGTGGTGCTGGGTCATCGTAGCACTACGGGAGGAAGTTCTAAACCGGCCAACGCAACCAAGGTCTGCCCCAAGTCTACCAGACAGTGGGGTTTGGGATACACAAACCCAGAGAGGGATCATTTAATGTTGTTTCCCTTTTTCATCAAAACCAATGTTTTATGTTATGGTTTTTTGGTTCCATGGGGGTTTATTTTAGTTGCATGTAGTTTTGGCACTGCAGAGTAGGTTTATTTTACTGAGAGAATGTAGAAGTCATTCAAGTGTAGAAGTCATTTGTTGTAAGCCGCCCCAAGATGCCATAGGCATGAGGGGGAAGCTAATAAATATGACTAAATAAATAAATAAATAAATAAGCGAAGGATACATCTCTCAGATGGAGGCATCGTGCTGAAAGATCACCTGTTACAGGAGCAAGAGGCTACCTGGTCTAACTACACCGCCGCATTGCCAGGTCAAATTCAGGACACCCTATAATAGCAGGAGATGAATCACTCCAATATGGCCTGTTGTGCACTTGTCTAAAGCAACCAAAATCAGCCTCTGTCAAAGACAGGAAGCTGAGCTAGATTGACTATTGGTATAACACTTCTTAGCATATTCTTAACTTAAACTAGACATCAGGAGGATAATTTGAGACAGATATTTAGGGTGTTTTCAGACATGACGGTAACATGGATTTCCACATTTTACCACACGTGGAAAATCTGTGTTGCCATAACGTCTGAAACAGCCACCAGATGTTGGCCTGGGCCATAGCACAGGCCATAGCGGTGTTTAGCCCAGGCTGTTCCTTGGGACTATCCCCGAGGAACAGCCCAGGCTAAGCGCTGCCACGGCACATGCAACAGACGTGAGCCTAGGGGAAAGCAGGCTGTCACGTTCGATGACCCGCTCACATTTACCCCAGTCTGGGTCCACGGCGCTTCCGGGCAGGTCTGGCAACCTCATAGGTCACCATGGCCGCCTGTCAGGGAGCGGGACAGGCCACTCTAAGCAGCACGGGGGTGGGGCCGTGTGGAGATGTCCACACGTCACCCTACCCTCTCCCCACCCACTCCCTAGCCTGGCCACTGTCACGTTTGTTTGGTGGCTGGGGCAAATCCTGCCCAGAGTAAGGGATCTGGACCACTTCCAGTGATCATTTCAATTAGTGTAAATTCAGCTTGCTCTCTGACTATACCAGTTGCTGTTCACCAATGGCAGAACTGAGACTAACTCCAAGTTACAATACAGAACGAATTGAAAATAAAACAAGTACCCCCAAAATGGGCAAATTTGTCCAATATACTCTACCTGACCTGAAAATGATAGTTTGGGTAATAAACAATGTATATTTATACTCTGTTGGGTGTCCATTTAGGCTGTTTTAGGTTAATTATTTTTTTTCCAATTTGGTTATTTCAGTATTTTGATTACATCATTTCAGCAATATTAGCATAACTGTGCATGCAGAATGAGCAAAAATGATTAAAAAATCAAAGTATTGGGGAAAAAACAACAGGTATGCAAGAACCTGGTTTGGATATTGTTCAGATATCAAAGAGCTACCAAAAATATGAATAATACATGCAAAAAATAAACCCACTTCCTGTTTCAGCTCTCATACGAACTGAAGGCCTTTTCTGATTTTAAAGTAGCTGTAGCTGCAGCCAAGTATGAAATAAAGAGATGACCACTAGCCATTTTCTTATTTACAGAGAGCACATGGGACTGATTCAGCTACCCTTACTTACAACAAGCCTTTTGATGGAAGCACTCATGATTAAGAGCTACACAATCAGCCCATGGAAGAAACAGCTTGGGTATCAGTAATAGGCAAGGTGTCATCTTAATGAAGTGGTGCATTGTGTATTAGTAAACAGAGATCATCTTGCATCTCTGTGGTAGGGGGTCCTAAACATCTTGGATCAATGTACCACTGTCAACCCTCAAACATTTCTCAAGTCCCTACCCAAGGGGGTAGCACCATCTGGAGGGTGCTGCAGATTGGAGCGTGATCATTGAGGGTTGGCCAAAGCTGCACAAGGCCGGTGACTTTCATCTCTTGCAATGAAATAGCCATCTCTTGAGTAGGGAAAGCAAAGCCACCCAAGGGGGATGATTGTACTGGCCATGCAGTAGCCACAGCCTTATGGCCACCACATGCACTCCACAGTCACCCTGACACTGCCCCTCCCTCCAGACATGTGGAGAGACCAAAGCCTGCACTGCTGCCTCCAGTCAGTTTTGCAGACCAACTGTACACCAACAGTTCATGGACCAGAGAATGACTTTTCAAGAGAAGATAGAATTGCACCTTTCTGCAGGTGTTGATCCAAAGAGAAGGATCATGCTGGAAGGGAGTGAGGCAAAGGGAATCTCCCACCCCATTCCACTTGTAGTCAACCACACTGTAAAACTAAAAGTGCAACCCACCTCTCAATAAACAAAGGCGGGAAACAGAGAGGAGTAAAAAGTGTAATGTTCAGAAGAGGATTATAAAATCTTGTAAAGCTGGGAGTTATTCTGATACTTGATTTTGGTTTTGACCAATCAGGATTTGCAGAAACAGGACCAGAAGTTGTGCAGGATCAGGGCTGCGGAGCAGGTTCAGGATCGGGACTAGCTTGGAGAGGAAGCAGAATTGGCTGGAGGAGGATCAAATTGGGTTCAAGGAGGATCCAAGGGCAGATGCAGAGCAGGGCAGAGCAGAGCAGATGCAGGTCATGTCACAGGAACAGGAAAAGGAAGGTGACAAGATGATCCACCCAGCTTCCTGATGCTGCAGAACTAGCATGTATCTAGTAGGCAGCCAATTAGGAAGCTGGGAGGGACAAGGTTGGAAGGGTGCTGAGCCATCACAGCAGTACTATGTGGGAGAGTCTGGATCCAGCCAGAGTGTGGTGGCAGCACAATGGGTCCCAAAGGCACCAGTTCAAGGGTTGGTTCCTTACAGGATCCAGAATTAGTGGAAAAACATGAATTCAAATACTGAGGGTGCAGTTCTTCTGACTCAACTGAAGTCAATGTCTTTATTAATGTATCCCTTTCTCTCTCCATGAAATAGCCAGGATTGTGCCCACAGGGACTATCTGAATTTAGCATACTAACAAGTGAAGGATATTCATTTTGATAACAACAATGCTGAGCTTATGTCCCTTAATTTCATCAGCACCCCAAACTTCAATTACACAATTCAACTGCAAAAATGTGTAATAGATGCAACTTTTCATAATGCCAATATAATTTCCATGTATGCTAGAGAGAATAAGCATCTTTATTCTGGTATCTTTCACATCTGCTACAAAACTCCTAACATCCTGTGATGATGTCCTTTATCATTTGTATGCATGATGCTTTATGGAATCACCTCACACACGTGTTTGTATTAGCCAATAAAAGACTCATACATTTCATTTGTTCATAAACCCATTATGATCTTCCACACATTAGAAAGGCCGTGTAGTTAAGGCATGAGGTCAGGGGTAAGTAGTCTGGGTTCTAAACCCAACTGGGTTGCCTTAGGGAAATATGCTAAAATGACAAACAAAAATCATGCTCATCTGAAAGCATTTTGTTGGTAATACCTAGGATGAGAAAAATCCAACATTCTGTCACCAAAAAAGCCAGTAGGTAGTGATCTACCTCTTAGCCGCCCATGCACCACATGCAAAAAAACTTCTGGGTGGCCAGTGTCATATTTCTTTACACCCAAGAAGCTACTACTTACAATCCAGTGCTGTGTAATGCTGTCAGTATAGCCATGGGTGTAAAAGCGGGAGAGGAAAGAGGGGACACAACCCCTTCTGGATTTAGGAGGGTTACGATCCCATTCTTAATTTCAGATCCCTGTGATTTTCACCACAGTGGCCATGCCACCACTATGATAAGTTCAGGGGCTGCAAATGTCCCCTGTGCTGCTCACTGCCAGCCTTTCAATTCCCTCAAAGCCAGATGGGCAAACAGAACCACCACTATTTTGGTGAGGACAGGGGACAGGGCCTTGGAGTCAAGGGTCACTTTGGACTTTTCTTATTGCACTGCTTTCTCTTCTCATATTCCAGCAGAGCTGGTGCAAACACAATCGTGTAAGGCTGGGAGCTTGTAGTTGAGCTGAGAGTAGTCTGGACAGAGCGTAGGTCAAGCCGGGTATTCCATTAGCACAGGCGTCAGCAGAGGCATCAGCAGAGGCATAGAGTACATTCCCACATACAGCAGACCAGCACTTTTTTCTTTTCCCCGCATATTTCCCTGAAGTGTGAAAGACTCTATGAGCTTCTTTAACCGTCCTTGCATTTGTTTTTTAAGCGCATTGACAAGCGGCCAAAACCTACCTTTACAAGAGCAGGTTTGAAATGACCCGCATAAATCCTCCTGTCAGAATGTCGGTGTCCGCATGTCAGTTACACAGCGACTCGCTTCCCGGCTCTCAGCTCCACTCTGCTTCCCTCTTCAGGAGCAGAGCCAGGCAAGGGAGACACTGTATAACTGACATGATACTGACTAGCCTAGTCAGTTACATGTCAGTTACACACCACCTCCTTCCCTGCTCTCTGCTCAGCTCCTCTCCCCTCTCCAGAGAGGGCAAGCGAGGTGCTGTGTAATGATACTGACTAGGCTAGTCAGTAATGTGGGAATGTGAAAGGCGCATTCTTTAAAATGACTTGAATGCGCAAATTAAATGCTGGTGTGAATAAATGTAAGCACATTTTAAAATTACCTGCATTTAGAAATACCAGCATTTTACTGTATGTGGGAATGCACTCATAGTCTAGACAGAGTGTAGATCAAGCTGGGTAATCTGTTAGCATCAGCAGGGGGATCAGCAGAGGCACAGTCGCCAGACAGAGCATAGGTGAAGCTGGGTAGTCTGTTAACAAAGGCATCAGCAGAGGCAGAATCGAGACAAAGCGTGGGTCAAGCCATGCAGTAAATTACCATGAGCAATAGTGGGCCGAGTACCCAGGCAACAGGCAACATGCAAAAAGATGAGGAGCCAGGTGGGGAATGTGCAGAGGCAAGGTAGTAAACATAAGTACAGGAAGACTATATCAGGAGAATGTGTCGGTAAGCCACGGGCAGTTTGCTGTGTTCTGCTTATTTGGGGGGGAAGAAGAGGAAGTGCTAGGCACTTCCTATCCCAGCCCATAGCTCCTAGAGCTGGCTCTGGGTGGCCAAGGCCGTAGCAGTCTCTGTGGTAAAGGAGCAGGTGCTACCTGTGACCTGGTGCTGGCATGATTCGAGGACACCTCCTCTGGGGAGACAAGAGCTACCTGCGGCCCGGTGCTGGCATGATTCGAGGACACCTCCTCTGGGGAGACAAGAGCTACCTGCGGCCCGGTGCTGGCATGATTAGAGGACACCTCTTCTAGGGAGGCAGGTGCTGCTAACTGTGGCCTAGGGCCCGTGCGAGGCTCATGGCTGCGGGTGACAAGCTGTTCCCAAATCAACATATATTTTGATCTTTTGGGGAGCCTTACCTTTTTGCATTTAAGATTTTTTTTTCACCCATTCGCTGCTTTGGGGATCTCCATTGGCAAATTTCTACAATTTCAGTGTTTTCTGTACTTTTATGACACTTTTGTCATCACTTCCAAAAATGCCAAATACAATCCCAAACAAATGGGTAAGTGTTCCCAATTTGGCAGGACAGTTTTCACTGAAAACAGCATTCTCTGCAAATTATTATTTCAGCTCTATGCAGCCTGCATTAAATTATTAGGGCTTAATTCTGCCATTAGTGTTACAATCCACACTGAAATCCAGAGATGGGCATGCATGACTAAGGACAAAGTGATCTCCTAAAGTTTATAAAAAGTTTCACACATTTCGTTGTTGTTCCTTTCCACTTGTTCACAAAATAGATGCTGGAAGTAGACTCCTTGGTTTTTCACAGGGGAGAAAACAAACTTGTGTCAATGGGCCATATTTTAGTATTCAAATTTGCAAATATGATGATAAAAGAGGGGAGGTTGTTTGCAAATGAGTTTTCAATAATTGCAAAAGAATCATCTTCCAAAGCTGCATAAATTTGATTTACAAGGATAGTAAACCCAGCCCAGACTACATCCTGAAAAGCGCATATGTCAGTGATTAGGGGATGCTAAGGGTATCTTCATGGCATATTAATTCTGACATGCAATATATCTGCAGTAGCTGTAAAAACGATGGGAACATTTCTGCTGTAGCGTGGTTTGCACTATCAATAAATTAGGAATATGTGCACTGAAAGCCTAGTCCTAAGAGTTCTTTGCTGCCTCTCACGAGGGTTGAGAGGCTTAATTCACTAATGCCTGGAAAGCATATTGAGATCTTCAGACTGAAGTTACTTTCTCCTTTTATTATTTGAAAGTAGCAAAAATAAGCATTCCACCCCCGCTCCAAGTTTCCTCATTACTTGCAATTTTCAGAATAGAATTTTATCTGTTATAGCTAAAGTATCAGATGGCTAGCTCTTCTGCAGAGATCAGAAAGGAATTTTCCCTCACAAGGTACTCTAGGATTTTACCTTTCTTCTGAAGCATGCAAGTGAGCACACTAATCGAGATAGGACAGTTGTGTTCCCAGATGTAACAATAAATCTGTGGAAATCCATCACATGCAGAAATTGCTGACATTGTCCCAATTCCATAGCTTTTCCAATTGATGTTCATGCTGTTCCAGAAGCTACCCAGGATTCTTCTCCCACCAGCTGTAACCTGGATGCTTCCAGGCCCATTGAGGGAATTTAGGGTCTAGTACATTCTGGTAGCTGGGGATTCCCTACCTCCCATCACCCCCTACCTCACCATTGCCTTGTGACTGGCCAAGCATTTTCTCAGGAGACAGATACATTATTCACACACTTCCAATCATTCCAAGGCTTGATTTTTGTAACTCCCTCTTCTACAGGCTACCGGCGGTGCTTATTTGTCGCTTGCAGCTTGTTCAGAACATGGCAGCTTGGCTGCTTACTGGTTTAGATAGCCGTGATTATATTATGCCTGCCCTGCATCCTCTGCGTTGCTGCCTGTGGAGTGACGAATTGAGTTTAAGATGGCGCTGCTGGTTTTTAGGTCGCTGAATGGTTAGGCCATGGCTATATTCGAGAACTACTCCTGGAACCTCACACTGATGGGTATCTGTGTTCAGGAACCACCAACTGTTTGGGGGTTCTGCCATCACGTCTGAAGTCGGCAGGTAATCGGGCCTTGGCTGTGGCGGGCCCCTCAGTGTGGAACTCGCTCCCTCTGGATGTTTGTCTCAGTTCCTCCCTCCATACCTTTAAAAAGCACCTAAAAATGTATTTGTTTTCTAGGTGATTTCAGGATCCACTGGTGGTCCCCTTGTTGTACTTTGCTCTCCCTTTTTGCCTGCCCCATTTTAAGAATGTTTAATGATTGTTTTAAATTGTTCTAAATTGTTTTATAGTGTTTGTTTATTTGGTTTTACTTTTTTTGTGCAGTGCTCTGAGTGCCACGTAAGGCAGGGGAGCGCTATAAAAATAAAATAAATTTATTATTATTATTAACCTGGATGATTCCAGACCCATTGAGGGAAATTTGGGGATATGGTACATTCTGGTAGCTGGGGGTTCCCTACCTCCCATCACCCCCCACCTCACCATTGCCTTTTCTGAGAAGACAGGTACATTATTCACACACTCTTCCAATCATTCCGTATATGCCAAACTTTACTTCAGAAAAGAATTTTTTCTCAAAGTTTTTGTGGGGTGCCTTGAGGTTGGGGGTTTGGTTCAACTGTGCCCCTGTCCCTCCTCTCCTTGGGTCTGACTATTTCATTCATGCTTCTCTGGGCTCTTGGACTACCACAGACTGGAAGGGGGGTTGCTTATTTAAATGTAACAGCAACTATGCGATTGTGGTAGATGTGTGTTGGCCATGACCATTTCTTGGAAACCAGTCCTTGGCAAATGCACCTTGGGGTGTGTGTTTTCATAAACCAACATAATCTCCACTGTGTATTGAATGCTGAAAACAAGTGGCTAGCATTACATCTGGTAACACCAAGTGGACAGAGTGGTTTCGGGGGGCTGGCTTTCTCTGCATTTAGGAGAGGGAAAGACTTGGTGGAAAGTGGGCTGACAGAAAGTCCCACTGGATCCATCTCTAATCTTCCCTTTTTAGGGAAGGTTATTGAACAGGCAGTGGCTCTGCAGCTCCAGGCACATCTGGACCGTAGGGGTTTCCTTGACCCTTTTCAGTCTGGGTTCTGCCCCGGCTATGGTACTGAGACGGCGATGGTGGCTTTGGTGGATGATCCCCACTGGGAGATGGATGCAGGATGTTCTACATTCTTGATCATGCTAGATCTCCTGGCCGCTTTTGATACCATGGACCATGGGCTGCTGCTGAGACGGCTGCGAGACCTGGGGAGTCTGGATGGGACTGTCCTGGGGTGGTTCCGCTCATTCCTCTAGGGGAGAAGCCAGCGGGTGGTGCTGGGAGCTGAAACATCGAGCTCCTGGACTTTGACCTGCGGCGTTCTGCAGGGTTCGATCCTGTCTCCGCTTTTGTTTAATGTGTATATGCAGCCCCTGGGGGAGATCGTGAGAGGGTTCGGGGTGCAATGTCACCAATATGCTGATGATACTCAGTTGTACCTCTTGTTTTCGACCGACCCAGGCTCTGCTGTCTCGTTGCTTTCCCAATGTTAGGAGACTGTGGCGGATTGGATACGTCAGAGCAGACTGAAGCTCTATCCTGATAAGACGGAGGTGATGTCGGTGGGTAGGGCAAGGGAGGTGCCGGCCCCTCTGGTAGGGGGGATCTGCCCTCCCATAGTCCAACAGGTTCAGAGTCTGGGGGTGGTTTTGGATCTGGGCCTCTGTCTGGATCAGCAGGTGGACACAGTGGCTAAAGCTGCCTTTTGCCAGCTGTATCTAGTACGGAGGCTGCGCCCATACATTTCCGGGCCCGACCTGGCCACTCTTATTCACACCTTCATCACCTCAAGGATAGACTACTGCAATGCGCTCTACGTGGGGCTTCCCTTGTTTCTGGTTCGGAGGCTGCAGCTGGTGCAGAATGCGGCGGACCGTCTCCTTACAGGGACGAGGCGGCGGGAGCATATAACACCTGTGCTCCGTACTCTGCACTGGCTGCCTATAGCATACCAAGCCAGGATTCAAGGTGCTGGTGTTGATCTATAAAACCCTAAATGGTCTGGGCCCCTCATACCTTGGGGACCACCTCGCCTTCCGCACCTCAGGGCGATTCCTGAGGTCTGCCGGGGATGCCTTCTTGGAGGTCCCCCATGGAACCACAATGGAGAGGGCGTTCTCGGTGGATGGGCCGCGACTTTGGAACTCCCTCCCGGAGGAAGCTCACCTGGCCCCGGGTCTGATGGCTTTTCGTCGAGCTTGTAAGACCTGGCTGTTCGCCCAGGTCTTCGGAAATGAGGGTGGGAGGGAAGGGGGGTTTGAGGGGTTGAGGGGTGTATAGTAAATGTTGGGGGGGACTACTTTGTAATTATTCTTATTTGATTATGTTTTTATGTGTTTTAATTATTGTTTTACTTGCTGTGAGCCATAGGCATGAGGGGGCAGCCAATAAATATAAATAAATAAATAAATCTCCTTCTGGATTGAGGCTAACATGATTTTAATTTTTTTACATGTCAAGAATGGGTTTTGGGTCAGGATGAGCTACTCTAGGGGAAATGGTAGAAATGATCATGTAAACTGTAACGAAATGGGTGAGTATTCACAGGATCAGGATCATTACTGGCAGTTAAGCTCTTCCAATCCCCAAGTTCACCATCACCAAAGAAGCAACCAGGAAGGGGTCAATCAGCTCATTTCTAATTGGCTTAGAAAAGCTGCAGATACTAGCCCCGAGGCCTCAGCTTCCATACAGATGTAATTAAATACTGACACTATCCCTTGCACAATATCCTGAAGAAAGTGCATAGATAAGCACTAAAGGTTAGCTATTAATAAATGTTGGCCTGCACATTCACAGGGGCAGAAATTGATTTTCAGGCCCTTGGTGAAGGATTTGCAAATTATTTCTGTCTATAAACATTAACCCCGGAGGAGGGAGAAGAACCTCTAGGTTTTGTTCCTGATTCACAAAGGAAACGTATGAATCAAATTCTAGCTTCAGTTACAGCTACATGCATTCATTTGGACTCAGCTTCTTAGCACGCTAGTGGGATAAGGCGGCTGTGGGAATTTAGAAGTGCACAGCAGCAGACAAGAAAGCAGTTTTTCATCACAGTGCCATTGCAGGAAGGATTGTTAAGTAGGAGGGCAAGACATGGGTCTAGGAATCTGATTTGTCATCCTGACTGACACCGACTCCCTCTATTACCTCGGGCAAGCCATTCACTATCCTTCCCTGCTATATTTCCCCACTCTGCAAAATGAGGAGGATGATACTTAGCTACCTGCCTTGTGACCTAGAGATGAAAAATGCTACATTTGTGTTATCTAGAGCAGTGCTTCTCAGCTTCTTTGTGGGCGAGACCCAGGACCCATTTTAAAACAATCCAGGACCAGGCATGGCAAGTGGAGATAGCAAGGGGAAAGGAGGAGGATTCCAGTGGCATCAGTGAGGTGGGGCCATTATAAGGCGACTAGAAGAAGTAGGACACTGGTTCCAGAGAGGTGGGGAAGCTGTGGGAAACCATGCTCCTCCTCTGCCTATATTGCCTCTGGCCCTCAGTGGCTCTAGTGGGGTTGGTAGGTAGGGTGGCCATACCTCCCCTTTAAAAGAGGATGCTTATGAAAAATACATGGTGCAGGGCTGCACTGGAACCAATGCAGCCCTGCAACATGCATTTTTCATAAGCATCCTCTTGTAAAGGGTAGGTATGGCCACCCTATTGGTGGGGGAGGAGCAGTGGGGTTCTGCCCTGCCTCCCACAGAGTCACCTGCATCTCTCCCTCCATCCTCTTCCCTCTGCCCAACTCACAGCAGAGCTGGCAGCATATGCGAAACGCCATCTCAGCTGTGAGTCAGCAAGGGAAGGTTATGGAGGGAGAAATGGGGGCTGGGGCACTTACTACCTTTGTTGTGCAAGCCGCCTTGGGGTAGGGTTGCCACCTTCTGCAGTTTGACCCCAAGATTCCTATAGGCCAAAATGGGAGTATCAGGGTCAAACTGCAAAAGATGGCAACCCTACCCTGGGGGCATTTGTGCCATAAAAGAAAGCGGAAGGGTTAGAGTTGAGGGCTCTCTGCAGTTCCCAATCATAACAGCCTCCAGGCAGTGATTCAGACTGCCCCAAGCCAATAGCAGCCCCAGCAGAGAGGGGAGGGGGGGCGTTCTTCTTGGCTGCTGTGGGATACCATGCCTCCCTCCCCAAAGATCCAGCATAGCTGCTGGACTCTGCAGCTGGGTGAGTAACCCCTCTCCTCCTCTCCCTGCCTTCCACCCACCCTCTGTTTCCACCCCTCCTGATCCCTGCATCCCCCCACCCTCAATTTTCTCCCTCCTCCCTGCTTCTCCCCACACCCTCCATTCCATCTTCTCCCTGCCTTCCCCCCACCCATCCCATTTCTACCCCCTCCCTGCCTCTCCCTTAGGGTTGCCACCGATGTATATTTTTCCAGGCCATATGAAACATACATGTTGCAAGGGCTGCATTGGTACCATAGGTGCCAGTTCAGGCTCTGCAACATGTATGTTTCATAAGTGGCCTGGAAAAATATACATCGGTGGCAACCCTACTTTCCCTCCACACCTACCCTCCCATTTCTACTCCTTCCCTCCTCCCTGTCTTCTCATCTACCCTTCCCATCCTCCCTACCTTCACACTACCCCATTTATACCTTTCTCCCTCCCAAAACCCACCCACCCCATTACTACCCCTCCTCTTCCTCCCTTCCCCCCATTTCTACTCCTCCCTTCCTCCCCATTCAACCCGTCTCTACCCATCCATGCTCTCCTCCCTGCCTTCCCACTACCCACCCCCGTTTCTGCCTCTCTCCCTCCCTCCTTCCCTTCTGCCCCACCCATCACCCTCATTTCTACCCCTCCCTTCGTCCCTGCCTTCCCACACTACCCTGCCTGAAAGTCCACCAGCTGCCACTGTCATGTAGTCAGAACAAGTGACAGAAGGAGACATGAAAGGGAACATAACACAACCGCATCTGGGGTCTCCCACAGCCCTGGAAATGCCACCAGTGATGTTGCCCATCCACGAGGACCCCACAATACATCCTGACACACTAATTGAAAACCATTGATCTAGAGCAAGTTTGTCAGGTTGGTCTTTGCGATGGGTTAGTAATAGGTCCCCCATGGGGTGAGACACTGCCAGAGCCAGCTCCCTCAATCATACACACTCGGACCAGTAGTCTCTTTTTAAGGACTCCTCCACCCACAAACTAACAGCATGCCCCTCGGGGAGGATCAACAAACTCAAGGGTAAACAACAAAAGTGAATAGTCAAGGCAGCCCCACAGGATTTTCCAATCAGCTTCAAGGAATAGGCTCTGCATTTCTGCCGTAAGGAGGCCTGAGCCTGGCTTCTCTCGTGCTCCCAGCCTGCTTCTTCAGCTGTATTGTGTTTAGGGTAGCCAGAGATGCACGTATGAGAAATACAGGTTGCAGGGCTGCATTGGCTGTAATTGTTTTGGCTCCAAGCTCTTCTGGATGCCCATTGTCCCCTTGGGAGACCTCAGAGGTTGCAGTAGGGCAGGAGCTCTCCCTGCCGGGTAACAGAGTTGTTTGGGTAGCTGCCCCGTCCAAACCTTTTGATGCTGCCTACTAGCCCCACTCTTGTTACTTAGCAGCCCATAACAGTCCCAAATATGAGAAAAGCAAGAAACAAGGTAGTTCAGATGGCACATCTTATTGTACCAAGTTCTTCTGGTACCTGACAAAGTGTTCCAGGTAGCTTTAAAGCTTAGCGTACATGCATATTTTACCAAGAGAACTAGGTCCTACAAAAGCTGGTGCAGGTCCAGGTAAGTGTAAACTGTGTGACCACCCCCCATGGACGGAGTCTGTGAATAAACTTGAAGCAACATGAGTGGGAGAAGCACTGGTGTAAAGTGCAAGCCTAAACATGGGAGCTCCAGCCTATGGAGGGCCCATGGCAATTGAGAAGGAAGTCCCCAGCGCATGGGGCACACAACTAAGCTAGACAGAACAACATATGCGTAACATATGGGCAATGTAGGTAGACACGGCCTCTGAAGAGAATGTTAACTTTAACTGAACATCAAAAATTAATTATAGCAACATTTCCCCTTTCCTGGTGGGTGAGTCAGAGTGCGTCCATTATACATTCTTATGTTAGGA
This sequence comes from Sphenodon punctatus, assembly GCA_003113815.1. Lineage (NCBI taxonomy): Eukaryota > Metazoa > Chordata > Lepidosauria > Sphenodontia > Sphenodontidae > Sphenodon > Sphenodon punctatus. Next base: position 1,711,475 of record QEPC01010227.1, read on the forward strand.
GGGGCCCACGCCACTACTTTGCACTATTTCCCCCATTCCCGGCACTGAGTAAAAGCTGTCATTTTCATCTCTTTTACATCAGTGTTATATATTAGTGACAGTTACTTCCCAGAGCTGTTGTGTAAGCTAATTCAACAATGTCTGAAAAGAAATTCAAAAATAAAAACGTTACCATATAAGGGCTTAATTATTTGTATGTATTGTTAGCATTGGGAGAGGGTTGCAGAAGCATAATGACAAATGCCTGCACTTGTGGCCATAGAAAATGCCTCAGAAATCAAAGGAAATTGCCATCGGGAAGGGTAATGACGATGTAGCATCCTGTTGACTCCATGCTAGACACAAAAGGAGATTCAAGTGAAAGAGAAGCTGGCAGAGATTTCTTGTAATGCTGTAGATTATTTTTTAAAAAAATTTAAAAGCATAGTGACATTGCAACTTAACATGCGAATTCTTACATGTCAGTTGAAGCAAGAACAGGTTTTTTACGTATAATAGTTTGTCAGTATTCTCATAAATCAGTTAATATTTCTGTTAATATTTTGACAAACACTAGACTGAAAGGATGCTAGCAGAACTGAAATGAATATTCATGGTGAATATTGTATCCAGTGATTCTGCCGGCTTCAAATCAGGTCTAACGAAGCATATATGTAGAGAAAGTAAGTTTGCTGTGATGGTCCCAAATATAGGCAACTGAGACAACGGTGTTTTTACACATACTCCTGCATGTTTGCTGCTGCAACTGCAACTTTCTGTATGTCTAAATCACTCACCCAGATCTTAAACATCCAGCTCTTTGAATTTCCAGATATTCTCATGGATTTAAGAGGTCCTTGATCTCTGTGGTTTTACAAATCTGGATCCGTCTGGGTGTCTCCCAGAACTTGTGTGTGTAAAAAGTTATCCTGGTAAACTGCTTTGCTCCTGGCAGCCATGGTCATGTCGTTTCCATGGAAACCCCTCTTCTCTACAACGGAGCTCCCCAGAGCCACTACTGCAGGCTGCCTCAGGGCAGTGTGTGTGTGTGTGTGTGTGTGTGACGATTGCATCCAGGAGCTGACTTGTGGACTTGTAAACCCAGAGGACTGAATGACCAGCACTTTAAGGTGTGTATAAAAACAACCAAAGTAGTGGTAGACAGGAATTCCCAACTCACCAGACAAAGGACCCTGTGAGGTCCAAAAGCTTTCATATTTCCACCAACTGGAGTTGATCCAATAAAAGATATTACTTTACTACTTTGTGTCTATTGAAGCAGATATGAACTCTTATTCAGTTCCTGCTCTGTTTGCAGAAACAATTATCCGTTTGGTATTTCATTTTGGTTACTTCAGAATTTCAGTTGCTTCATTTCAGTATTTTGATCACTGGTTTTTCAGTTAGTTTGGTTTGGAAAGAAGAGTGGGTGACTTGGACCTGGGAATGGATCATGTGGGGAGCGGGTCCCATTGGAAGTGCTATTTTTTGCGATTGCGCCCCAGATTGTTGTGCAATAGCACTTAATAAGTAACTGGAATACCAAATTAACCTGACTAAACAGATATGGAATGCCATTTCTGTGGCAAATACTTATTTGGGTATTTGGTCAGCTATTCAAAAATGTGAATAATTGTGACACTAAAAACACCTATTTGTTTCAGCTGTGTAGGGGCTAGCACTTGCAACAGCAAAGACTCAAACAAATATTTTAAGCCTACAAGATACTGAGATGTTAAAAACCTAGAAATATACAGCTTAAGACATCCAGCCATTTCTCTTCCGCAGAGATATCAGTGAGACAGAAATGTAGTGGAATCTTTGCATTGTAACGTGATCCCGCTTTGTGTGCTGCCTCTCGTGCCTACTTGTGTTCTGCCTGCCTGTGGACTCTCACACGGGCACAGGGTTGGGGAAGAGAAACCCAGGTTTGGAAGCGAGTGCTGGAGCCAGTCAGACCAAGGAGGAGGATCCTTGGGATGGAGGGAGAGAGAGAGAAACACTAGTGAAAGGGAATGAAACCCAGATAAAACCTGCCGTGGGACCCCTTTCCTTAGGGTAGCCACCTGTGGTGTTTTTTACCTCACACACTGATAGGCCAAAATGGAAGTCTCAGGTAAAAAACCACCGACGGTGGCAACCTTATTTCCTCCCCCTGCTATCTCCCAGAGCTACATCCTGCTTCCCCTGGGACTTATGACCAGAGCCCTGTGGATTCAGCATTTCTGCCATTGCTGCCAATGGGGAAAATGCAGAATCCACATGGCCAAAGGGGAGACATGACCTGGAGCCAGGGAGCCACAGCACCTACTAAAGCCAAGAGTGCAGAAGCAGGAGACATGTCTCCAGGGCATCATTTGTTTTTGTTCTTAAAAATTGCTGGGACCCAAGTTTGCCCCAGAAGCCACGCCCCCTGCCCCAGAGCTTGTCAGAGTAGAGAAATGAACTCTTATCTAGCTAGCAACCCAACCACCAGACTAGCCTGCCTCGTCACAGCTATAAAATGGGAGTTCTTGTGATTTGATCTATATGATGGCCAGCACAGGTTGGTTTGTTTTTTTACCTGATACTCCCATAGGCCAAAATAGAAGTGTCAGGTAAAAAAAACAACCAAAGATGACAACTCAAAGCGTAGGAAGTGGTGCAGGAAAGTCATTAATGAACGCCAGATAAACCATCCAAGGTTTTTGGAAAGACTAGGATAAACCATCCTAGTCTTTCACATTTGGGGGCACACAGTCCTACTGTGAACATTTCCCAGAGTTCTGTGTTCTGTTTGCCTGTGAATTTAATTGTCTTGAATTGCCAGGGCCGAGCCCTGGCCAGCCCCCCCAGTTAAGCCCTGCATGGTTCCAACACTGAGCAGAGCCCAAAGCAGCAGTACTTGCTCCTTGATGGCTGCAACAGGTAAACATAACCTCCATCTCCCATCATTGGCCCTATGGACAGGTCAAGCCATACCATACCGTGCCAGGCCAGGCCAGGCCAGGCCATGCTATGCCATGTCAGGGCCAGGCCAGGCACCACCACCCCAGCGGATTACTTGCAAATCCAGCACTGTAGCACACAGCCAAATTCACCAAAGAGAATGGAAGCTGAAAGCACTCGCTGTGAATGCTCTTTGCAACAGGAGATTGCCTTCCTATGTAGAAAGCTTGTGATTTTAAACCCCATATGCCCGTGGTGCCCTTCACCAGTCTGGGCCTGACAAACCTAGCCTTTGCTTTCCTGGTGGGAGAGGTTGGGGGAAATGGCAGGTGTCTGTCACTGAGCACAGTCTCAAGTGCAAAGAGCCTCCCTTGCCTGAACTGGTTTCTTCTCGTCTCAAAAGCATCAGTTTTGTGATTTAGAATCAGTCTGTTCTTTGTGATCACTCTAAATTTCATGCACAATTTTTTAATTGGATAATAAGTTATGTGCCAGGTTTATTCTTGGTGGTGGTTGTGTGTTTTAGTTTATTATGTCATTCAACAAGAACTATACATCACAAATACAAGAAGACCTGTGAAGACAATTGTCGGTCTCAGTTTGGAAGAGACATTTTCCATTAACAGAAATAATTTTGTATGTATGGTTCTCTGTATGGACTTGAGCCACCTGAGCATCTTTTGTACTGTGAACATATAATGGAAATATGTATGTAAAAGTCTACTAATAAATGTCTGAATGGCTATATATATATATATATATAGCTACTTGTTAGAGAAGCTAGAATAGGATTGCCATTTCTCCATGTTTCAGGTGTTGTGTAAGGACTGGGATGTGGATGGTCTGACCAAGTGGTAGGAGCAGGATTGCTGCTATAGGTGAGGGCAATTAACCAGGGAGTACAGAACCAGCAATCAGTCCAAACCATCAACTATGCTAGGGGGCAGTCCAAAAAGGTGGCCAGTATCAAGTCCATGGGTCCAAAGACCAGAGGTCAATTCAGATAAGAATGGGGGTGAGAGGTGGAGCTGAAGGGCTACAACAGGACTCAGGGTGTTTTTAAATGAGATGCTACCATGCATGGCCACCCATCCACCATTCATCTGAATGCCCATGTGAAGGTGGTGCGGGTGATGCATGTTCCCGTGAGCCATGTAGCACCCACTCATGGCCATGCACGGAGCACTGCCGAAAAATCCGAATGCACCTTGTGGGGGAAGCCAAAAAAGTGGAGGACAGCAGCTCAGACAGCAGCTTCTTGCTGTTCTGTCCAGTATGCACCTCCATTGTTGCCTGGGACTGCCAGCAGCTGCAGTGGCATCTGGGCTCATGGGCAGGAAGGGGTTACTGGCTGCTGCAGCTTCATGTTTCCATGGTGGACAGCTGTGTGTCATGGCAGAGGGTGAGCGGTTGGCCCGGGTTTGGGCTGGGGGTTGTTGCTGGGAGGGGAGAGAGGGGAAACAGCTGCCCTTACGAGTTGTTAGCAGGGCTGGTCCATGGTGGTGGGAGTGCATGGAGGCTGCCTGAGTGGGCGTGGTGGGCACCCTGGGGGCTGCCCATTAGAATCCCTCCCCACTCACCCCATGTGCGTGGGTGCCCTGCGGCTGTGCTACGCAGCAGCCATGGGACCCTCAAGCCTTGCTCGTTTAAAAAACCCTAAAAGACAGACATAGGCAGACGTAAACTAGTAGGTGAGACCAAGAGAAAGGTAGGTCTGGGAGTAGCAAGTAGAGCAAGGCAAGGACAAGGCTACTGAAACAAGCAGGACCGTTGACCAGACCACAGCAGCCACTTCCTGCTGCTTCCTTCTAAGGGCTACTGAGAACCTGGGCCAATCAAGAGATGGGACAGGGCTCAGGAAGTTTACAAGACTGAATTGCCTTTGTCATCCCACCCACCCTGCCAGAGCAGAGGGGCTGTGGGGTGGGGAGTCTTTGTGCTGCCCCCAGTACAAAAGGAGGGAGGACACTTCTCCTTCCCCCACAGGCTTCCCTCAGGGGTTCCAATACATGGCTGGTTGCCATTGCAACCAGCAAAGGGAGCAAAAGGGAGTCTCATGAGAGGCGAGATCTCCGGCGCCATTTTAGGTTGCTCCCAGCTCCGCAGTCAGTTCAGGCGCAGAACCAGGTAGGGAACATGCCCAGAGATGAGCTCCCTGGGAACAGCCTGCAGGAGCGGCATGGAGGTGGCCGCATTTGAGCAGCGGAGGGGATCACAAGGGCAAGGTTGTCCCCACCCCAGCCCCGGCCTCCATATCAGTGCGTCCAGGGGTTGCCCAGCACGGCCAAACAAGAAGTAGGGAGGCCGGAGGCCTGGTCCTCCTCCACCTGTAGCACTACCAGATCACCGGGAGGCTCTGTCAGCTCTGAGGAGCCCCCACTTCCTCTCATGCCAAGAGGGCACCTCCTCGGCCATTGAGAGTAGTCAGAGCTGCAGGTTTCCCCTTCCCAGGAGGGGTGGATAAAGGCCTCCGAAGGGGCGCCCCTCCCCCCCACATCAGGCCAGTTTGTGTGGTGGGGGAAGAGTACAAAGGCCAACCCCCAGGTAAAGGCCCCTGAATGGCAAAAGGGGGTGGCAAGAAAAAGGGGAAGGTCCCTTCTAAGAAGGCCCCCAGGAAGGAACCCCTATCTATCAAGGAGAGTGAAGGCAGTCCTCTCATCTCTCCAAGGCGGATGTGGGGCTGCAAAGGGGAGCAGGCCCAGGACACCTGAGGACAATCTCACCCCCACCCCCCTCAGGAGCACTGTAGGGTCTCTCCTCTCCGCCTCAGGATAGAGTCACCAGCAGAGCAACGGTGGAGAACGGACCAAGGGGCCAGATGACTGGAGCTGCTGGAGGGATTCGCCAGGCACATGACAGCCCTCAAAAGGATGGTCATTGACCTGGCAACCAGAGTGCGGCCAGAACACCACCAGCAGGAAGGCTACCAAGGTAGCGCAGAACCCCCTACACAGCAAGCTCCGCAGGGTCCCCTGATGTGGGAAGTGCCTTGACCCATAGGTCAGGGCAGGACATATGGAGGCAGTATGCCTTCCGCATGCTGGACATACCAACAGGTTCATAACCCACCACCCCAATGCACAAGCCACAGACTAGGCTGGAATGGGGCTTGGGTACCCTGGCCCATCCAGACACCCAATAGGCCTGCCACCCTGCACCAGGGCATATGCATCCCCCCAGTACAACTTGTGCAAGCCACGAGGCGCAGGGGGCTCAAGTGTGGGCAAGCCAAGCATACACCAGGGGGCACTGCTGTGCCACAGTGGTGTGGCACCCAGAGCCCCCACCACTAGCAGGAGGCTATGCCAGCGTTACCACTCCCATAGGTGCTCACCTTATGCAAGCCACTCAAGAGAAGATCTGGAGGGGCGAATATGTGGACACATTCACGCTACTCTTCACCGACTCCATCCCAGACCCCAGCGCAATAGGGGAGGACAAAGAAAAATAAAAGTTCAGGCACCCCCAAAGCTGACCGCAATTGGTCAAACTGATTGGCTGCTTATTCAATTTTATTAGGTGTAATACTGCAAATGTGCCAGAAAGGGTGACCGAACTGGTGAAATACCAGGACATAGTTCAGAGGGCCTTCAAGACAGGCAGCCCGGGTGCTTGGCTATACTACAACGAGGCATTCCGGAAGAGAGCCGCCATAACACAAGGCCTATGCTAGGATATATATGCCCAAGACCTTTGACTGGAGTGTATGAATAGCTCCGCCAACACACCCAGGGCAGGCAGCAGTCATGCATTAGTTAAGGGAGGTGTAGCACCCATAAATGACCCCGTCAAGCAGAGGGGCGGCACAAGACCCAACAAGGTGTGAACGTCTGGGAGTATAATGGCTCGGGCAACTGCTCTTGGGTGACATGCCGATTTTGGCATGCATGTTTGTACTGCCGGGGAAGTCACACTGCCTACCTCTACAACAGAGTCAAACAATTTGCAAATAAGAACAGGTATCAGGGAGCATCTCCAGGAAAACTGCCTCATGGAGGCAGTGGATTCGGTGGTAACAAGTGCCCCAACCCTGGTGCAACATAAATTGCTGAGCGACACGCTGCAAGATTACCCAGATTGCAGTGCCGTGGAGTATGTAGTAGCAGGTTTCAGGGATGAGTTTAGAATACCAGCAGTAGGGGTTGAGGCAAAAATGGGGGTAGCCAATCTAAAATCAGTAATTGGAATGGAGCTGCTGGTACACACCACACTCCATTTGTTGCCCCGCCAATCCCCAGGCTACATGTTTCACCCATTGAGATCATGCCGAGGAAAGTGGCAGGCAAGTACCGCCTCATTCACTACCTCTCTTTTCCTAGGGGGAGGTCAGTGAATGACACCATACCCCCCCAAACTCTGCTGAGTTCGCTACACATCCTTCGACGCAACAGTGGACTGAGCCAGGCAGTGTGGTAGCAGCACCCTATTCACCAGATGTGATGTAAGATCAGAGTTCTGCCTCTTGCCGGTCCACCCAGACAATTTCTACCTCCTGGGCAACCAGTTTGAAGGCGATTTTTACTTTGATAAAGCCATGCCAATGGGGTGTTCCATTTCCTGCACAGCTTTCAAGAAGTTCAGCTCACTGCTCAACTAGCTGATTCATAAGAAGGCCAGATCCCAGAACGTCATCCACTACATGGATGATTTCCTGTTCTTGGGCCAAGCAAGCACAAACCAACGCCAAGAGCCGCTGCACACTTTCCACTCCCTGACTGAGGAACTCGGAGTACCACTGGCGCCAGAAAAGACAGTGGGCCCCGTGACTTTGTTGACTTTCCTGGGAATCGAATTGGACTCAGTACTCGAGTTATCCCACCTTCCAGCTGACAAACTGCAGGCCCTGCAGGTTGCCATCAAGGAATGCATTGTGACAAAGAAAACAACAGTGAGGCAGCTTCAATCCCTATTAAGCAATCTGAACTTTGCTTGCAGAGTGATCAGGCTGGGCCAGGCCTTTCTGGCCCTGTGGCCCATCTCTACGCCAAGCTGCCTGCCGACCTCCCAACTCACTGTTACATTAGAGTGACAGTGGAGATGAGGAGCAATTTGAAGATCTGGCAGGAGTTCCTTGCCAACTACAACGGAGTGAGCTTCTGGACAGAGTGAACTTCAAAGCGGAGCTCCAGGTCCAGTCCAATGCGGCAGGGGGTCACCGCTTTGGCCTGTATTTCAGAGGAAAATGGTGCTCAGCCATGTGGCCTACTGCCCTGGGGATTACAAGGGACCTCACCTTCCTAGAATTCTTCCCGATAGTCCTGGTGGTCCACCTCTGGGGTCCCACCTTTGTAAATCAGGCCGTGCTTTTCTGGTGTGACAACCTGGCAGTTGTCCATATAATAAACGAAACGTCATCAAAGTCACCCAGGGTTATGGGGCTGGTGCAGGCTTTCATCTTGCAATGTCTGAAGTATAACATACTATTCACCTCCAAGCACATCCCCTGCATTGACAACAGCATAGCCGATAGCGTTATCTCACCACCAGATTGATCATTTCCATCTCCTGGTGCTGTAGACCTGCAAAGAACTGGAGCCCCTGCCACCAGATATCTGGACCCTTAGATTGTAGAATGATTCCAGTCAGCACAGGGCGCAATCGCAAGGAGTACCAGGGATGCCTACAAATTGCCTCCGCTCGCCCCCCCCGCAGGGGGTGGCGGGTGCAAGGCCGTTTGCCGTGCCCGACATTGACTGGGAGGCGGGACCTCTGTCGGGCCCATGCCGCGGGACTGTATTCAGCCCCGCGCGTGGGAAAGAAAAGGCGGCGGCACTCCGAAACCCCGGCCAGGGTTGCTAGGCAACCCTGGCTGGTAGGGATAGGCTGTAAGCCGGTCACGTGGCCCCTCCTCGGTAGGCGGGATCCACGAGCCCGCAGGGGGTGGCGGGTGCAAGGCCGTTTGCCGTGCCCGACATTGACTGGGAGGCGGGACCTCTGTCGGGCCCATGCAGCGGGACTGTATTCAGCCCCGCGCGTGGGAAAGAAAAGGCGGCGGCACTCCGAAACCCCGGCCAGGGTTGCTAGGCAACCCTGGCTGGTAGGGATAGGCGGTAAGCCGGTCACATGGCCCCTCCTCGGTAGGCGGGATCCACGAGCCGGCAACTGTTCCGAGCTCCAGCCCCACTTGTGACTGGAGCACTTGTTTAAGCAGCACCCACCCTACCCTCCCTCCGCGCTGTGGGTATTACTGGTCGCCGAATGGGGCCAGGAAGGAATTTTTGCGAGGTCCCCTAATCTGAACCCAACAGGGGCCTCATTTTTCGCCTTCCTCGCAGTGCGGGTTGTTTTCAGGCTAATTGACCGATCCCTAGAAAAAGGGTGTTGTTGTGCATGCTCATTAATGTCGCACTCTGGCAGGGGTCCAGTACACAAGTTAGAGTAGGTTAGATTTATCATAAGGAAGAGTCATCTCCTTAAGAGATGGGGAGGCCCACCCGCCGGAAAGCAGGATATGGCAAAGCAGCGGGGCAGCCTCCCTGGGAGGGGTGTCGAGCGAGGGTGGTAGGGACAAGTATGGTCCCCCGCCTGTAGGCACCTTTATCCTTACTCAAATGAAAGGATTGGCTCCGCCTCGCCTGTGGCTGGGGTCACTGAGAGGGGGAACGTGATGTTCACGTGTTGGGGTGATAATCGAGGGTATATCAAAACCACCCCTGTGTATGTTGTTACATTACTGTTATAACATTAAGTTTATGTACTGGACCTGCATCGCAATAGGTGATTTACCCCCACCCATTTGTTGAGTGTAATTTAATTCGAATAAAGAGTGCGGCCGTTAAACCCCACTGTTGAGTCCTGTCTCCTTGGTGCGCCGGCAAAGAGTGTTTGCAGATTTTCAGACATTTAGAGGCACGCAGGGCTGGGACACGGAATTCCCAATCCCTGAAGCACAGACCATTCAGTTTGCCATGACCCTAAGAAACAAAGGCCTGACCTCAAACACAATAGCAGGTAAACTTTCAGCCCTGACATTCATGAGTCACCTGGCTGGCCATGCCCCATCAGACCAAGCCTTCTTCCTTTGCAGACTAGTTAAAAGCTGGTCTAGGGAACAGGGGAGGCAGGCTGACAGCAGACTCCCCATCACACCTGACATCCTGATCCAGATAACACATACTCTACCCCAAGTTTGTTACTGCAGTTATGAATCCACCATGTTTGAGGCAGCTTTCAAGTTAGCATTTTTAGGCACTTTTAGAGTGAGCGAGTTGGTACCCGAGTCCAGGTTTAGCACCCCCACCTCAGCCATTCAGCTGGGCAATGTAACCCTTGCAGGTGAATCATTACAGGTCCTCAAGCAGTCGAAGACCGATCAGAGGAGGAAAGGTCACTTACTCGTCACGCAGCAGGATTCCCGGAGTTGTGTCTGGTGGGAGAGCTCGGCAAGATACATGGCTATGCATGGCCCTAGCCAAGGCATGCTGTTCTACCATGCCAATGGCACAGTCCTCACACCCTATCAATTTACAGCTGTGTTTAAAGACTGCATAAAGCATCTCAACCTACCAGTGCACAACTTTGGGTCCCATTCATTTAGAATTGGGGCAGCCAGCATTGCCTCTGCACTAGGATTGCCCTCAGACCAAGTTCAGGGGATAGGCAGGTGGTGCTCGGGAGCATATCACTCCTACATACGTAAGTTATAGTAACTCAGGAAGTTCTATGGTTTAAATAGGTTTGTGTTTCTTCTCAGGTATGGTGGGGGCAACGCGACAGAGGGTGGTTTGGATAGTGGAACACAGCATCGTCTTCTGGGCTGGCAAAGAAGCAGGAAGAACCCACTGGGGTACCCAGCTGGGCTTGAGCTCAGTAGCTGAGTTGGTATGGAAAGCCAGGAGTGGGATGCTGTGGGAACAACTACTTCCACCATTACATGAGGCCTCCTCTAGCCAACACCCCGACATGGTAGTTATACATCTCGGGGAGAATAACTTGTCCAAATCAAAGGGAATTCACCTTCTGTTTAAAATTGAGAGACTGGGCAGAAGCCCCAAAAAATCAGCCTAATTCATTGTTCTAGTATGCTTCAGAGAATTAAGTGGCGAGATGCAATTTCCCATGCTGCTATAGATAGAGCCAGGGGGAAAATGAACCGAGAAATGCATGAGCGTTCAAGGCAGGCATTGCATCCAGCACACAGCAATCCGGTATAGCCGCTCCGAGCTGTACCAGACTGATGGGAGTGCACCTGTCTCACAGAGGCATAGACTTCTATTTAAGGGGAAATTAAGAGAAGTGTTAGCAGTTAGCTCAAGTGGGAGTGTGAACCAGCCAAGCAGGTGCTGATGGTTTGCAGTGGCAGGGGTTCAGCTAGTTGTGAGTTAAGTTAGTTAGTTAAGAAATAGCTGAAGGGCATCCCCTTAAGGAATGTGGCGGGCAGGGAAATCTAGCAAGGAGCGATGATTCAACCAGCAACCCAGTGAGGGAGGGGACATACCAAAACTCAAGGACAGAGTAGTTCCTCCTCCCCTGCCTTAGATCACATGGGAGTTACCCTCGGCTTGAGCTGTGCAGCCAGGGGGTCTCACATGACAATAATCAGAGAGTTTAGACAGGCAGGAGCTGAGTTGCAGGCCGCTCTCAATTTTAGTTAAACAGAACCAAAGCTGGACCCAGGAGGGGAAGGTCCCCTCCCCATAACCATTCAAATTAAACGTTGAATTAGACTAAAGAGTGTGGCCTCTAAATTCTAAACGTGTGCGTCTTCCTTTCAGGGTGCTGGACAACTGGGCACGACCGGCTGAGTTTGCCACTGAGATGGTAAACACCAGATCCTGACAGTTTGACCCAGAGTCTCCAGGGGAAGTCTTAATTTCTTTCGGTATCCCTGGTCAGGGAGTGGCCATGTCAGAAAAGGGCTGAGCCATAGGAGCTTTTCTGCCCTCTTTCAAATTTGGCTCTGTCCTATGGAGCATCATGATATGATGACACTGTCAGAAAGGGGCACGGCCACTTCTTTTCATCAGCAGTTTTTCAATGTGGCCCTGCCACCAGCGGAGCATTGTGACAACGTGAAGTACCATAAGGGGTGGGGATAAACCAGAAATGATCACAATAGCCTTTTTGTCCCTCCCCTGCCAACATGGCCCCACCCTCTCCACCTGAAAGCTTGGATATGAGCAGTAACCCTAACTGTAAACAATACATGTATTGACCAGCAAAGGAGAAAAGGGCCCGATTCTCTTCTCAGAGTGCAAACTGTGAGTAGTTCTACTGGAATAACTATAGATCCAACGTCAGACCAGAGTCAGGCCCCTGCTCTGGTTAATCTGAAGGTTTCAGAAGGGACTGGTGAGGAGCCAGCAGAATCTGGACGCTCTTTAAGGATAGTTATAAAACAATGCAAATGTGGATTTGCAAAATGCTTTTCATGTGGTGACCGGTCAAGTGGCATCCAGGATGTCTAAACAAAATGTCCCTTTAGCCCAGTTTGGGACAAGTTACTTAAGGTCTGAGCTTTACAGCTGTGAAAACATTCTTCTCCACCATGTCACAGCTTTCTTTATACTTTGCAAACATGGGGAGAGAGACTGTCTGCACTGCTTTTTGACTTTGCCAGATATAACATGCCTGCTCTTCCAGTAAAGAGAGGCAATCACATACACTTAGCGTTCAGCCTACAGACCATAGTCACCTGCCGAAAACATATTGGCCATGATCCACAAATCCCTTGTGCCAGAGTTGTCCCACTAAAGCCTGTAGGAACATTCAAGGAACTGCCAGCTGGGGCGGAGCTAGGATTACCAGCAGTCAGGATGGTAGAATTTTATTTTATTTTCCTTTCCACAAAGGGGTGAGAGGGCTTAGAAATGCTGGGGATTGATGGTATTGCTGAAGTTTACGGATGTAGGAACTCTTCCCCCCCCATAGAGCACACAATAATTCCTTCATAAGTAGGAACTGCCCTCCCTACTTTAATCTCATGTTAGGAGAATTAAGGACACCCACTTTAATCACAGTTTAACCCTGCTGCTCATGGGAACAAAGAAGAGACTGAAGTGTGTTAAGAGGTAGTTACTTCACACAAAAAAACATGGGAAAAGTCCAGAGCGTGTTACGTACTATATACATGGTTGCAGCAGTGGCCAATGAGAGGCCCCACCAGGGTAGATGGTACTTCAGCACAACCCCCTTGCAGGCGTTGTAAGATTGCAGCTTTCTGGGCTACTAGTAGCCAGCTGTCTTCCATGCTCCTAGTGACATATCCCTCAGACTATAAAGGGAACATGTCAATAAGTAGGACTTACCTGAACAAGCTGAAGGGCCGGCTATGGCTTGCATTGGACATGCTTAAGCTCTGAATTCTGGTAGGTGTTCACTTCCTTGTCTCCAGCCACACCCACACTGATTCCATGGTACCCACCCACCCACCCTTTGACACCAGTTCAGCTGAAATCCCTCTGGTACTGACTCTAGCCTCTAATGTCTGGAGTTTGACCCATTCCAACTCCAATTACACTTCTGGATTCCCCCACAGCTTGTTGACAGATTTGGATGTCCCTGACTGATGACTGACCCTGGCTTAACCTTCTGACAAGAAGCTCCCAGATACCCATGTAACTGCCTTCCATGGGCTGATAGTGTGGTGAACAAGAACAACCTGGACCCAGACTGGTTCCTGACAGGCACAGAAAGATACCAGTTAAAAATTAAATACATGAATTTTCCAATACCAGAAGTCAATGAAGATGAGGCGTTCCCCTTTTTTCTGCTAGTCAAATACCTCAGAAACTGGCCCTGTCAATATTGTGCCTGTAATTCCTCATGATCCAAAATGGTTATTGTTGACGCATCTGGAATGAGACAAGGACAACAGCATTGGATGTAAAAGGCTGCACTCTTTATTCAAATTATAATTAGGCTAGTGGGGATAATTGCCCTTCGGCAATTCAGGTCCAGCGCTAGTTACCATAACCAGTTAACTATAACCCAACCGTGGGAGTGGCTTGGATGTGCCCTCTAGTGCCATCCCTGACTACTAAGGTCAAACGTCTCCCCTCTGGCCTTGGCTAACGGCCACCACCAGAGGGGACAGTGTCCTTTCTGGACGGAAGCGAGGAATTATGGTGCCGCTGGCTTGGGGACCGTGCATGTGCCTTCCCACCTTTGCAAGCACCCCTCCCTGGGAGTTTAACCCTGGTTCTGGCCATGCCCTGCCTCTGCTCTAGGTGTTTCCTACCCATCTCTTAACGAGATGACTCCTCTGACTATTTATTTCCTGCAAAAAACTCCCTACAGCACTGGACCCCTGCCACAAAGGGGCTGCCATTGATTTCAGCAGCCGGCCCCGGCGCCCAATTACACTTCCAAAATCTCAAGTAAATGGGCCTTCAACGTGGCCAAATAACTGTGATTTCCCAACGGGGACAAATGAATGCCATCGGGGCGATAATACTCAGGTGTCCTATGCATAATTCCATAATGGGACACCCTGTGACCACCCCTATGGATCAACCATTTTCCTATCTCTCAGTTAATTTTACGCCAAGTCTTGTTAACTTTTCTCGGGTGTACAGCTTTGTCCCAGTTCAAACGACTCTCCCAAACGGTCCAAACCAGAACCGTTCCAGGAGAAATCCTTTCAACTTCCATACGGTCATATTTAATTTGTACTATCAACCCAACCCCCTTTTTCTGCAGTAAGTTGTTCTCACCAAGATGGATCACCACTAGGTCTGGTGGGTTCTCCCCTACCACAGCCCTGAGGGCAGGGAGCAGCTGGTGCCACCACATCCCACTGCACCCCATCCATTGTACGGTGGCTCATGTCGAGAGCCCCAGCTGCGAGCCCCAGGGTGACTGTCCCACTTCTTTCCCTGCCCACCTCACAAGGCTGTGGCCGATGATCCAAACTGCGCTTCTATGGGGGAGTTGTACTGGACCTGGGTGCACAGAAAAACAAGGTTATTGAGGTAAACTTCGCACATAGGTTCGGTAGGCACACGACCTCCATCGCCCCACTGCCCTAATGCTCTGCTTAGAACAGCCCGCCGTGGCTGCTAATGAGGACACCCCTATCTGAAAAGAATGAGATCCGTAATCAGAAGGTGGTAGACCAAGGTGTCCCAGGGCTTGCCATAGAATGGCAGTGAACGGATGCCTTGTCAAGGGGGAGCCATTTGCGTGTCGGAATAATGTCCCCCCTGCCCCCACAAGGCAGGTGAGCCTGAGGTATTCTTCGAGAGCCGCCACCGGGCACAGGTCGCGAGCCCCCATCCGGCATAGACTGTCGATGTGACCCCTCCCCCACTGGTCAGTTTTGAACTACCTCAACTTAAGGTGAAGTGACCGCCCGTCTATACTAACGTCCTCGATTGCCAGAGCTCGGTTTGAACCATCCCTGGTCGATTCCGCTACTACTTCACTCACCCGAAATGCCCCAAAGAAAGTCACTCTAAATGCTGCGGAAAAGAGCATGGATACAAAAAGGTCAAAACGGAGACCCGGCAGGGACTTACACAACCTGATGAGGAGAGAGGGTGTGATGGGCACCCTGGAGTCCCGTTCCTTGGGTCTCTCTCGTGACCAACTTTTCAACATTCTGCGGACAAAAAACCTCCTGTCTGGGGGAGTGCGCCCGGCCAGGCAACTCATGAACCCCAGGGCCGATAACTTCCCAGCGATGGTTCCCACTGCTGCCCCCACCCTCCTCTGGGCCATGGCATACTGGAGCATTTGGGCTTCGGGGATGGGAAAATGCAAAGCCCAACCTTGCAGGCCCCCAAATTCCTGAGCTCTTTCATAAGTCGAACGGCTCTGTGCCGGTGAACAGGATCCCTCACTGCTAGGGATCCTTGAATAATGCTGTACAATTCTAAAATCCAAGGCGATCTATCTGGTGTCAGTGGAGGTGGGAGAAAGGAGAGAGGAAAGGGGGTTCTTGCCCACACGTACTACACACAGTCAGGGAGCTCTGTTTCACTAGGCGAGGTTTTTGGAGGCCCGTCAGGACAGTAGGTGGGCCATTCCACATGCTTTCACACCAAGAACTCAGGCCCCTATTATCATAGGGCACAGAGCGACTATACAGGAGGGGTTCCACACAGCCAATCCGTTCATACCACGCTGGGCAGGGGAACCTGTGAGGAATGGTGAAGGATGACAAGGATCAGGGGAACCTGGGAATGAAGGGAAGGGTTCAGGGACTCTCACGCCACGGGGGAAAGGGAGAGGGAAGATGTCCCAGAGGGGGAAAGGGAAGGCACCCAGGCCCGAAGACCCTCTCGCACCACACTTACTCTCTAGGGAAGGTGGGGGAGGGGGTCTCACTCTTACACCGCACGCACAACAGGGACTCACTCACAATCAGTTCACAGCAGGGAGGAGCAGAAGGGAAAAGGAGGAGCACTAGGGTAGACAGGGAGAAGGCACGCAACGAATCAAACACAGGCAAAATTCAATCCGCTTAGCTGTCAGGCAGGGTGTCACACTAAAGCCCTGTTGCTGGGGCAACCCAGCCAGGCCGCCGATCTTCCCGCCACAGCCCGGCGGTACAACCCCGGCACTTTCCCACAGCAGCAATGCACGCTGCAGCGGGGAGTGCAGCCTTCCTTCCCCCTGCCTCATCCCAGCAAGGAGCCCAACAAGTTCTTTGTTGCTTGAGAAAGATCTGCTAGCGAGAGACTCTTATTAAAAAGAGATTTTTCCTGCTGAAAGAGCTTCATTGAACCTGAGAGAAAAGCTCCTGATCTTCAAATGCTACCAGTTTATTCTGTAACTGCAGGGTTTGTTTCCCCTTTTATGCATGTTTAATCAATACCAATAATGACAAATTTACAAAATAAAAAAGGTTGCCTAATAGACAAAGCCTAATCTCTGTATTAAACCCATGAACCCCAAATAACTGGGTAACATTCTGGCAACTAATAAGGAGTTTTAACCCAGAAACACCTTGCAAATCCCAGCGTTACTTCAAAACAAGGGTGTGGCCAGTATCTAAAATAAGAACTGGTTGCAGGACACAAAGGTCACTAGGCTGCTTTCTCCCTGCAAGAAAACACAAAATGCCATAGGGATGAGGGGAGAGGAAAGGTTGTTCCCCCACCCTGAAAGAAGACATGTGACACCGTTTTGTGGATTAAAATAAGGCCGCACCAATTTTATTAGCCTTGTCGGGGGGGAGGGGGCTATACCCCTCCGGTCCTGCCAAACCTACGTCTAACTTATAACTTGGGTAAGTAAACTAAAGGCGGTCTGATGTCTCTCAGTACCGCAACAACATTAACTATAGCTGCTGCAATGTCACACCTGTCGGGCCGCCCCCGGCCGGATCAGGAGGCCCTTCCTTCCGTGACCCGAGGAAGGAATTGAGGGGCAGCCGGTGATGACCCTGGACCGCCCCTGTCCTGGGGCCCTACACCGGCCCCCACCCTTTTCCTGGGTCCACCGCGATGCTGGCCGGTCAAGCTCTAGCATTCGGGTGTACCCCATCTCTTAAGGAGATGACCTGGCAGCAGACTATCCCTACCCCTAACTGTCTAACTCGCAGGACCCCTGCCACTAGAGATTGCCAGCGTTGCTTGGCTAATCTCGCCCCCCCGCCCCCGACTCACCCAATATCATGCTCAATTTCTGTTGAATGGCTACTAGGTACAACTCCAAACCTTCATCTGACAGATGCACCCCATCCGGCCGGTAAAGCTCCGGCCGGGAATATTTAATCCCGGGGTGTCTAATTGTGTCACCCCCCAAATCAGCCACTAATTTCTCCACCTCTTTGTTTATCTTTCTCCTTGCCTTATCCACTTTGCTGGGGCGCACGGCATTTCTCCACCTGATTCTTTCGAGCATCTCAGACCACACAATCCTTGTACTGGGGAGAAGTCGACGTGCCTCCCAGAGGTCCCTTTTTATACAGGTGGCCAGATGTAAACCTGTTTCCACCGGGATGTTGTTCTCCCCCAGATGTACAACCAACACGTCTGGATGCGCCTCTTTCGCTAGGGCGTGGACAACCGGCAGGAATTGAGCCCATCTCATTCCGCTTCTTCCTTTCCACGCCACTTCAGCGAGATGTCCCAAGCCCAGCTGGGTTCCCCAATACGAGCGTCCAGCTCGCTTTCCGGCCCAGTAGACCATACTGTGGCCAACGATCACGACTCTCCGCCGTCGTGAAGGCAGTTCCCCTCCTATGAGAGACAAAATCCTGTTATCATACAATTCCAACTCCCTCCTCCCGTCGCCTCATGCTAGGTGATTACTCCAGATTCACTTTTCTCACATAAGTGCGAAATGCTCTGGACTTCCATCGGCCGATGGACTTAACCTGCTCCTCGGACAGACCTGCCGCTGCCGCGCTACTTGCTGCGCCTATTCTGAACGAGTGGGAACTAAATACCTGAGGCGGGAGGTTTCCCTTTTCCAGTGCTCTCCGTAACACTGCTGAAAATTGGAATCTCGTTACCCAGGCCCTGTTCTTATGTATGTACAGTTGACCTTGCCCTACAGGGCGAAGCTGCAAATAATCTTCCAAAGCTACCACTGGGCACAGTTGATCGTCAACTAACCTTGCCAATCTCACTACTTGCCCTCTTCTGTACTTATCCGTCTTGGATCCCCTCAGCAAAACCTCCAGACCTTGCACACCCACCTGGATGTCCTCTATGCCGACCACGACCCCTCCTTGATTCCTTGACGAATCAGCCGTAATTTCACTTACCCGGAACGCTCCGAAAAAAGCCATTTTAAACAAGCTCTTAAAGGTTACACACTCGAAGGCCGAGAAACAGATCTCAGGAAGCTGATTGCAAATTTGCTGCAATATCTTCGGGGTTATGGGCTGCCTAGCGTCGGGCCCCTGCGGGAATTCCCTTTGCCACCCCTCCAACATTTTCCTAACCAAAAAACCTTCGCTGGGGGATGTAAAACCTGCCAACTTATTATAAAAGGCTAGAGCCGCCAATTTTCCCGAAATTGTTCGGGGTGCTAGTCCACGCTTTTTTAGGCTAATTGCAAACTGTATTAATTGGGCCTCCGTAATAGGAAATTGGGCCGCCCAGCCTTTTTTCCCCCGGTAATTTTGGAATTCGCCCAGGGCTTGAGAATATGCAGCTCTAGTGCGGGGCGCCAGCGACCCTTGCACTGCCTGGAACATCTCTAGTATCCAATGTCCCAAATCGCTGGCGGAAGTTCCTCCGGATCCTGTCTGGCTTCCGGCGCCAAATGCCTGAACCGCTCCATCTGCTGGCGAGAGAGTGCGTCGGCAATCCCGTTGCTAATGCCCGGGACGTGCCTGGCCGTAAACAAAATGTTACTGCCCAGGCACTGCCGCACGAAGGCTCTCACCAGCCCCATAACCCTTGTGGAGCGGGATGACATTGAATTCAGTACGTGGACCACTGCTAGGTTATCGCACCAAAACAGAATTGTTTTGTTTGCGAATTCCCTCTCCCATACGTGGACTGCGACCACTATTGGGAACAGTTCCAGAAAGGTGAGGTCCCTGGTCACACCCTCCCTGGCCCATTGCATTGGCCATGGGGCAGCGCACCATCTGCCCGCCCAGTAAAGCCCGAAACCCAGAGAGCCGGCGGAGTCAGATTGTACCTGCATGCTTGCTTCTAACAACCACTTCTGCCTCCAAATACTAATACCATTAAACGAGTGGAGGAAGTGGCGCCATGTCTGAAGGTCTTCCTTCATCTCTGCTGTTATCCGGACATGGCAATGGCCCCTTAAATTGCTACCCACCTTCGCATATAGTCGTGACAAAAATGCTCGCCCAGGAGCGACCACCCTACAAGCGAAGTTTAGACTACCCAATAAGGACTGTAACTGCCTTACAGTTGCTTTTGGTTTTCGTAAAATACCATCTATGTCATCGCCTAAGGCAGCCAACTTATCCTGGGGCAGGCGTGACACCTGCTCATTGGTATCCAGCTCTATACCTAGAAAAGTTAAGACTGATGCCGGACCCACCGTTTTTTCCGGGGCCAATGGGACACCCAACTCGCTGGCTAAACTTTGAAACGCTTCCAAGGCTGATTCACAATCTCTTGTCCCTGGTGCACCCAAAAACATAAAATCATCGATATAGTGAATAATATATCGTGACCGCGACCTCTGGCGTACCAACCATTCCAGCAAGGAGCTAAAGCGCTCAAAGGCCGAACAAGAGATCGAGCACCCCATGGGCATCGCCTTGTCGTAATAAAACTGGCCTCTAAACTGGAAACCTAGAAGTTTATAACTCCCAGGGTGGACTGGCAAGAGCCGAAATGCTGATTTTATATCGCATTTTGCTAAGAGCGCCCCTTTCCCGCACTCCCTCGCCATCTCTATTGCCATGTCCAGGGAGGCGTACCGCACTGAGCAAAGCTCGTGCGGGATCGCGTCATTGACCGAGTATCCCTTCGGGTGGGATAGATGGTGAATGAGACGGAACTCCCCCGGTAGTTTCTTGGGTACCAACCCCAGAGGGGATACGTGCAGATCGGGAAAAGGGGGCGACGCGAAAGGACCCGCTATACGGCCCTCTGCGCGCTCCTTGTGAAGCTTGGTGGCTACCAAATCCTCATTACCTCTTACTGATTGCAAGTTCCGTACCCTAGCCCTCGGATGTTTAAATTCCGAGGGGATCACAAAACCGTCTCGGAAACCGGCTACGACGTATTCCACCTCCTTTACTAGCGGGCATCCCCTCAAGGCCTGGGCCAGGGCCTTATGCCTGACTGGGGTTGGGGCCCTTGGCTCCTCCCTGCTGCTGCGGGCCCCGTGAACTCGGCCTATTCTGTTGCCTGCCTCGAGGTGATGACCGCTGCCGGCTGCATTGGGTCGCTGAATGTCCCCCCCCGCATTGGGAACAGGCGTGCCGGAACCGGCACGGGGAGCGGGCGCAACCCCCAGACTCGTTGAAATCCCAACAAGTCCCCCCTTTTTGGTTGCCTCGGCGCCCTCCCGTCCGAAAGGGCTCGTTCATTGGGGCCACTCCTCCTCTGACTAGGGTGTGACCACTATCTGTTCTGTGGGCCCCTGCTGTGTTGGACATACATACCAGCCACAGGTCCTGAGCATACACGTCCCACCTTAACCCCGGTGTTATAGCCGCTCTCTTTCGAAACCCTTCGTCGTAGCAGAGCCATGCCCCAGGGTTACCAGAATCGTAGGCTCTGCGAACTATGTCTTGGTATTTGATGAGCTCGGCCGCCCGGTCGGGCGTTGCCTGGACCATCACTCCCAACAAGACAGAAAATGAAGCTGACCAATTCGCCCAATTCCTGTCTACCTTGGGGTGCTTAAACCGCTCCTTTTCTTTCTCTCTATCCGAAGCGCTGGGATCGAGCACCGGTTCGGTGTATAACAGGGAGAACACATCTACATATTCTCCCTTCCAGATTTTATCCCGGGTATGTTGGGCCAGGTGAGCTCCTATCGGTTCCCCTAGGGGGGCCCATGCCCCTGGCTCGGCTTGGGCCGCCACCGTTTGAGCCGCACTGGTGTGACCCCCCACGCAACTGTCCTTGTCCAGCCCCATTACCGCCCTGTTCTGACTTGTTCCACCCTCACTCCCAGGTGCTACATTTACGGCCCTTTGGGTCCCAGTGGGGTCGGGTTCCGGCCATGGGGCCCACGCTCCCGTCCAACCCAGCCTTCTTGGCGTCGGTGTGTTGGACTGGGCTGTTCTCTCACCCCCAGCACCCCCTTTCCACCCGCATTCACAGGGGTTGCATTGCCAACACCTACCCGGGTTTCCGTGACTTGTGCTGGCTCCTACATTCTCCCTCGGCGCTGCTACCGGCCTCGCTCGTGATGGTTGTCCGCTTCCTCCTGCTTCCGCTGACGCCTGCTCTTCGGCCCGGTCTCGCCCATGCTGCTCCTGCGTCATCCCTGCTGGCTGGCGTCCCTCTGCGATCTCCGTCACCCTGCCTTCCAACGCGGTAACCCGACCCATGAACTCATTGAGGGTGCGCAAAATGACCTCCAATTGATCCTCCCGCGCTCGCCGGCTTGGCGGTTCGTCGACTCGGTCCCTGTTAGGAGACAACTGCCGCCTTCCCCCCCGCCGGGGCGGGGAGGAAGGCCTTGGTGGGGTCCGCCCTCCTTGCCTCGCCCCACCATCATGCCCTTCGCCTCCGCCCCCCCTATATCCACTGGGGGCTGGTCCACCTGCGGGGTCACCTCACCCCTGAAGCGGGCAGGCGGTTGCGCTCTGCACGTGCTGCTCCTGACCCCTGTATTCGGGCTTTCCCCTACTTCGTGGCCAGGGTCCTCCTGGCTCCCATCTCTGTTCTCTCCTTCCCCTCCTACTTCTGCAACTTGCTCCCCCTGATTCGCACCGGCCCCGGCCCCTGGGCCCAGCCCCCCGGCGTTCGCGGGACTCAGTGTTGCCACCTCTCATGGGGCCCGCTCATTCTGAGCCTGACCTTGGCTGCCGCCTGCAAGAGGCTGAGCCAGGGCATCAAGGACCCCCTCACACCCCGCCATTCGTGCTTGGAGGGTCTCCAGCACCTCCTCCACTCTTTTGGCCAAGGCCTTTTTTGCCGGGCCTTTGCCTTTTTTATTGCCTCCACCCTTCATTCTGGTGCCTTTTGGGTCCCAGCCTACTGTGCCCTCGTTGCACGCACACCTGATGCCTGCAACTTTTGTCGTGCGCTCCTACCCCACGCTGCTGCCTCACGAGGTTCTCAACCTTTATCCTGGACTGGGAGGGGGGAGTCACCCTGGAGAGCCCACCCAACACGAGGGGGCCTTGTCCCCGTGTAATTGTGAAAAGCCTCCCAGAGCCCACCTGCCCAGACCGGGGGGGGGGGGAGAGGCATTCGCTGCCCGTCCTTTCCTGGCCGCCGCGCTGCTGCTGCTCTCGCAGCTTCAATTGCCTTACTGTCCCCCTCTCGGGCCTACCACCACGTTGCTCCTCGCTCCCAGCACGCTGCTTCACCGTCAGTGCCTGGGCGCGAATGCCTAACCTCGCCCGAGGCACAAGATGGCGGCCGCGAGCTCCCGCTCTCGCGAGAGCTCGCTTCGCGCCACTTTCCTCTGCCGTGTGCCCGCCCCAGCACGTGCCTCCTTTAGCGCAGCGGGGGAGGAACAACAGCCGCCGCCCCCGAGCTGTTCCCCTGCGGGGAGAGCCGGTAAGGCGACGGGCAATCTTTAAGGCCAATAGTTACATCAATTCTGAAAGCCTTACTTTGCAGGCTTTCAGAACACGCCTCTTCAAAGCCCCACGTCTCCAGCGGCCGCCATTGCCAAGAACGGGCAGCACGTCACTTCCGGGAGCGTGTAAACACTCCCCGCACGGCTTTCCTCTGAACGTGGGGCTCAGGAGGCGCCTCTAAGTGCCTCTTTTAAAAGCGGCCTCACGCTCAGCTTAGCCACCTGCTTGGGGAGTTTGTAGTGAGCCCTCCTCACCTTCAGGGGCTGCTGTCTCAGAATGGCAGTTTCTTGCACTGCAGCCAGGCCCAGCCCAACAGAGCCCAGCCTAGCCAAGGAGAAACGGTGAGTTGTTGGCAGTCTCATTCCCACCTCCTCAATCCAGCGGTCTATGTCACAGCCTGTGACACACACACCCCTGAGCCAACTGCATGCCCATTCCCACCTCAGGATCCCACTTTCCATAAGACATGACTCCCCTCTGAGCCAGAAAATACACCCCCCAAGCCAGAAAATACTCCCCCCCCCGAGCCAGAATCATGCCTTTTTCTCCCTTCCCAAGCCAGCAGCCCCCTCCCTGAGCCAGTCCTATTGTTTCCCCAAGCCAGTGACACCCGCTAAGCCAGACCTATGCCCCATTCCCCTATCCCCAAGATAGCAACTCCCTACAAATCAACCCCTTGTCCCATTCTCCCCTCTCCCAAGCCAGCTGTATGTCTCACTCTCCAGCCAGAGGTCCCCCTGAACCAGACCCATGCAAATACACATGAATGCAAATACTAAAACTGCAAATACAGATACTTGATCTTATGCACAGCCCTAAACAGTGTAAGGTTGGGGAAACCTTACACGGGCCTGTAAGGGGGGGGCCACCTTACAGAGGGATCGGGGGTCAGACAGACAGATGCAGTCCCAAGCGTTACCCACCCAGGAGTGTACAGTACAAGGCAGTGCCTCGGATAACTACCCTCAGGATAGAGTAGGGCCTTAGAATCCAAGGATCCCCAGCCTAGATCATCACAGGGTATCTGGGTGGAGCGCAAGCCTTGAACCACTCCTGGGTGCCCAAGCGTTCGGGGGGCCCAGGTCCAGGGGAACACCGTGAGGGGGAGTTGTGCAAGGGCAGCGGGGTGAGGACCCGTAAGGGGGACAAAGGAGGAGGTCAGGACAACCACACTGCGGGCCCCAGGGCACCTTAGTGCAGGGAGGCCAGGGACACTTACCCCACACACCGTTGCCCACTCGCTCGCACCTGTAATCGCACTCCAGTCAGACCCAGTCACTCTCGCACTCGCACTCTCTCTCTCTCTCTCTCTCTCTCTCTCTCTCTCTCTCTGTAGCTCAAGCAGTAGCACACGTAAGGGGGGCCAGTCTCACAGGCAGAGCACTGTTCACCAGCAAGGTGAGCGTGCCTCTGCCTGCCTTATAAGCCCCACAAGGGGGAGGGGGCGGAGCCGGAGGCGCTCCGAACGTCGAGGCCCTCCCAGAGGCATGCACTCAGGGCCTGCAGCTGTGTGCGCTGGCGCCGCCCCAGCCTCGGCGTTCCGAGGCTCTGCAGGGGGCGGGGCCAGCTCCCGTGGTGCGTGCGGGGGCTCGGCCTCTCCTGCACTTCCGGGTTGCGGCCTCAGTATTGCGGGCGGCGGTCCCGCTGGCGGCGCGGGCATCAGGTGCGTCGGGGGGGCTTCTGCTAGATGCAGCGTCGGGGGCGGCCCTGTAGGGGCTCTTGGTGTCCCGTGGGGGCGAAGCCTGACAGCACCCCCCCTCCAAAGGCGGCGGACTCCGGTGGGCCGTGGCTTCAGGGGGTATCGGGCGTGAAAATAGCGCAGGAGACGAGGTGCATGGACGTCTGCTGCTTTTTCCCAGGAACGTTCGGCTGGGCCATATCCCTTCCAGTCGATCAAGTAGTACAATTGTCCACGACTCCGGCGGGCATCTAGAATGGAGCGAACTTCGTACTCTGGTTCGGTGTCTTGGGGCGGTACCACGGGCGGTGTGGGTTTGCGGGGAGCCGTGGCAGGTTTTAGAAGGGCTACATGAAAGGACGGGTGAATGCGAAAGTGAGGAGGCAATTGTACTTTATATGTAACATTATTAATTTTGCGCATGATCTGGAAAGGACCCATATAACGGTAGTCGAGCTTCGTGGAAGGTCGCTGGGAGGCATAGTGGCGTCGGTCGATCCAGACCCAGTCGCCGGGTTGGTAGTCGGGGGCGGGGCGACGGTGCGCATCAGCGTGCCGTTGATACTGGTGTCGAGCTCGTTGGAGGGTAGTGGTAGCTGTGGCTTGGGCGTGGTGGATTTGTTGAATGAGGGCCCCCGCCGCCGGGAGGGTCAATGGGGCCACTTCGGGTAGACAAATGCGGGGGTGATAGCCATAGGTGACGTGAAACGGTGAGGTTCCAATGGAGGCGTGGAGGGCGTTGTTATATACAAACTCGGCCAACGGGAGGAGGTGGAACCAATCGTCCTGGAGATAGTCGGTGTAGCAACGTAAGTATTGCTCCAATGTTTGGTTCGTACGTTCCACCTGTCCATTGGCTTGGGGGTGATATGCAGAGGTGAGGTTACTCTTTACTTGGAGGCTAGCCAACAACCCTTTCCAGAAGCGCGAAGTAAACTGGGTGCCGCGGTCCGTGATGATCTCTAGGGGCATTCCATGAAGACGGACGATGTGCTGTAAGAACAATTGGGCCGTCTGGACGGCAGTTGGGAGTTGGGTGCAGGCCACGAAATGCCCCATTTTAGAGAAATGGTCCACTATCACAAGGATGACTGTATATCCCTGCGAATTGGGTAGGTCCACGATGAAATCCAGTCCTACTCGCTGCCATGGTCCCTTGGCCTGTGGCAATAGCTGGAGTAGGCCTTGAGGGTTTTGGCGTGGGGTCTTGGTGCGGGCGCACATGTCACAAGCAGAGACATATTTAGTCACATCCTTACGTAGGGACGGCCACCAGAAATGGCGCTGTAACAAATGACACGTCCGTTTAACTCCGGGGTGCCCCGCCAGGGGGGCATCATGGTGTCCCCACAATATGGCGGCCCGAGCGGCCGGGGGGACCACGATTTTTCCCTGGTAATAATAGAGTCCTGTATGGGTATCTTGGGTGGCTTCGGGGCAGCCGGAACCCTGTTCCGCGGAGGTTTTTTGTAACAATTGCAACGAAGGGAGCGTAGCAAGAAAGACTCTTTGGTTAAGAAGTAGTTCACCCCGTTTTTCGGGAGGGTCCCCGGCTTCGGTACAGCGGGATAAGGCATCGGCCAGTACGTTTAGATGCCCGGGTCGATACACTATGTGAAACTTGAAGCGGGCGAAAAATAACGCCCAACGTCCATGGCGTGCGTTCGTGATACGAGCGGTCTGTAAGTATGTTAGGTTACGGTGATCAGTGAGGACCGTAACCGGGTGGTCCGTTCCCTCCAGGTAATGCCTCCACGCGGCAAAGGCTTCTTTAATGGCTAGGAGCTCTCGATCAAAGATCGTATAATTTTTTTCCGCGCTGGAAAGCTGCCGTGAGTAGTAGGCGCACGGCAGAAGTTGGGGGTTCTGGGGGCTCGCTTGAAGGAGGACGGCACCTAATGCTACACTTGAAGCGTCGGTTTCCACCGTAAATGGTTGGTCAAAGTTTGGGTATTGCAGGATCGGGCTTCGGGTGAAGGCTCCCTTCAGTTTAACGAACGCCTCTTGTTGGGAAGTAGTCCACTGGTATGGTACGTCCTTTCGCAGGAGCCGGGTGAGGGGTTCAGTAACACGGGCATAATTGGGAATGTATTGGCGATAATAATTTGTCGTCCCTAAAAAACGTTGGAGAGCCTTCACGGAGTCCGGGGGAACCCAATTTATGATGGCCGTGACTTTTCCTGGTTCCATTTCGATCCCTTGGGGGGAAATAACAAATCCCAGAAACTGGACCGTTTCTTGGTGAAAGGTACATTTCTCCAATTTGCAAAACAGACGGTGGTGTAGCAAACGTTCTAGTACCTTCCGCACATGTTGCACATGCTCGTGTCGGGAAGTGGAAAAGATAAGAATATCGTCGAGGTACGCAATGACGAATTTATCCAACATGTCCCGAAGGACATCATTTATGAGGTGCTGAAAGGTCGCCGGGGCATTGGCCAACCCAAACGGCATAACTCGATATTCGTAATGTCCATACCGGGTGCGGAAGGCGGTTTTCCACTCGTCGCCCTCCCGCACTCGTAATAGATTATAGGCGCCCCGGAGGTCCAGTTTGGTAAATATCGTGGCGCCTTGCAGGCGGTCCAGAAGCTCCGGTATCAACGGCAGGGGGTAACGGTTCTTGACCGTAAGGGCATTTAGCCCTCGGTAGTCTATACACGGCCGAAGCCCCCCATCCTTTTTTGTCACAAAGAATATTGGTGCTCCGGCAGGGGAAGAGGAGTGGCGGATGAATCCATTACGAAGGTTATCCTCAATGTATTGTTTTAGCGTTTGTAGTTCGGGCTTGGATAAGGCATACAGCCGTCCGTAGGGTGGTTCTGCTCCCGGGACCAAGTCTATGGGGCAATCATAGGCCCGGTGCGGTGGGAGGACCGCGGCCTCCTTTTTATCAAAAACTTCCTGGAGGTCCGTATAGGCAGGGGGAATCTCGGAACTAGAACTACTCATTGCCACTTTCCCTCGATGGCCAGACGAGGCCTCAGAGGGTGCAGGAACCAGACACGTCTTTTGGCACCCGGGACCCCTTACGGTTATGGTGTGGCGTTCCCAGTCGATTTGAGGGTTGTGGCGATGCAACCAGGGTAACCCGAGAACCACCGGAAAGAGGGGTGTAGCCACAAGGTCGAATTGTAGGTCCTCCTTGTGGTCCCCATAGTCCACCCGCAACGGCCGGGTTTGGAATATGATTGGTCCGGAGGTCAACAACGAACCGTCAATCGAATGTACCGGTTCGGGGGGTACCCGAGGTTGTCGAGGAATCTTTTGTTTTTCCCCCCACGTTAAATCCATAAAGTTCCCGGAGGCCCCGGAATCTATCATGGCCCAGACCACCTGGCTGTGCTGCGGCCCGACGGTGATGGTGACGAGGATCTTGAGGTGGTCCCGTCGTTGGTTGTCTGCGGGCGCCTCCAGTCGCGGGCGCACCAGGGGGGGCGTGTGGGCCTCGAGGGTTCCCCCTATCGTTCTCGAGGCCGAACTTTTCCCGCAGCCCGTGCAGCGTCCGTCAGGGCAGGACAATTCCGGGCGAAGTGGGATGGCTCTCCACAATAATAGCATTGTCGCAGATTTCGCCGGGTCTCTCGTTCCGCCGCTGTTAGGGGCCCCCTGGAGGCCCCGACCTGCATAGGTTCGACCTCTTCCTTCTTGGGCGTCTCTGCCCTGGGGGCTACCGGGGGTCCCAGTCGTGGGACCATTCCCCGGTATGGTTCCTGGCGTCGTTCTCTCTTTCGTTCCGTCAATCTCTGATCGATTTGGACGGTGAGATTTACCAACGCCCCCCACGTCGCAGGGGGGGCGACAAACGCCAACTGATCTTTCAGTTCGTCGTTCAGCCCTTTCCTGAAGAGAACCCGAAGGACATGATCGGGCCAATTTAGTTCTACGGCTAGTTGCTGGAACCGAGTCACGTAATCCACCAACGCCCCTTTCCCCTGAGTTACGTGCATGATGGCCGCCTCGGCTTCCTGGGCCCGATGGGGGTCATCAAACAAGAACGCCAGTTCTTTCAAAAACTCCTCATAGTTCTGCAGCAGGGGGCTGGCCTTGATTAGTAGTGGGGTAGCCCAATCGAGTGCCGCCCCTTCTAATAAGCCGATCACAAACGCCACTTTGCGTTGATCGGTATTATACGTTAGGGGCTGAATGGTGAACGTTAGGTTACACAAGGCAATAAACCCCGCAAATTTATGTCGAGCACCCGTAAATTTAGAAATGACCGGTCCCTTGGGCTCCCGGCCCAGAGCCATGGGTAAATCTGCGAGGGCGGGCCCCTGTGGGCCCTGGGGAACTAGGGCCGGGGCCGCCGCCCCGTCCCCTGTAACCTGCTGTTCCTTCAACTCCTTAACCTCCATTGCAATGGCCTGGACGGCCCGGGTCAGCTCCTGGACCTCGGCCATTAGGCGTTCCATGAGTTTTGAGCTGGTGAAACTGTAAGGTTGGGGAAACCTTACACGGGCCTGTAAGGGGGGGGGCCACCTTACAGAGGGATCGGGGGTCAGACAGACGGACGCAGTCCCAAGCGTTACCCACCCAGGAGCGTACAGTGCAAGGCAGTGCCTCGGATAACTACCCTCAGGATAGAGTAGGGCCTTAGAATCCAAGGATCCCCAGCCTAGATCATCACAGGGTATCTGGGTGGAGCGCAAGCCTTGAACCACTCCTGGGTGCCCAAGCGTTCGGGGGGCCCAGGTCCAGGGGAACACCGTGAGGGGGAGTTGGTGCAAGGGCAGCGGGGTGAGGACCCGTAAGGGGGACAGGGAGGAGGTCAGGACAACCACACTGCGGGCCCCAGGGCACCTGAGTGCAGGGAGGCCAGGGACACTTACCCCACGCACCTTTGCCCACTCGCTCGCACCCGTAGTCGCACTCCAGTCAGACACAGTCGCTCTCGCACTCGCTCTCGCACTCGCACTCGCACTCGCACTCGCTCTCTCTCTCTCTCTCTCTCTCTCTCTCTCTCTCTCTCTCTGTAGCTCAAGCAGTAGCACACGTAAAGGGGGCCAGTCTCACAGGCAGAGCACTGTTCACCAGCAAGGTGAGCGTGTCTCTGCCTGCCTTATAAGCCCCACAAGGGGGAGGGGGCGGAGCCGGAGGCGCTCCGAACGTCGGGGCCCTCCCAGAGGCATGCACTCAGGGCCTACAGCTGTGTGCGCTGGCGCCGCCCCAGCCTCGGCGTTCCGCGGCTCTGCAGGGGGCGGGGCCCGCTCCCGTGGTGCGTGCAGGGGCTCGGCCTCTCCTGCACTTCCTGGTTGCGGCCTCAGTGTTGCGGGCGGCGGTCCCGCTGGCGGCGCAGGGATCAGGTGCGTCGGGGGGGCTTCTGCTGGATGCAGCGTCGGGGGCGGCTCTGTAGGGGCTCTTTGTGTCCCGTGGGGGCGAAGCCTGACAAACAGTGTAAAATGAAGAAACTAATTTAAGTTAATTAAATTGATGTAACTACTGTTAAGTAAAATTCAGACAGTGAAATTGAATTGAATTAAATTGAATTGAATTTACAAACAGTGAAAACTGAAGTAACTACTTTGATTTAAAGTAGTTACTTTGGTTTTCACCATTGATTTAGTTAATTCAAAGTAAGGGCTCCACTTTGGTAGCGTTGGACAACTATAGGGCATTTTTACATACACCTGAAAGTTCCAGATATTTCAATCTTCTGGGTTTACAAGTCCACAAGTAAGTTCCAGATGCATTCTTTTCTTTCTCTCCTCACTCACTGCCCTGAGGCAGTTCCTGGATGCATTCTTCACACACATGCTGCTCTGAGGCAGCCTAAAGTAGCTGCAGCTGTAGATATGACAGGCTGCCATGGAAACCAAGTGACCACAGCTGCCTGGAGCAAAGCAGTTTACCAGGAGTACTTTTTACACACACAAGTTCTGGGACAAGTTCTATGCAGAAGTTCAAAGAGCTGGGTGTTTAAGATCTGGGTGAGTGATTTAGACACACAGAAAGTTCAAGATATTGCAGCAAACATCCAGGAGAAACGTGTGTGTAAAAACACCCAATGTAAATCAAAAATAGTGCTGTGTCAATTCCTTCCCACCCTATTCCAAAGCTGAGATGTAATGATCTGTGGTTGTCACCCTCGCACTTCAAATACAAACTGAAGGGGAGTATGTATTTCTGATTTTTCAAGAGTACGTATTTTTTCCTACTGCTGAACATCATTGGTTTAACCCTCTGTTGGTGTAAATGTTTCAGATGTAAAACAGAAGAAAGACCCAACTACACTGAATTAGCTGTTTATTGGAATGTGGCCTAGGAGCAATACTGGGGGGGAAATGCAGGGGTAAAGGCAGAAGGGCAAAGCCAGGACAGGGGATAGGGGGATCCAAGTTTTGCAACCAGAAAACACAAGCCTGTGACGAAAAACGCCACATTCTGTAAGAATAAATTATGCAAATTCACTCAATTGTGCGCATTTTATTAGAGGTGAAACTAATATGCCTTTTTATATTGGTGAAAGATAATTTGCATATTCATTCTCATGCACAAATATCCAAATTCCCCTTCACTACCGTATTGAAATTTGCTTCCTCATGACTGTGGTGAAAATATCAGTGCAAAGAACCAAAATGAGAACTTGAAACTACAAACACTGTAAGAAACAAAGATTGCTTCCAGATTTGCCATGCTAGAACAAATGCAGATACACTAAATTTGTCTAACTTGGAATTTCCTTTGAATATTCATTTCAGTTCTAATGCATATTAGTTTGCCAGCATGCCCTTTCATCAGTTTTAAGTATCTCATATCATCTCGATTGTGACCCTATCAACAGATAGTGCAAGGGTCCCTGATGCAGTGTTTTGGAAGAACCTCTGTTTTGCAGTCTACTTACCTGCAGCCTTGCTGCATTGGGGCTAGTCTTCGGTGTTCCTTTCCATGCAGTTTAACTATGGGTGTTATCAGACATAACAATAAACATGTGTAAATCCATTCCATGTTGAAATCAATGATGCCATCGTAGATGTGTAGCTTGTTGAACAGACCGTTATGTCACTCTGTTTGTGGCTGCCTGTGAGTCTCCATCCACCAAGTGTTTCCCAGATGGTATTCCTTGGCCAATGCACCCAGTTGCAGGAGAGAGAGAAGCCGGCTCCAGCCTGGCAAAGGGCTAGCAGCCCCATAATAGAAATGTCTGGGACCGTGTGAGGAAAGCTTCATTCCAAAGACAATCCAACTGTGAAAGCACCCCCCTCCCCAGCCCCTTTCCCTCACCTCCCTGTCCTTTTCCTGTGAAATACACCCCAGTCCTTCCCCCCTCTCCCCAGTCCTCTCCTTGCCTGTTTGTTGTTGTTTCTTCTACACTGCCAGCCCACCACTCACCGGAAACATTGAGATGTGCGGGAACGAGACAGGCCCTTCACAGAAATACAGATCTCTGTGGTTCCTGGATGGCAAAAAAAAAACAGTAGCAGCACAGTGCACATCTTTAGATGTAATAGTGGCTATGTGCCAGTATCGGCTACCTATTTTGCACCTTCAAGAGTCTGAACATCTGTAACAAGAGTGTAGCAAGAGGCATGTTTGTACATAGACATAATGTATGTTTGAGGCAGAAAAAGAGCAGCTAGTGTTATGTCTGGTAACACTCTGTGTTCACACAGGGACTGGCATGCTTATCTTGTTTTATTTCCCTTGCAGTCAGAGTGTACTGGTCATAAGAGTCAGCTGTGCTTTGGAATCCCAGTGGGGAACAAGCTTGCTATAGTTGTTCAGTGACCTATTTGTCTTCAGCATTATCTTGAGCTGAATGTCTTATTGATTTGTTTAGTGTTGTTTGGTGATGTAGCTCTGTGGGGTGCGGCACAGTGGAGGGAACAGCCCAGAAATAGTTCTAAATCACCACATTAAAAGATTGCATAGTCCCTTTAGGGCAGAAGGTCTGGAACGCCTGACTCAACCCCCCCACCCCAAGGTCTCTCACATGTCATTGTACAGGGAAAGCCAGCTTGAATTCTTCTACCAAAGAGCTAATTTCAAAAGGGATTTTCACAACTATCAAACATTCTAGAACCTCGGAAAATAGAAGGCAAAATACTCCTGTTCCCCAGTTCTTTAGTGGAAAGTTCCAAGATTTTAAAATTAATATGTGTTCAGAAAAAAAAGTGTATTATTAAAAAAGCCAGGCATTATATATACATATTTCAGTCCTAGGTATTATGAATGCATGTTATTAAATTGTCCATCATACTTTTGAAAAGATATATGATTGACAGTTTATTAACACACATACATAATACCCAGGACTGAAATAAATACGGTCACACTGCTGAATATCCAAATTATCCTTGCTATGTATGCAAAATTTGCATATTTGTTTTGTTACTTCATTTATACAGAAGTACTATTTAGCACCATTTGGTGCCAAAATAAATAAATGCTGAGATAATGTCAATATTCAGTTTTGTGAACAAAGCAAGAACTATTAATCACTTTGGAAATACATTAATTATTTATATATCACCAAATGTCTGGCACTGACCAGTCATGTTAGGACCCTGCCCAAAGGGCTTACAATCTAAAATAGTAGAGGTGGGACCCCGGGCCCATTACCGGTTACCGGATTTACCAGTTACCGGTTCCCTGAAAACCGGATTCCCGGATTAAATCCGGTATACCGGTACCGGATTTATTTCATTGATTTCAATGGGGCGCTGTGTCCCCATTGAAATCAATGAAAT
>QEPC01010227.1:1754590-1769172 GCA_003113815.1 Sphenodon punctatus
GGCGGCTGCGGGGACGCCGCGGCCGCTGGTGCTGGGGGGGGTGGGCTCGCCTCGCCTCTGGGTCTTACTCTAGTCTTTTTTAAAACAAAAATCCAGGCTGGGCAGGGTGGGTGGGGGGTGTCCCCCCTTCCACCCGCGCAGCCTGGACTCGGGGAGGGGTTGTTTTTTTTAAACTTTCTTGCTGGGGCTTTTAAGTTTTTTACATTGCAGCCATTTTTAAATGGCTGCAATGTAAAAAAATCCGGTACCCCGGAATCCGGTACCCAGTCCGGATTACCGGGTCGAATCCGATAATGCCGGTACGCCCGGTACCAGCATTATCGGATACCGGATTCTACCGGTTTCCCACCCCTAATAATCAGGGACCAAATTGTACTGGGCATCAGGGATACAAGTCTGAGAAAAAGTCTGCTGGAGGACCCTGAGCTCAGTTTGGAAAAGGCAATTTTAGTTTGCCAAGCAGCAGAAATTACAAAAGCTAGGATGCAGAAACTTGAGAACAAA
Source organism: Sphenodon punctatus (assembly GCA_003113815.1). Lineage (NCBI taxonomy): Eukaryota > Metazoa > Chordata > Lepidosauria > Sphenodontia > Sphenodontidae > Sphenodon > Sphenodon punctatus. Next base: position 1,755,095 of record QEPC01010227.1, read on the forward strand.
ACAGAACATGCTGATCTAGACAGAATTACAAGAATGCAGAAACCCAATGCACCGTACAAGCAATACAGAGAAGAGAGCTACACACCAAAACAGGATAGCAGAGACCAAAACCAGCAGCTTGAAGAAACCAACATACTCTGCAGGTGTTGTGGGGATTATCACAAATACATGCAATCCCCAGCATTTGGAAAGCGATGCAACAAGTGCAAGAGATTAAATCACTTTGCAAGAGTTTGCAAAACAGAACAAAAGGCACAATGCAGGAAACAGCAGGTACATGCTTTATGCAGTGAGGAAGAGGAAGAATTCTTCATTGGCATGGACAGTCACTTTGGAAACCAATGGGTTAATGGTAACTTTTAAATTAGATACAGGGGCACAGGTGAACATAGTACCTGAACATGTAATTGAGAAAATGGAAACTAAACCAGTACTATAAGAATAAGAAAGTGAAACTTAGAGTATATAATGGGGATATTATTGAAACCAAGGGTGTTTGTGCATTAGATGTTAAACACAAGGGTAAAATGGTAAAAGTGCAATTTGTAACAGTCCCAGGAAAACTAGTGCCTATCATAGGGCTCAGCACATGCAAAACTCTGAATTTAATTAAACGAATAGATGGCATTGAAGGATTTGAAAGCAGAAGCATAGATGAAGAATTTTATGATGTGTTTCAAGGCATAGGGAAACTAGCAACTGAGTACAAGATAGAACTGAGAGAACCAAATACTCCCACAATACATGCCCCAAGAAATGTCCCCCTCAAATTGAGAGACAAACTCAAAGAGGAATTAGATAGACTTGTCACAATGGATATAATAGAAATGGTAGAGCATCCCACTGCGTGGGTTCATTCACTAGTCATAGTAGAAAAAAAAGATGGATCCTTGAGATTGTGCCTGGACCCCAAACAAATGAACAAGTATATAAAAAGGGAACACTTTCCAATTCCTACCAGGGAAGAGGTTTTCAGCAACATGGCAGAAGCTAAATATTTTTCCACGCTTTATGCCTCCTCAGGGTTTTGGCAAGTTCCGCTGGAAAAGAACAGTACTAAATTATGCACCTTTAACACACCATTTGGAAGGTATTGTTTTCGTAGGCTCCCTTTTGGTTTAAGTTCTGCATCTGAAATCTTTCACAGAAAGGTGTAACAAATTTTCGAAGATCTTGATGGGACTGTGGTTTATACTGATGATATCCTAATATGGGGGGGAAACATGGCAGAGCATGACTTGAGATTAAGAAAGGCTCTTGAAAGAGCACGTGTGGCTGGTTTAAAACTGAACAAACAAAAATGCAAATTTAAAGTTCAAGAAATAACTTATCTTGGAGAAAGGCTCACTGAGCATGGGGTGCAAATTGACCCAGGAAGGGTCAAAGACATAATTAACATGACACCCCCCATAGATAAAGAAGGAGTGCAGAGGTTCGTGGGGATGATACATTTTATAGGGAAGTACATCCCTAACTGTGCAGAGCAGACAAAAAACATGAGAGCACTCCTACAAAAGAATGCTCAGTGGCAATGGGAACATGAACATGCGAATTAATTTGCAAACTTAAAGAAAATCATAATGACGGCTCCTGTATTAAGATACTATGACCCAAAGAAACCCATAAAACTGTCCACAGACGCATCTAAAGAAGGTATTGGAGCAGCATTGCTTCAAAAACATGGGGATAGCTGGAGACCAGTAGTCTATGCCTCCAGAGCACTGTCTAAATCAGAGCGTCTATATGCACAAATTGAAAAAGAAAGTCTAACTTTAGTATATGGTTGTAAGAAATTTCACATATTCATCTATGGGAACCAAATAATAGCTGAAACGGATCACAAACCTCTGGTAAGCATAGCAAAGAAAGGATTATCAGACATGCCACCCAGATTACAGAGGCTATTCTTTCAATTGCAAATGTATGAGTTAGAAATCCAATACACACCAGGAAAACATCTAGTAGTGGCAGATACCTTGTCCAGAGCCTATGACACTAGAGAAGATGACACAATTCCAGACTCAGACATAGTACACGATAACTTAATCAAAAGAACAATCCCAGTCACAGACAAAATGTGGACATTGTCTGCAGAAGCAACCGCTCAGGATGACACTATACAAAAAGTAATAGCAGCAATATGTGAGGGATGGCCTGGAAAGCACATACCCAGTCCTTACTATCAGTTCAAGGAGGAGCTGTCAGTATGGCATACTATTTAAAGGCTCACGACTGGTTGTACCCTCCATCCTAAAGAAAACATGCTGAACAGAATACATGAGGGGCATTTAGGGATGGAAAAGTGCAAAAGGAGAGTGAGGGGTGCACTATACTGGCCCAATATGAACAAGGACATAGAGGAGGCAATACAGGCTTGCACAACATGCCTAAAGTACAGATCAGCACAAAGAAAAGAACCAATGATGAATACAGAGGAGGCCTTTGCACCATGGTGACAAGTGGGAATTGACTTATTCATGCATGAAAGAAAAAAATATGTATTAGTGATAGACTGCTACTCTCACTATCTGGAAATCGCTTTGCTAGAAAACACTACAGCAAGTAATGTTATCACACTCATCAAATTTTTGCAAGACATGGGATTGCAAAAATTGTACGAACAGACAATGGGCCACAGTTCAGCTGTATGGAATTTAAAAAGTTTGCAAACAAATATGGATTCCAGCACAGGACATCAAGTCCACAATATCCACACTCCAGTGGGTTAGTGGGAAATGGAGTACAAATGGTAAAAGAACTGCTGAAAAAAGCCAAAGATTCACAAATGGATATTTACCTGTCACTTTTAAATTACAGGGCAACACCCATGAAACAAGGAATGTTCTCAGTGGAAATTCTATTCAATAGACTCTCAACACCAGGCTTCCGACTCTAGTGCATGATGCTCATGAGAACAACAGTGCACTAAGAATATTAAAAGCACAGGACAAAATCAAGCAAAAGTGGTACTATGACAGAGGCTCTAGGGACTTATCACAGCTACAAAACAAAGACATGGCACTCATTTCAGATGGCCAAACCTGGAAGCAAAGGGCACAAATATCTCACCAAGTAGCCCCAAGGTCTTACAAAGTAGTCACACCTGACGGTCGAGTCCTCAGAAGAAACAGATGACACCTACAACTAGTCAAGGAGAGAGATGAAGCAACATTAATAGACTCACAAAAAGAAACAGAGTCAATGCGTAAACAACAAAACACAGCTGAGGTGACTGGAAATAACAAAGGAACAGAAGTGTCTAAAGAAGGCAACACAAACAGAACTGAATCAACTAATGTGGAGAATGCAGAGACACAACGAAGGTCGGAAAGAGCCAGAAAGCCAACAAAAAGACTAATAGAAACATGAACTTAAATTATGATGGAAGCAGCCTTACAATCATAGTAGTAAATAAGGAAATGTTACTTGTAAAAGGGGAAAGATGTGTTGATATACCTTTAAGAGCTTCATATACAAGAGGCTACATTTGCCTGGGATTTTGGAGGGAAGGAGTCAGAGGAGGAGGGGGCAGAGAGAGAGAGAGCAAAAGGAGGAAGGGCAGGATGGACACAGGAATAAAAGGAAGCTTGTTGGTGGTGAGACTGTCTCCTTTGTCTTCTTGAGAATAACACCGTTCTCACACACAAACACTCCATAGAGTTGCAGGTACTCGCCTAATGCTCTACGTTGGCGCCCACAACTCCATGGTGCTGAATGGGGCAAGGGGTAGCCAGGTGTGGGGCTGCATCATGGATCCACCAAACAGACGGACAGCAACTCCACATTCAGCTGTTGCTCTGTATGTGGCCGGCGTGCTCTCGGATGTTCCAGAAAGCTGCCAGCAGGGCTGCCCCTGCTCTGCTTTGTACATCTGGTGGGCGGCTCTACATGGAGCGGCCAACTCAGGAGTAAAGCGGGCTGATCCAATGGGCAGAAGTCGATTTGCCATCCACTCTGTTTGCACCCATTGTGGAAACTCAGAGGATCAGGAAACACCTGTACCTATATGTTACCTTATTATTCAGAGTTCCTGTTCTCCCCTTGTAACTAAGCCAACCATGTGCACCTGTGACTTCTCAACGTCATGAAAATACCCCTGTCTCTCCCTATTTTCCCCTCTCTCTTGTTGATCCTAGATTGTAAATCTCTTTGGGATGGGACCGCTCTCTAATTCATGAGTTTTCAGTGCTTAGCTGGTGCTATATAAATAATAATAATAAAGGCACTGAAAACACAGTAGTTTGAGATTGTGTGTAAATTGTCAGAGGCAGGAGTAGTGGTGTATTGTCTGGGGATTCCCAAGGAGAGAGAGTGGGCCAGTTACTGCAATGACTTATGGTGACTTGTCAGCACATCCCGAATGAGACAGGACACCAGAGGTGGGGTTTTAAATGGTCGCACTCTTTATTATGCCAGATCTTAATTAGAATAGGTGGGGGAAATCGCCTGATGCAATTCGGGTCCAGTACTCAACTGAAAACAAACTAACCACAGGGGTGGACCTGGTTTTGATATACCCTCGATTACCATCCCATTACCGTCTCCCACCCCTCCTGCAGTACCGGCCATGGGCGAGGGGGACCAAAGTCCTTCCGGACCAGAGTAAAGAGGAAGGTGCCTGCAGGCTGGGGACCATACCTGTCCCTACCACCCTTGCTGGTCACCCCTCCCAGGGAGGTTACCCCGCCGCTTGCCATACCCTGCTTTTGCGGTAGGTGTGGCCTCCCCATCTTTTAAGGAGATGACTCCCACTTATCGTAATCCTAATATATAACTTCAAATTGCAGTACTGGACCCCTGCTACTAAGGGACCGCTGGAGTTAACCGGACCTAAAACTACACTAACCTAGAACTTGGACTAGCTTATCCTTCAGGGCCTGTAGGTAGCAGTCATTTCCCTCAGGGGACAGGTGAACCCCGTCCTTCTGGAACAGCTCTGGCCGCTTGTGCGACAGAGTGTAATTGTGGATACTGTCCCCTCCCAGCCCTGCTAGCCACCTGTCTATGTCCCTGTTGATCGTCTTCCTGGTTTTGTCTATCTTCCTCGGGTGTATAGCCTCCCAGGACATCTGTTCCATAAGGTCAGTCCAAATTATAAGAGTGGATGGGAAAACGTCTTTATCTCCCACACGTCCCTCTTGATATTCTTAATGAGTTGAACACCCTTCAGCTGTGGCAAGTCGTTCTCACCCAGATGGAGGACTATGATGTCTGGTGGGGGGCCCCTGTATGGCACCTGGAAACTGGTCAGCAGCTGGTGTCATCTCATGCCGTTATGGCCTTTCCACCATATCTCCACTCGGGCTGACAAACCCAGCTGGATCCCCCACTAGGACTGACCCACGGCCTTGGCTGCCCAGTGTACCAAACTGTGGCTGATGATCCAAACATGCCTTTGTCGGTGAAAGGCCATACCTGTGGAGGCAAATAAACAATTCAGTGATGGTAATGACAAGGGGCCTGCTGGATATAGGACCGGAATGCCCCCGAGCACCAGCAGCCCACCGCCCATATGTCCTATTCCAGCATGCCCACCACCGCCGCAAAGCTGGCAGCCCCAATGTGAAATGAGTGTGATCCAAAATGTGCCGAGGCAGGCCACGGCGGCCCTCAACACCGCTGTGAATTGGTAGTAGGAAGGGGAATTGGTGTCTAGTCAGGAAACCACCACCAGCATGCTGAAAAGGGGGGTACAAGGGAAGATGGCAAGGTGTTCCTCCATGGTGTGGACTGGACACAACTCAGGGTACCCGGCCCTGTTCAACCTGACCAAGTGCCCCCTGCATCTCTGATCAGTTTGGGATTGGTATATCTGCAGGGACATTGTTGATGACACGATCCAGCCGCCCTCTATGCTTATGGCCCCATCTGTGGTATCCCTGGCTGATTCGGCCACCAGTTCACTGACCCAGAAGGCCCCAAAGAAAGCTATTTTGAATATTGCCCTAAACAAACAAACCTCATAAGTATCAAAACAAACTCGAGGTAGGACCCCACATATGTCCAACAGCAAAGGGGGGGTAATGGGAATACTTTAACCAAGCCAAGAACGTGTACCTGAGTTCTCGCATCCTCATGAATGTTGCATCCCTTGTCTCTCCTTCTGTTCCCCCTTCCCTTTCTCCCCTCCCCCTGTCTTTAGGTTGTAAACTCTCGGGCAGGGACAGTGTCTATCTTATTTTTTGTAAAGTGCCAGGTACATCACTGGCACTATATAAATGCTTATAATAATAATAATAATAATTAATAATAATAATACGTTTGTCCAGGGTACTGCCTTGCTGCCAGGACCAACACTCTAGCATGCGCCTGGCGGGGGGTGGCTGACCTGCCAGGTTGCTCATAAACCTCAGTGATGCCAGCTTGCCGGCTATTATGCCGGACGCTGCTCCTCTCCACCTCAAGTATAGGGTGAACTGGAGCATTTGGGGTTCCAGGATGGGGAAGCCGAGACCCTACTCTTGGAGAAACTGGAATTGCTGAAATTCCTGGAAGATTCTGTCATAGGCCACCCTTGTTCTGTCCGCCAGGGATCCCTGAATGGTGGTGTAAAGTTCTAGCACCCAAGGTTCCACACCGATGGCGGCAGTGGTTCCGGGGTCAGCCTGGCTCCAGGCAACAGCAATCGTAAGCACTCCATCTGAAAGCAAGAAAGGGTGTCAGCAACACAGTTGTCAATGTCGGACGTGCCTGGCTAGGAACAAAATTGTATGGTTCAAACACGTGAGCACGAATACTCTAACTAGCTTCATAACCCGTGGGGACCGCGAAGACAGGGTATTTATGATGTGAACCATTGCCTGATTGTCACACCAGAAGAGGACCTTGTGGTGGTTCGCAAATTCCGTTGGTCACAAGTGGACAGCTAGCACAATGGGGAACAGTTCAAGGAAAGTCAAGTCCTTTGTAACCCCTGACTCTATCCACAGCAGCCCACCTGTCCCTAAAATATACTCCAAAACCAAACCCGCTGGCTGCGTCTGATTGGACCTGCAGCTCAGCTTCTAGCAATAGCTTGTCCCTCCAGAAGCTGGTTCCATTGAAACCTGCCAGGAATGATGCCCACATTTCCAGGTCATCCTTCATTTCCCTGGTGAGCCTGACATGATGGTAAGGTCAGAGGGCACCCTCCAGCTTAGCATACAGGCGGGACACAAAGGCCTGCCCCAGGGCCACCACCCTGCATGCGAAGTTGAGACTCCCGAACAATGACTGGAGCTGCCGCATTGTCACTTTGGTCGCTGCAAGACACTCATTAATCTTGGTCTGGAGGGAGCTTAATTTGTCCTCAGGCAGGCAGGAGATGGCTGCTACTGTGTCCAGCTCTATACCCAGGTATGTCAATTTGCTGGTTGGGCACTCTGTCTTCTCTGGTGCTAGGGGGATCCCGATCTCGTCTGCCACCCGCTGGAAGGTCTGCATCAACTCCAAGCATAGCCTCGGTCTCTGAGGGTGTCTCCGCCCGCCGGGCGGGCCGCCAAAGCCTTGCTGCAGGAGGTGCAGCCCTTTTCTTTGACTTGCCCATCCCGGGCGCTTTAAAGGAGTGGGTGGGGCAGTTGACCCCACCGGAGCAAAGGAGGGGATCCGGGCTTATTCGTGGAGTCGCTAACCTCACCAAAAGCTCAAACCACCAGAGCCAAAAACTCTCGAAGTTCCTCAGCAAGGAGAGGTGGGAGGAGCATGGGCTCCAACTCACTGAGGAACAGTGGAGCAGTGTGCTGCTCAGTTTGGCTCCAGCCCGCGATTGAGACTGGCGCCTTCCTTGGAACTGTGCTCCGCCCCCAATAAGGGGGAAGAGCAATGACCTTTTCCGAAGCCTTCGTGCCCACAGCCATGGTTGCCTGGCAACCCTGGCCAACTTTAATTTTCTCCACCCTGCCAGCGGCGCCTTTCCCTGCCACTGGCACCTAGGTTGCCTGCTGTGAGTGGGAAATCTTTCTCCATCCTTGTCCCCTTCTTCCAGCGGGGAGCGCGACAAGGGGCCTGTCACCCCCCGATTTAAAGTGGGGAGGGCAAAGGCAAAAGTTAACCTGCTAGAGGGGCACATGCTCCTCACTCAACCAGAGAAATCATGCCACCATAAAGGCAAAGCCAGCCTTTGCTCCCAGCGAATCCTATGATCCTGGGTCCTCTTAGTGGAATTAGAAATATAAAGGCAATGCTTGTTTAGATTATACAGCTCCCTGTGGAGAATGTGGATGGACACTTTGCCCTTCTAGGACCAGAGAGATTACAGATGAAACAGCTGGGCCCGGTGGAGAGAGGATTTTCTCACATGCTTTACCCCCCTTTTAAGCTTCTCTAATACTTAAAAGAGCTCTGTGCTGGAGTTCATCCTTGTTTAAGCAATTATGCATGGCACTCAAAAATGTGTGGGTCAGGAGGAGAAAAGAGGTCTTCCTGACCTTACTGTTTTTTAAAATACTGTGTTGAGTTCATTGTGCAAGCACAGCTGGGGGAAGGAGAGGGGAGAGAGAGAGAGGCAGCTTCCCAGCCTGGAAAAGATGGAAGAGGAGGAAATCCTGCCGGCTCTTGGACCCACCCACCCCACACCTCCGCAAGAAGGACAAGCTGGGTGGCAAGGCTTGGTGAAGAGGGAAAAACCTGGAATTTGAACTGGAGAAACCAATATTCTTAGGGTTCAGTGTAAAGAAAGAGGTACTGGGGGACACAGCTCACTTTGTGGGGGATGAGCTTGGGTCTGCTTTGCCATTTTCTCATTCATTTCACAGTTACTCTTACCCTTCCACACCTCAGGCTTCTACAACCCACAAAGACAAAATGGAGGATAGAGGGAGGAGAGAGACATGCCTGTATAAAAAAATGATTGGCTGAAACAGAGTAAACAAGCAATGGACACAAACCTGGAGTAAACTAGAAATATGGTAACATGGTAAATTGATTAACCAATAATGGTATTCAATATTTCAGAAAGTCAGCTAGCTGATAGTGGCATTTAGTTATCAATCAATTAACCATTTGACTATCTGGAATACTGATTATTAAGCTGTAGGCTACCACTGCTAAGGGGCCTTGTCTGCCTGCAGTAGTGTCAGCTCGAACCCCAGCCAAGGCAAGACACCATCAGTGAGCCGTTATTAGTATTAAATAGCTGATCAGCAGTACCTGATGATCAGTGTTTTAGCAGTGAGCAGCAACCAGGCCAGGAACACACTGCATTAAGAGAGAATCCCCACCTTGCAAATTAGTTCCATTAATAGGTGGGGGTATGTACTGAGATCCAGTACTCTGACGTGTCCAAGCACAAGTTTCTAACGTATTAACATAGACAAAATTATTTCAACAGGATGAGTGTCTGGCAGAGACACCCTTGTGTGAGGGAAAACAAATAAACTAGAAATATAAGTTTTGCTATAATTAGTGGTGTGCAAATCTCATAGGATTTAGCAGTGCTGCACAGATCATGATACACAAGTTTGGATTGTCATCCAAACCCAACAGCGCTGGAAATTTTGCAAGATGCAGCTTTCTTGCATTAATTCCAGTAATGTGTGATTATTGGCTCAGAAATAAATACCGAAAGAACAGCCCTTTTTTGTTGTATTCTCTTACTTATTCTCCTGATGCAAGCCCAAATCGGAACATGAGAAAGGCATATGAAAAAGAAAACTGGAGAAGATTTAAAATTAAATATTATCAAACTTGAAAAGAATGGTAAAAATTAAGTTAAACCTAAGAACATAAGAAGTGTCCTACTGGGTCGCACCAATGGTCCATCCAACCCAGAATCCTTTCTCTGACAGTGGCCACCTTCATTCATTTCAGAAGAGTACACGGAAGGTTGTAATAGAGTGATCAGTTCCCTGCTATTTACTAAGGGTGGCCATTACAGTTTTTGATTAATCTGCAACAGCTCGTAATGGGCAGTTACGGATTCATCCATACAGAATCTTAACAGTGGCCCAACACCCCTGTTGTGGTTTGGTTTTAAATATATAAACATTTTTTACAATTTGTAAAACTGTAAAAAAAAATTACAATTTGTAAAAAATCACTGCACGTGCGCAAAATGACTGCCGGACCATTCTGTGCATGCACACCCTTTTCCAAAATGGCAGCAATGGTATCGCTGCCATTTTGGAAACAGGAAGCCAGTCTACACATGCACAGTGGCCATTTTGTACATATGCAGACTGGTTGGCCTTTTCCAAAATGGTGCTGATGCTGCCACCGCCATTTTTAAAAAGGGTGTGCATGTGCAGAATGGTCCGTCAGCCATTTTGTGCGTGCGTTATATTTTTTAATTGATTTAAATATAGATGGTAATATGCATCCGTACTTAAATCTGAAAATTGCAGATACATATCCGCAATAGAACCAAATCTGCTATTTAAACCGAATAACTGGCCCTACTATTTACTCCCACTTCCTGACAGAAGTTACATATCTTGACCAACTCAACTAGCAGTCATTTATAGACCCATTCTCTAAGAACTTATCAAATCCTTTTTAAAGCTCAGTTATGCTATTGGCCTTCACAACATCTTCTGGCAATAGGTTACACAAGTTAACTATGTTGAGTGAAAAAGTACTTTTTATTTATTTTATATCTGCTACCAGTTAATTTTGCATCATGTTGCCTAATTCTAGTATTATTAGAAAGGATAAATAATAGCTCCGTATTTACGTTATCTTCACCTTTCATGATTTTGTAAAGTTCTATTATATCCCTTCTTCTTCATTTTCATTCTCCAAGCTAAAACACCCTAACCTATTAACCTTCTCCTCATACAGAAGCCATTCCATACCTCTTATCATTTTTGTTACCATTCTCTGCACCTTTCCCAGTTTTTTAAATGGGACAACCAGAACTGCACACAATACTCCAGATGTGGGCATACCATAGATTTATATAGCAGTATCATGATGTTTTGTGTTTTATTCTCTATTCCTTTCTCAATCATTCTGTTTGCCTTTTTGGTTATTATTATTATTATCATTATCAAGCATTTATATAGCGCTAGCAATGTACCTGGCGCTTTACAAAGTAATGGAATAGACACAGTCCCTGGCCTAGAGCTTACAAGCTGAGAGACGGGGGGGGGGGAGGGACTGACATTTTCAATGAACTGTTGGCAACTTCAAAATCCTTTTCCTGAATGGTAACATGTAATTTAGGACACAGCATGGTGTATGAACAGCTAGGGTTATTTTTCCTTATGTTCATCACTTTCCACTTGTTAACATTTTATTTCATCTGCCATTTTGTTGCACAGTCGCATTAAAGTTTTTTTTAAGTTCCACGTAAGTAACCCATAAAGGTTACAAGTGGAGAAACTGAGTCATTTCTGTATTTGGAGCTGCAGTGCACTTCAGAGAAAAACCATTCTTGTGATCACTTCTAGAGGGTTTCCACCCCCTGCCACAGACAGTGTACTTGGGATTTTCCCTTTACTGAACCTCAAGAGAAAGGAAGCATTACTTATACTTCTCCAGCACATTTAGAGGGTTTTTCATCAGGTTCCGAATCCAGACATGTGCAGACTATGAAATTGCACAGGGCCTCACGTGTCACCAATATATGAGGTCCATGAATAAACTTGAATTGATAATGGGTAAAAACAGACATGACACAAGCTCACTATGGCCCACTACGGCCTGCCTGGGCTGGAGACTCAGCTGCATGTCTGTTTCCCGGCCATTAGATATTGACCTGCTAGTGCCATGGGCCAGGTTGGTGGCTGGTCCGGAATGTGTCTCCTGAAAGATCCTGGGCGCACATTCCAGGCCAAGGGCCAATGTGGGCCACAGTGGGCCATTGTGTCCGTTTGACCCTGTCATTCCTGCACCATGACTGCCCGTCATTGGCTACCATGGCTGCCCATCATAGCGGAGCACTGGGAGAAGTGTGGGGAGGGGGTGGGGGATGGCTCTCCAGCCGCCAGGTCAGAGGCATGTTAGTTAAGTGCCATCTGCTGACCCGGCAAGTAGTAGCTGCTGTTCCCCAGGCTCAGGAGATGCCGCACCAGCATCATGTCTGTTTTTAACCAACATGAGCGTGAGAAGCATTGGTATAGACTCTCCGAGCCTCAAATGTGGAGAGCCTTGGCCTGTGGAGGGGCTATGGCAATTCAGGAGGGGGTTGCTAATACATGGGGGCCCAGGAATGAACTAGAAACAATGACATAGAGTTAGTGTAAGGGCCTGCAGGGCCTGAGCCCCAGCCTCAGGTAATCCTTTCTGTTTTCTAAGGAATGAGTCCATGCGCTCACTAAACATGCCTATGTTAGGAGGCAGACCACCCCACATTTAACACAGGACCCCAACTTCCCTGGATCCAGGATTGCCTCCTCCCTGTGACAATGGGAACAGGAGTTGAGAAATAGTACTGTATCGGGTACTAATTTGCACTACGACTGAAAACCCACTGAAGTCTATGGAAATCTTTTCACAGACTTCAGTAGGATTTAGATCAGGCTGTTAAACCCTTGAGGCAAGACTTCCTCAAAATGAGATGCCCTTTGACCCCATTTTTGTTGTTCATGCTTTCTCTTGAGTCTGCAAACAGTCAAAGGCCCTTGCAACTAAGCATGTCTCTCCTAATGTCAGAGTCACCTTTCTTTATGGAATCATTTTGGGGGGTCTATACCATTGTCCAGTCATGCTAATTACTAGGTTTAGGGGGACTTATATTGCCATGGAGGATGGAAAGGTTAAGACTATCAGGACTCCCCACTGTTATGTGTCCTGCTTCCCAGTGGGTAGCAGTCTTTCCTCCCTAATACATACTTTTTCCTGAGGGTGAAAACAGACACAACACTAACTCCACTTTAACACCACTTTAACATTTCTTATGCATGTTGCAGGGCAGCATAGGGCACCAATACAGCCCTGCAACATGCATAAGAAATGTTAAAGCAGTATTGAAGTGGAGTTAGTATCATGTTTGTTTTCACTCAATGTCCTAAGGGGAGAAAAATGGTAATCTGCAATTCACCTAAGAATTAGCTAATATAAGATATGGGTCAAATTAAGATGGCCAGAAGTAAATTGTCTATTTGTCATCTCTACTTACTTTAAATCAAAAACAAAAAAACAAAAACCCCAACTACATAAACACAACATTGACTGCAATGCCTTTCCTTGGGTCGTATAACAGCAATTCAAACTAGTAATTACTAGTGATGCTGTAACAAGACCTCTGAAAATACTATACACTACAGAGCTGTTCTTGGAAACTAGAGTACCAGTGTTGAACAGAAAGTGGCAGGGGGAAATTTTGTTGATTGCCCTCTCCAAAGATGATTACCCCAGGCGGAAGTGATCATGTGACCAAATAAAGGGTGTTAATTATTCAAGTTAAATCAATTAGCATGTAACACCCAACTATTCACATAATGGGTATAACCACATGAGATGCTAACCCGATTTTGGCAGCCTTACCTCTCATCAGGCAGCCTTACCACATGACCTTTGGCCTTTGGGAGAGGTTGTCAGAGGGTTCAGCGTATGGTGTCATCAATATACTGATGACACCCAACTGTACCTCTCTTTTTCAGCTGATCCAGGGCCAGCAGTCTCGGTGCTTACCTGGTGTTTGTCAGCTGTAGGGGACTGAATGAGGGCGAGCCGCCTGAAGTTGAATCCCGACAAGATATATTTATTTTATTTATTTCATGCATTTCTACCCTGCCCCTCCTGCCATGCAGCTCGGGGCGGCTTCCAAAATATTAAAACAATAAAATCAATTTAAAACATACCAACATATTATAAACATTAAAACATTAAAACAGGGCTAAGAGCAGCATAAAAACCATAATAGGTGGGGTCACTAAACACACACCCCCACCGCTCCCTCCCAAAGGCCTGGGCAAACAGCCAGGTCTTACAGGCTAGGGGCCAGGCGAGCTTCCTCCAGAAGGGAGTTCCAAAGCCGCAGCCCCACTACCGAGAATGCCCTCTCCATCGTGGCCCCCCGCTTAACACGGGGGACCTCCAGGAAGGCACCCCCAGCAGACCGCAGGAGCCGCTCTGGGGCGCGGAGGGCGAGGCGGTCCCTAAGGTATGAGGGGCCAAGACCGTGTAGGGCTTTATAGATCATCACCAACACCTTGAAC
>QEPC01010227.1:1789230-1843693 GCA_003113815.1 Sphenodon punctatus
CGGTCCATTTGACCACGCTTCCCGGGACCTTCCCCCGGCTAGCCCGGGAAGCGTGGTTCAAATTGACCCCGTCTGCAGATTCAGCGTGGCCAACATCTGGCGCACGCTGTGCAGACGTGCAGGGGCCTTTCGCCCTGCTGCGGGGTTCACCGTGGTTCAGTGTGGTTCAGCGTGATCTCGTCACGTCTGAAATCACCCAATGATGTCATTCCAACAAGTCAGGTAAGAAGAATTTCAGAACAGTACACTGTGGTCATTTAAAAACAGCCTTCTTCTGCCACCCTCTTAATGGGTGAGCTACAGGTTACGCTCTCCATGAGTAATGAGAAGTTCTTTGAAGAATCACACACCCCTAAGGTAAAATTCCTTCTGAGCTTCTGCTGTGAAGCAGCTTCTAATGAGAAAAGCTAAAAACTCAAGGCTGAGAGTAATCACACAAGTCACGCATAAAGTTCAGCATCTTCACTGGTGCAAAAGGAAATAAGACCTAAAATTTCCAAATAGGATTCTAACCTCAACAAAATGACATAAGGATTGACCACTGTAGGTAGAAAATCTGTTTGCATGCCCTTGCAAAATAGCAATGACGGAAAAACCCAGTTCTTTCTTTGCTCATTAAAGGATTTCCATTCCCAGGAGGTTAGAATTTTGCAAGACTGCATGATTCATCCCCTAAGACTCACAGTGTGATCTTGAAGCTGTTTGCGACCTCTGAGCCCTATTCCATAAAAACATAAGAAGCAGCATACTGTAGAGCTGAAACAAGTACCTGTCAAAGCAGCAAACCCATCAAATCAGAACAATCCAACTCAAAACAAACAAAATGGGTATTTGAACAGAATCTAACTGATCTTTGTTCAGACACCCATTGTCACCTTTTGTGGCATTGATTTCGGCCAGTACATTCATTGTCTTTTTACCCCACCCATTCTTGTTGTTACTGGTGGAAACAACGGAGAAAACGAATGACTGAAACAGGAAATGATTGAATGAAACAACCAAAATGATTGGAAACGACTGAAATGATCAAATGAAATAACCGAAATTGTGAAAACTTGGTTGCCTCAACATTGTGATGTCATTTAGATATATTACAGCAGCTTACCTAAAATTGCAGGAAGAAACCACAAACATTTATTCTACCCACAAACATTTATTCTAGGTCAGACCAATGTTCCAATTATTTATCCCAGCATCCTGTCTCTTACAGTGGCCAACTTCAGTTGCTCAGGAAGCACACAACAGGTTGATAATGCAGTGAACCTAGGATTGCCATACCTTCCCTTTAATCCAGGACGCTTATGAAAAATACATGGTACAGGGCTGCATAGATTCCAGTGCTGCATCCAGACAACGTATTTTTCATAAGCATCCTGGATTAAACGGAGGAGAGAAAGGGGAAGTAACAGGTCGATGGGAAGGGGGAGAGCAAGAGAGGTGTTCTCATCCTAATAAGAAAAAGATATTGCATGGGAATTTTTGTTAAAGTTTGTAAAGTGTTTTGAGATTTTTGGATGGAAGGAAGTACTGAAAAAGCAGATTATTATGATTACATTAGTAATAGTGGGAAAGGGTGGGAAACTTCCCACCAAATGCCATGGCAAGTTTTTATGTGGCCCCTTTCCAGTTCCTGAATCTGGCCCCTGCATCCAGTCCCGAATATTCATATGAGCATGTATTACGGAGACCTGGATGGACACTGAGTCGGGGCCTATATTTCTGTGACCTTGTTCCAGCTGGGTACTCCATACAGCCTCAGCCTCAGCCTCAGCTGAGGGCCGGGGGGACGGTGTAGCCATTATTTTTAAGAATACATTCAATTTCCTCTGCAAACTATCATGGGTATAGAGGGCCTTCATCTGATGTTGAATTTGGCTGGAGACAGAGTAAGGATACTGCTGATATACTGGGCACCCACCTGTATAGCAGTTTCCCTGNATATACTGGGCACCCACCTGTATAGCAGTTTCCCTGCCCGCACTGACCAAGCTGGTGTCGGAGGTGGTCTTGCGGTCCCCCAGGGCGATAGTCCTTGGGGACTTCAACATCCATGCCAACGCCAGTCTTGGAGGAGCAGAGCGTGAGTTCATGGCCGCCATGGCTACCATGGGCCTGTCTCAGAGAATGGTGGGCCCCACACATGTTGGAGGACATACCCTGGACATGATATTTTGCACAGGCCTTGAGGTGGGGGATCCGTTAGTGGGGGAGGTGTCATCAGTGCCCTTGTCATGTACAGATCATTATCTCCTCCAGGCTGGTATCCTGGCGCATGTCGGCCTGCAGGAGGGTGCGGAACTGGTTAGGATGGTTCGCCCTTGACAGCTTATGAAACCTGGAAGGTTCCAGACCGCTCTAGGGGATGTTTCCTCTGATCTCGATGGCTGCTCACTCGATGACCTCATGACCATATGGAATTCTGTGTTGGTGGAGGCCATCGACTGGGTGGCTCCCAGGCGCCCACTCCCGAATCGCCGACAACACAGGTCCCTGTAGTATACGGAGGAGCTACAGCGGATGAAGTGGGAAGGGCAGCAGTTAGAGTGATGGTGGCATCACTCGCGTGCTGAAGTTGACCGATTGCAGCATAGAGTCTGGTTGTGTACCTATACCATGATGGTGCGGGCAGAAAATAAAGTTTTCTTTGCTGCCCTCATTACATCCGCTAAGTCCCGCCCAGTAGAGCTTTTCCAGGTGGTGAGGTGGTGAGGGGGCTGGTCAGTCCGGCCTCCCTCCGCCTGAATTTAGAGTCATCAAATGCCCACTGTGATTTGTTTGTGGACTTTTTTGCTGATAAAATTGCTCAAATCCACCACAGTTTTGACGCAACATTTTTAACAGTAGGTGATCCAGAGTCAGTAGAAGCCCTGTCTTGTCCTGTTTTGTGAAATGAATTTCAGGATGTGTCACCCTCAGATGCAGGAGATGCTCTTGGGACTGTTCGAGCCACTTATTGTGAACTAGATCCATGCCCATCCTGGCTGGTCAAGGCCAGCCTGGTGACATTAGGGCCATTGCTGGTGGGGATTGTCAATGCCTCCCTTGGGGAGAGCAGGGTGCCAGACTGTTTCAAGGAGGCTGTTGTGCGGCCCCTGCTCAAGAAGCCATCATTGGACGTTGGTGTCTTGGCCAGCTATCGGCTGGTCTCTAACCTTCCCTTTTTAGGGAAGGTTATTGAATGGGTGGTGGCCTGGCAGCTGTAGGAGCATCTGGACCGGATTAAGTTTCTCGATCCCTCACAGTCTGGCTTTTGTCCAGGATATGGCACGGAGACTGTGCTTGTGGCCTTGGCTGACGACCTCTCCCGTGAGTTAGACCGGGGTCGTTCGACCCTGTTGGTCTCGTTAGATCTCTTGGCTGCATTTGATACCATTGATCATGAGTTGTTGGTGACTCAGCTGTGGGACCAGGCAGAGATTGGCAGGACCGTTCTTGAATGGTTCCTCTCTTTCCCGGCTGGGAGAACCCAGTGTGTGGTCCTGGGTGATTTTTCATCTTTTCCCCGGGGCCTTACGTGTGGAGTCCCGCAGGGTTCTATCCTGTCCCCTCTCTTGTTCAATGTGTATATGAAGTCTTTGGGGGAGGTTGTTAGGGAGTTTGGCGTATGGTGTTATCAATATGCTGATGACACCCAGCTATATCTCTCTTTTTCATCCGACTCAGGCCCAGCAGTCTCGGTGCTTACCCGGTGTTTGGCGGCTGTGGGGAATTGGATGAGGGCGAGCTGACTGAAGTTAAATCCCGACAAGATGGAGGTGATGGTTGTGGGGAAGACTGGGGGAGTGGTGGCCCCCATCATTGATGGGGTCCGTCCTGCCCTGGTATCTCAGGTTTGGAGTCTAGGGGTGCTCTTGGACCTGCAGTTCCGCCTGGATGTCCACGTAGCGACTGTGACAAAGGGGGCATTTTGCCAATTACATCTGGTGCATTGGCTTCAGCCGTATGACTCAGACTCGGATCTGGTCACGATCGTCCATGCTTTTATTACCTCGAGACTGGACTACTGTAACTCACTCTACATGGGGCTACCCTTGGTGCTGGTTCAAAGACTGCAGCTGGTGCAGAACATGGCAGCTCGCCTCCTAACGGGGACGGGCAGATGCAAGCACATTACACAGGTACTTCGCTCTCTGTGCTGGCTGCCGATAGTCTTCCGGGCCCAATTCAAGGTATTGGTGTTGACCTTTAAAGCCCTAAACAGCCTGGCCCAGCCTATCTGCAGGACCGCCTCACCTGCTGGATCCTGGATCGGCTCCTGTGGTCGGCCGGGGGCGCCCTCCTCGAGGTCCCCCGGGTTTCTTGGGTGTCGACCTTGCGGAGGGCATTCTCTGTGGCCACACCACAACTGTGTAACTCCCTCCCACCGGAGGTTCGCCTGACCACCGACCTCCCCTCTTTCTGAAGATAATGTAAGGCCTGGCTGTTTTGCCGTGCCTTTCCCGAGGGAGATGGGCTGGGTGGGTTGGGTTAGGGTGGGGTAGGGGGTAATTTGTTTTACTGTGGGGTTTTTAACTGTATTATTGTTGTTTTTTAATCTGTTTTAATACGTTGTTAGCTGCCCCGAGATGTTTTTAGCAGGATGGAGCGGCACAAAATATTTATAATAAATAAATAAATTAATTAAATATTCATATTTTGTTGTATTTATTTATATAGCATCAGCAATGTACCTGATGCTGTTCAATCATAATTAGAGACAGGTCCCTACCCCGAGTCGTACAATCTAGGAAAGACAAAGGAGGGGAGACAAGAGGGAAAAACCAGGCTCAGGGTAAGGGAGCAGAGATGAGGCGATGCACACAAAGTTCAGGGGACAGATGCATATCAGAAATTCATTATCTCAACCCTTCTCAAGATCACTTGAGATCACATAGATACACTCATCCTGAGTGCACTCGTTATGCACCTCCCACTCTGACTGAACTACGTGGCCCTCGGCTTGGAGCACATACTAATTTTCAAAGAGGCCCTCTGGAGAGAAAAGGTTCCCTGCCCCCTTCTTTATGACATTAAAATAGAGAATGAGTTATTTGTCTTTTCTTACTTTGAGCATAAAAATCCCATCAGATGGGCAAAATGATTTGACAAATAAGATCTTATTATTTGTATTGGCTTCTAAAAGCCCCCTCACAGAAAGATCAAGAATCCCTTGTGCTAGGTGTTGTATTTCCGGGGATCCATTGTCTTTTCCCCATTAGTGGCGATGGAGAAAACATAGTGAACATGAATGTTTTTATTGTATGTAATACACAGGGATCTGCCTGGTTGCTTGGCGTGTTGGAAATCTCCCTGCTTGTGCTGCTAAAGGCGCTGGTTTGAAAAGAGGGTGGCCCTTGCTGAAGAGGGAAGATGGCTGTACTTTTTATCAGTCAGGTTGGTCAGGGGATGAGACCTGTAACCATCAGTGTAAGGGCTGACATGTCATGGGTGGCCTAAGGCAGAGGTGAGGACCTGGCAGGCCCATGGCCTGTGGTGAGCCTTGATGGAAAAGAGAGAAAACATGGTCAGGGGACATTGCCAAGATTTTAATACTGGGAAATAATTCCTGAGGAAGGGCCAAAGCAGGAAGGCTGAGGCAAGGCTAAGTTGAAGTGAGGGATGGAGTAGAGCTGGATCAAAATCGGCTGTTCCTGAATTGAGAGGAAATCCCAACATGTTGGGAACATTGCCGAATGCTCAGTAGAATTGTCAAATCTGTGATGTGTTTTGCAATTCTGTTGCTTTCGGGATTGCAGGTGGAAATTTTCCCCCAATTTCTATATGTTTTGGGTAATCTCAATGACTTTTTGCTTTCATATTGTGGTGTCACCACTTGCCCAGCTCCTGGCCTCAAGCAGTGCTCTTTGCCCAAACCAAGAGGGCAGAATTAGGAGGAGGAGATGGCACACACCAAAAGTCCCAGAATGTTTCTACCAAAGCGCATTCCTGAACAGGAACAGATGAATGTGTCAAATTCGGTAAGTTTCCACATCGTGGGGGAGGGGAGACAGGGAGGCAGCTGTTTTCTATGAAAACAGCATTCACTGTGAATCATCATCTCAGCTCTAGGCTGAAGCACCACTGGGTCAAGCAAGAGTACAGCTGGAGCTGCCCAAGCTGGCAATAGTGCTGTCAAGCACTGAGCTGCTCTGAAGAAGACAATTCTAGAACAGCCTGAGACAAATGCCCCAGAAGCAAATCAGGAGGCTGGCTGTCTCCAAACAAAGGCCCCAGCAGCCAAGCAGGGAGCTGGCATTGCCCTGACAGTGAGGCTGGGAGTGGATATCAGGAAATAGATCACTTCATTATGACCTTGTCTGAAGCAACTGAAGGTGGCTACTATCAGAGACAGGATGTTGGGCTAGATGAAACATTAGTCTAACCCTTCTTATCTTCTTACGGTCCCTCCCTTGAGTTTACAACCTAAATAGCTAAGAACATAGGAGTAGCTTTTGGCTAAAATAGCAGGGGGGGGGGGGGGCTGGATACTGACTGACCAAATAAGCTGTGCCCGCTCAGAGTCACGTACAAGAGGTGGGGAGTGGAAAGCAGAGAAAAGTTAAAAGATGTGCCCAAGGTCACAAAGCAAATTGGAGCAGAACCAAGATACAACCAAGGTCACCTGACTCCTACTCAAGTGCCTGGAATAGTGCTGCCTCTCATCTTAAGTATCTGGACACTCCCTGTTTGTATATTCCTCTTAACTATATTTGCAGACCAGCTTATCTGACTCTATTAGTCAAAGCTGAATGTCCATATTGTTTCTTTTCAAACAATGCCAGTGTCTGAGAGCTGTGCCCCTCACCCATTCTTTTTTCACAAAGTAAACCGGGGCACACACAATGGCATGGCGTCACATGAAAAGGTGAAAATTCCTAACCAACACTAAGTTTAACTTAAATCCCATAGCATTCCTAAAGCAACCTGTCCAACAATACAACTTAAAAAAAACAAGCACAAAAACCCCAAAACCCATGCCCAAATACTGTGGGAAATGTTATCGGCATTGATTAGAACTTTTCTCTCCTTTGACAAGGAATAATTCATGGCAAACCCTTTCATAAGGAAGGGATGTAAACTCTTAAGTTCCCATAAGGGGATTGTTTGAAGAGATTTTGCTAGGTTTGTTTTAGAAAAATGCATCATAGCAGTAATGGTAAACACTATTGTTTTGTGTTAAATGCTGTACGCATGAGTATTGTAAAAGTGCATTGCCCAGAGCTTTAAGGTTCCTAAACTGAGGAGAGGCAGAGGCACACCCAAATAGGGAAGAAAGGGAACTATTAATACCCTGCCAGATCCATAAATAAATACAAATAAATTTATTGGAGGAAACGGAAGGAAGATATGTAATAAATTAACTAAACTATACTGTAAACAAACTTACTGTAACTTATCTATCTAATTAATCAGCTATCTTTTCTTAGCCTTAAGACTATAAACCTATGGCTTCTATGGAAAAATACAGTCAATGACAGGTGATGTACTCAGATTACATGACACATCAGTTGCCCTCAAGATGGTTAGTTCAAGTCTAGCCAAGGATGGTAGTGACTTAAAATGATTAGCATACACTGTTGTGGTGGGCCACTTGCAGCCATAAGCGGCCCCCAAATGGGTCAATCTGTGGCCCCCTTCATCCTAAAAGTCTGACGCCCAACCTCAACCGGATAGGGCCCAGCTGCAAGTGGCAGCCATGGATTTGGTATAACATCTGTCTGGCCTGTTGGGTTGCAGATTGGCTGGGAGCAGCCCTGCCCCTTGCAGAGCGCTGTGATGTCATGGTGTTCTTCAGGGACTGGGAATACGTTGGAAGAGGGACTAGGTGCTACATTGATGTAACACATGATGTCACCCCTCCTCTTTCTGAAATGCCCCAGTCCTAGAGCACCATGATGTCACAGCATTCCATAAGAGGTGGGGCTACGTTCAGATCTCCCATTTTCATGAGCTTGACCTTAGGCAAGACTTAGGTTGGTTTTAGACGAGCGCGGCGGGCTCATGCCTGAAAATGTATTTATTTATTTATTTATTAAAAGATTTCATATCCTGCCCCTCTTGCCACAGGCAGCTTAGGGCAGCTTACAACAACATAAATCAACAATTATAAAACCATAAAATTAGAAAAACATATCACTCCCCCCTCCCCATCCCTCTCCTCCCCCACCCTCTACCCATCTCCCCTGCCAAACGCCTGACGGAACAACCAAGTCTTACAGCTTTTTCGAAAGGAGGGAAGATCCGGGGCCAGACGCATCCCCACCGGAAGGGAGTTCCATAGCCTCGGTGCGGCCATCGAGAATGCCTTCCCCTGCGTGGCCCCCCGGAAGACTCGGAGGACCACAAGAAGGACATCCCCCGATGACCGCAGGGGCCGGCCCAGTACCCGGGAGGTGAGGCGAAAGGCGCGAGCATGATAATGCACGTCCCCACACGTCTAAACCCTGCCCGCCCTCCTTTTCAAAGGTGTGTGATTTTCAGGAACAAGTCCGCCGCGCTCGTCTAAAAGCAGCCTCAGTGTGGTTGTAAAAGCGGGAAGGGGATCTTATAGCCATTGGGAATTTTGAAAGCCAAACTGGTGACCCTCTGGCTAGCTTAGCTTGTCCTTACCCTACCCCTTGTATAGCGGTGGTTCAGAAGCACATATGCAATGAGTTTGGTGGCCAGTGGCAAAACCAATTAAGATGTGTGGAGAAAAAAACAAACATTTCCTGCCATGCTACAATACAAGGCTTAAACAATAAAACATAATTCTCAGTGTCATTCCTCATTCACATCCACTCCCACTCCACTGGCTCGCACCCCAGAGCATCCTCAACACCCTCCCCAACATGCCCCATCCCATTGCCCATACTTTTTTTTCTTTTTAAAAAAGTTTGTGCACTTGAATAGCCTTTTATTAATTACAATCTTTATTTTAATCTGAGATAAATGTAGAAATGGATTAGTGTGAGCAATAATTTTCTTTAGCCCAAATACTAGGCTGAAACGAGAATTTTCACAAATGGGAATTCCCGTCGATATTACAGCTCCCAATTCCATCTCAGTAAAATCGAGACGCTATCTGTAGCAGGGTCAGGCTGGGTGCCTGAGCCCTGGCCCTTTAAGGAAAGGTAGCGTGGGCCTGGAGGGTATAGCCACTGGGGTGACGCAGGATGATGCCTTGATGCTTCAGCTGGGCTAGCCTCCAGAGCCTGGGAGCAAGGCTTGAGTGGGGCCAGCTGGGCTGGCAATGCTTGGGGCCAGCTCAGAAACTGGAAAGCTGAGCCCAGAGAGGGAGAGAGGCTCCCTCTCCATGTGGCTGAGGCATGGAGTCAGGGAGGGCTCTGCCTCTAATTGCCCCTTCACAGCCCCTTGTTGACTGCAAAGGCCAATTTGTCGCGCCCCTTTCCTGGCTTCAAAATGGGGCAGGACGGGAGGGTGGCCTCCCTTTTTTTGGTTTTCCCACGGGGGTAATGGTGCTGCCGTGAAGAAAGGTGTTACGGGGGTACGGGGATCACACGAGCACGCTTTCACTCTTGAATGAGGGACGTGGTCAGAGCAAGGAATTCTGGGGACTAGTTGCCCGTCAGGATAGTGTGTGGGCCCTTCCTTGTGCAAGCACAATTGGAAGTTCAGGCCCCTATCATCATAGGGCGCTGCTGACCACGGACCCACTGTTGCCCCACACTCTTTTCCACTCTCTACGCACGCTCGGGGGGAGAGGTGTAAGGGAGACACCCCGGGGGGTGCAGGGGCCCAGGTTCGGGGAAGGGGGTAGCGGGTACGGACACTCACCTCCGAACTGCAGGGTACCAAGACAAGGGTAGGCAGGGCACTCACCTCACAACCACCGTCCACTCTCACTCCACACACTCACAAGTTAAGGGATTTAGGCAGGGATCCAAACACACGGGCAACTCTTTATCCACACAGTCTCTGCACTCTCAGACGAAGTCACACAAGGGGGCCGGTTTCAACAATCACCAGCGCCGTTTCCCAGGCGGCGCTGGTTTTTATAACCCAGGCCCCGCCCTGGTGCGAGCCCGCAGCCGCTCTGAGCGGCGCTGCGGGGGCGGGGGACACGCTACAGCTGGGTTCCTCTGAGGGGGCGGGGCCTTCTCCTGACGCTCCTCCACGTTCCTGAAGGGCGTTCCCTGTAACTGCGGGACACGCCCTTCCTGACCCTCTGTCTCTGGGGGTGTGGCCTCCAAGCCCTGCTTTCCTCCTGGAGCGTGCGGGGGGCGTGTCTCCGCTCCCCGCGGCACCAGCGGCTCTTTCTCTGCCTGGGTCCCCTCCGGCGCCACCGGAGGGGAGCCCCCATGCGGTCCTTGCCCTTGCGGGCTATCAGGTGGGTCTGGGCCACGCGGAAGTTGTTTTGCGGGCCCAAGTCCCCGCTCGCCCCGCGTGCCGCGCAACCTGCCCCGCCCGCCACTGACATTACCCCCCCCTCGAGGTCGCCGGACCCCATGTGAGCAGGGTCCAGGTTTCTGTGGGTGACGTAGGTGAAAGGCACGGAGCAGCCGAGGGGCTGATACATTAGAGGCGGGTTCCCACGAACGTTCTTCGGGACCATAGCCCCGCCAATCTATTAAGTAATGCAGGCGTCCTCGACGGAGTTTGGCGTCCAGGATGGCGCGTACCTCAAACTCAGGGCCGGCGACCGACCATTCCGTGGGTTCTGGAGGTGCTGTTAAAGAGGGGTCATGGGCTGGGTCTGCTTTCTTTAACATAGACACATGAAACGTCGGATGCAGTCGAATATGTGGCGGGAATCGTACCTTGTATGTTACGTCATTAATTTGTTGGCTGATTGGAAAAGGTCCAATGTATCGGACATCGAGCTTGGTGGAAGGACGAGTAGAGGGGTAATGACGTCGGTCAATCCATACCCAGTCCCCTGGACTGAGAGGGGGTTCCTGACGACGGTGTTTGTCGCCCTGTTCCTTGTAGCGCTGTCGGGCTTGGTGCAACACCCGGCGTGCAATGGACTGGGCTTCTTGTATTCGTTGAATGAGGGCCCCTGCGGCGGGTACATCAATCCCTGGAGCGTCGTAGGTGCCCATTTGGGGGTGAAACCCGTAGGTGACGAAAAAGGGTGACGTGCCAAGTGAAGCGTTCGGGGCATTATTGTAAGTGAACTCGGCCAGGGGGAGCCACGTGAACCAATCGTCCTGGAGGTAGTTGGTGTAACACCGGAGGTATTGTTCCATGTTTTGGTTCACGCGCTCCACCTGGCCGTTAGCCTGCGGGTGGTAGGCTGTGGTTGGCTTAAGGGATACCTGTACGGCCTGGAAGAGGGCCTTCCAGAAGCGTGCTGTGAATTGGGATCCCCGGTCGCTAAACATTTCTCGAGGCCAGCCGTGCAATTTGAACACATGGCGAATGCAAAGCAACGCAGTACGTTTCGCTGATGGTAGCCCCTTGCACGCAATGAAATGGGCTAGCTTCGTAAGGTGGTCCACCACCACTAGGACAGTATTGTATTGCCGGGATGGTGGTAATTCCACCACAAAGTCAAGTCCGATACGTTGCCAGGGGCCTGGGGGTAAAGGAAGGATTTGGAGAAGACCTGTAGGAGCTCGTCGGGGCACTTTGGTTCGTGCACACGTGGCACACGCTGAAACGTGCTTTTGGACGTCTTGGTGCAGCGAGGGCCACCAGAAGGAACGCAAAATCAATTGCTGCGTCCGGTCGATTCCCGGGTGGCCCGCCGTAGGAGCTTCGTGATGTGCCCAGAGGATGTGGGCTCGACATGACGGGGGTACCACGATGCGACCTTGGTGCCGGTGGAGTCCATCAGTGGATTCGATCACCGTTCCTGGTTCGGGGGTAAGTTCTTGTTGGGTAGCGTCTTGGAGGGCCTTTGAGGACAGGTAGGTGGCGGCAAACGTTTTAGCCTCTAAGATAGGCTCAGGAGGTCGAGGGTCTTCGGGTTGATCCTCACGGTAGCGAGATAGCGCGTCGGCTAAAACTTGTAGCTTGCCTGGTCTGTAGCGGATACGGAAGTTGAACCGGGCAAAGAAAAGGGCCCAACGCGCATGTCGTGCGTTAGCAATGTGCGCACTCTGCAAAAAGGTTAGATTCTTGTGATCCGTAAGCACTAGGATGGGGTGCTGTGCCCCCTCCAAGTAATGGCGCCAGGTAGTGAATGCTACCTTTACGGCCAGAAGTTCTCTATCCAAGATAGAGTAATTTCGCTCCGCGGGAATCAGTTGTCGTGAATAGTAGGCACAAGGAAGAAAGGTTTCGGGGTCTGTGGCCGGTTGCAGGAGCACAGCCCCGATGGCTCTTCCCGACGCATCAGCTTCTACGCAAAAAGGTTTCTCAAAGTCCGGATGTTGTAACAGAGGGGCGGTGGTAAAGGCGCGCTTCAGGAACTCAAAACTTCGTTGTTGGATTACTCCCCATTGGTATGGCTGATTCTTTTTAAGGAGCTGTGTTAGAGGGGCCGTGATTTCCGCATAGTTCGGGATATATTGGCGGTAATAATTTGCGCTACCTAAGAACCGTTGCAAAGGTTTTACCGCTTTGGGTGGGGGCCAACGCTGAATGGCCTCCACCTTGGAGGCCTCCATCATGATTCCTGCTGTGCTAATGACGAATCCCAGGAAGTTAACGGTGGTAAGGTGGAAGAAACATTTTTCTTGTTTGCAGTAGAGTCTGTTTTGGCGCAGCCGTTGTAATACTTCTCGTACGTGGGACACGTGTTCGTCCAAGGTCGATGAATAAATCAAAATGTCATCCAGGTAAGCGATGACGTAGATGTCCAAAATATCTCTGAAAATGTCGTTGATTAAGTGTTGAAATGCCCCGGGGGCATTGGCGAGACCAAAAGGCATGACCCGATACTCGAACAGGCCATACCTAGTTCGAAAGGCCGTCTTCCACTCATCTCCGGGGCGCACCCGTAACAGGTTATACGCCCCTCGAAGATCCAGTTTGGTGAATAATCGCGCGCCCTGCAGGCGGTTCAACAGTTCCGGGATGAGGGGGAGAGGGTACCTGTTTTTTATGGTAATCTGGTTTAGCCCCCGGTAGTCCACACACGGTCGTAGGCCTCCGTCTTTTTTTGCCACAAAGAAGATAGGGGCTCCCGCAGGGGACGTAGAGTGGCGGATGAAGCCCTGCTGAAGGTTTTCATCGAGGTAATTTCGTAAGGCTTGGAGTTCGGGCGCTGCCAGAGCGTAGATCCGTCCGAAGGGGGGTTCCGTTCCGGGCAAAAGGTCGATGGGACAATCGTAGGGACGATGGGGGGGGAGTTCCGTGGCCTGGGTCTTGCTAAATACGTCTGCATAGTCCCGATAGATCGTGGGTAACGTGTCCCCACTGGGGGCCTTTTCGGGGGCGATAGTTCCCCCTAGGAATCCCCGGGGTCGAGGGCGGAGACAGTTGGCGACGCACCGAGGCGAGGAAAACCTGACCTGTTTAGTGGACCACACTATGCAGGGGTCATGGGTTTGTAGCCATGGGGCTCCCAACACTAATTGAAATAAGGGGGTGCACACCACATCGAACGGGAGTCGTTCGTAGTGGTCTCCAATCGTACATTCCAAGGGGTCGGTGCGGGTAGTTATAGGCCCGGACACCAAGGGCGACCCGTCGATGGAGTGGATGGCCTCCGGGGGAGTCTTCGAATGGATTGGAATGGACCACTTCATAACTAGGGAATTATGAATAAAATTCCCGGACGCTCCGGAATCCACCAGGGTCCATACTACTATGGATATCCGGGGCCCCAGGGTAAGGGTCACAGGGATCTGGAACTGTGCACCCCGCGGAGGGACAACGAGTGAGGTTTTCATTATTCCTATGACCGGGGTACCCCCACATTGCCCCGGTCGCGCCCGTTTCCCGGCCCCCGGCGGTAGGGGGGCAGGGCGGGGCATTCCCCGATAAAGTGGGTAGCTTCTCCACAGTAAAAACACGAACGAGAGGCCCGGCGGCGCTCCCGTTCCTCTTTAGATAGGGGCCCTCGGGATGCTCCGAGCTCCATGGGCTCAGGGTCGGGAAGCCGAGGCGGCCCGGGGAGCGGGAGGGCCCGAACCCAGCCGGGTCGGGTTTCTTGCTTCCGCTCCCGCCGGCGCTCCGTCAACCGAGCCTCTATTTGGAGGGCCAGGTTAGCGAGCGCTTCCCAGGTATTTGGGGTATCAACTAGGGCCAACTGGTCCTTAACTTCGTCCCCCAACCCTCGTTTGAACATGACCTTCAGGACCTCATTTGGCCACTGTAGTTCCAGGGCGAGCTGCTGGAACTGGGTCAAGTATTCCAAAACCCCCCCTTTAGCCTGCCGGAGGGTCAAAATAAGGGTCTCCGCATCCCGTTTTCGATGGGGGTGATCAAATAGGAAGGTAAGCTCCTTCACAAAGTCAGCATAATTGCTGAGTAATGGGCTGTCTCCCTTAAGGAGAGTAGTGGCCCACTCCAGAGCGGTGCCCCCCAAGTTCCCGATAATGAAGGCTACCTTCTGGTCATCTAAGGCGTAAGTAGTGGGTTGGATTTTAAAGGTCAGCCGACACAAGGCAAGGAATCCCTGGAAGGCATGTCGGTCCCCAAGGAATTTTTCCACTCGGGGGCCTTTTGGTTCACGGGATCCTAGGGGGGCAATTGCCATTGCAGGAGGAGGTGGTAACGGAACATCCATTCCCCGAGCCGCCGGTTCGGCGGCCGCTCCCTGCAACTGGGTCACGGCGGCGGCCAGCCCGCCTTGCTGGGCCTGTAGGTCCTTCATATCCATCGCTAAGGACTGTACAGCTCGGGTTAGTTGTGAAATTTCTTTTGAAATATCCATACTAGCTTGAGCCCACCCAGGGCCACTAAGGGGCTGGTGATTTGTTACGGGGGTACAGGGATCACACGAGCACGCTTTCACTCTTGAATGAGGGACGTGGTCAGAGCAAGGAACTCTGGGGACTAGTTGCCCGTCAGGATAGTGTGTGGGCCCTTCCTTGTGCAAGCACAATTGGAAGTTCAGGCCCCTATCATCATAGGGCGCTGCTGACCACGGACCCACTGTTGCCCCACACTCTGTTCCACTCTCTACGCACGCTCGGGGGGAGAGGTGTAAGGGAGACACCCCGGGGGGTGCAGGGGCCCAGGTTCGGGGAAGGGGGTAGCGGGTACGGACACTCACCTCCGAACTGCAGGGTACCAAGACAAGGGTAGGCAGGGCACTCACCTCACAACCACCGTCCACTCTCACTCCACACACTCACAAGTTAAGGGATTTAGGCAGGGATCCAAACACACGGGCAACTCTTTATCCACACAGTCTCTGCACTCTCAGACGAAGTCACACAAGGGGGCCGGTTTCAACAATCACCAGCGCCGTTTCCCAGGCGGCGCTGGTTTTTATAACCCAGGCCCCGCCCTGGTGCGAGCCCGCAGCCGCTCTGAGCGGCGCTGCGGGGGCGGGGGACACGCTACAGCTGGGTTCCTCTGAGGGGGCGGGGCCTTCTCCTGACGCTCCTCCACGTTCCTGAAGGGCGTTCCCTGTAACTGCGGGACACGCCCTTCCTGACCCTCTGTCTCTGGGGGTGTGGCCTCCAAGCCCTGCTTTCCTCCTGGAGCGTGCGGGGGGCGTGTCTCCGCTCCCCGCGGCACCAGCGGCTCTTTCTCTGCCTGGGTCCCCTCCGGCGCCACCGGAGGGGAGCCCCCATGCGGTCCTTGCCCTTGCGGGCTATCAGGTGGGTCTGGGCCACGCGGAAGTTGTTTTGCGGGCCCAAGTCCCCGCTCGCCCCGCGTGCCGCGCAACCTGCCCCGCCCGCCACTGACAAAAGGATGGAGCCAGGCAGCCACATGGGTGTGTATTTACGTGGCCAGGGTTGCTAGGCAACCCTGGCCGGGAGGGCACAAAGAGCACACCTTTTGATTGAAGCACCGCCCCAGTAAGGGCGGTGCTGTGCATGATCGCCGTTCGCCTCCTCAGTTGGGAGGCGGAGGCTGACGGAGCAGCATAGCTCTGTCAGTGTTGTGTCCTCTGCTAGCTCCAGACCCAGCATAGGCCCCTGAAGCATCATACTGGCAGTATGGGGGCGAAGAAAAAAGCTTTGAAGAAGCAGCCACGCCCCCGTCGGGGTGCCTGGCTGCCACCCCCGCCAGCGCAAGTTCTGGGGGCTGGTGAGGAGACAATCCCTGGGCAGGTAGGGGAAGTGTGCCCATACGGGTAGGAACAATCTGCGGGTGTGGGGGTCTCTGGGGCACCAGGAGCCACTCCCGAGGAGCCGACATTGAGGGACTACCTGGCAGGCTGCGAGGCCCTCCTGTGCAGCATGGCGGTGGGGGGAAAGGGGGTCCCCGGCCGGGGCCAGTGGATGCAGCCCCGCAAGGTGACCCAGGGCCAACCCCACTGCAGGTGGGGCCGATGGGCCCAACGCCGCCACAGTCGCCCCGGAGGGGGGTGCAGGGTGAACCCCCGGCCCAATTTCTGGAGGACCCACCAGTGCCGAGGCAATTGCAGGCGGACCCCCAGGTTAGCGCGGCTGTGGGCCCCCCCCCCACTGCCTGAACCGCCCGGGTTGCCTGGATGTGCGATTGAGTTGGCCCCTGTACCCAGGGTGCTGCAGGCCCAGTTGGCACCGCAGCTCCCACCACCGGCGGGCATGGGCGGGGCAGTCATGGGGTGGACCCACACACACACAGCAGCGATTGGTGTGGGGGCTCTCCCTCCCCTTCCATTTCTCAGCTACAGCCACAAGGGCCAGGAACCCCCAGGACCGGGAGCAACTGAGCAACATGAGGATGATGAGCTGCACCGGCGTATAGGGGCCCTGGAGCAGACAATCTGGGACATGGCTGAACAACGCTTCATCAGTGCATTGAGGCTGGAGGTGATGGCTGTGGGGACGAGCCAAGGTACGGCAGGGGTAATGGCCCCAACAGGGGTGGGGATGACGAGGTTCAGTTTGCCGCCGCAGTCGGGGTTAGGTGTAAACCCCAGCGGATGGAGCCATCTGGCTGAAGGGACGGTGCAATATCAGACCTTACCCCTTGCCCCTCCCCTTGGTCACCAGCCAGCAGGGGGCGCAGTTGGGGCGAGCATAGCGGGTGAACCGTCCACACAGCTATTGTGGTGGAATGGAGTCTGGGTTCCAGTAGCCCGCCCTGACATTGTGTCCCAGGGTAGCTCAGCCGCTGCTTCTCCTTTGTGCCCCCTGCAGGCTGGTCAGGCGCTACAAGTGTGGTCTGTTCCCAGTGCCCCATCGGGCCCGGATTATTCACAGGGCCGAGAGATGGGTAGGTACCTGCTGCTGGGGGTGGGTTATGCGGCCGTGTCGGCCCTCATTGGGGCACACCTGCTGCCGGCCACGTGGGAGAAGATATGGAGGGGTGAATTTGTAGATCTATTAGGCCTCCTTTTCAAGGACCCAATAGTTGACCCCGCAGACCCAGAGGATAAGAAGGAGAAGGAGTGCTTCAAGTGCCCCAAGGCTGACAGAAATTGGTCCAACTGGACCTTCGCCTTCGCAATATACTGAGGAGTAATGATCCAGGCTTACCCCACCCGGGCTGCTGAGCTCCTTAAATACGCGGACATCATCCGTCGGGCGTACAAGTCTGGGCCCCCTGGGGTGTGGCTTTGCTACGATGAGGTTTTTCGTCACTGGGCAGCCTTTACCCCTGGGATGAGGTGGGATACCCATGCACCCAACCTCTGGCTAGATTGCATGGTAGACACGACGAATGCCACGAGATCAGACAGCGGCCACGTCCTGACAAAAGACAGCATTGCCCCAGTTAATTCTCTTTTTCGTGGCGACACTAGGCGACCTGCAAGCAACTAGGCAAGCCAGTGCTGGGAATTTGCGCGGGCGGGGAAATGCTCCTAGCTGGCGTGCAGGTTCCGCCATTCTTGCCCCAACTGCTCAGGCCTTCACAATGCCACAGCCTGCCCCAGGGCCAGGGCAGGACCCAAAGGGAGCCCGCCCCCCCCGGGGACCACCTAATAGAGGAGGGCAAGGGGGTGTGGGGCAGTCAGCTCCAGCAAAGGGCCCCAACTTCAATTAATGTAGAACAGCTGGCGGCTGCCCTCAAATCCCACCCAGCTCGCATGGAGGTAGCTTACATAGTCAACGGGTTCAGGGAGGGGGTTCGGATACCAGCAGGGGAGGTGCAGCAGCATAAAGCCGCACCCAACTTGAAATCGGTGTTGGAGGCAGTTGTTAAAGAGAAAGTTGACAAGAAGCAAGTGGAGGGCAGAATAGCCGGCCCATTCCCCAACATGATAGTGTCCCCATTAGGGGTGGTACCCAAGAAGTCCCCAGGTGAGTTCCGCATGATACACCATCTGTAATACCCCAGGGAGGGGGTGTCTGTCAATGACGCCATTCCGAAAGGACTGTCCACGGTACGCTATGCGTCATTTGATACGGCAGTGGCACTTGTGAAGCGCCATGGAACAGGGGCCCTCTTGGCAAAGTGTGACGTGAAGTCTGCTTTTTGCCTTCTCCTGGTTCATCCAGATAGTTTTCACCTCCTGGGCCTCCATATCCAAGGTCAGTTCTATTTTGACAAGGCTATGCCCAGGGGATGCTCAATTTTGTGCTTGGCCTTTGAACGATTCAGTTCGCTGGTTGAGTGGCTGGTAAGGCAGCGCACCGATGGTGGGGACATCACCAAATATCTGGATGATTTCCTGTTCACTGGTGGCGCAGGGACCAAGGAGTGCCATAGGTTGTTGGAGACCTTTCAAGGGCTGGCAGACAGCTTGAGTATCCCCCTAGCCCCGGAGAAGTCCATGGGTCCGGCCACGACCCTGCAGTATTTGGGGATAGAGCTAGACACTGTGGCGGGGCTGTCCCATCTCCCAGGGGACAAACTGGTCAACATTCGATCAAAAATTGGCGGGTGCCTAATGGCTCGCAAGGTTATGGTCCAGCAGTTTCAGTCCCTGATAGGCAGCCTGAATTTCACCTGCAGGGTGGTTGCCCCAGGGAGGGCTTTCCTGTCACACCTATATGCCAAACTGGCAGGTGGCCCCCAGTCCCACCATCACATATGGATCACGTGGGAAATGAAAGTCGATCTGGGTACCTGGGCTTCAATTCAGTGGGGTTAGCTTATGGAGGGAGAAGCTCCTAGTGGAAGTCGAGCTCCAGGTTCACTCCGATGCGGTGGGGGGTATGGGATTCGGCGTAATATTCAGGGATAGGTGGTGCGGAGCCCCCTGGCCCCTTGCGTGGGAGGAAGAAGGGGTGACTAGGGACCTGACATTCCTTGAACTCTATCCCATCATCCTGGCGGTCCATTTATGGGCGGCTGAGTTCACTAATCATGCGGTGCTCTTCTGGTGTGACAACCAGGTGATGGTACACATTATTAACTCCCAGGTATCGCGTTCCCCTAGGGTCATGGGGCTAGTTAGGGCGTTTGTGCTTGTTGGAAATGCAAGGACTGTGAGATCATTGCATCCATTTGCCCAATGCAGAGTTTACAGAGGAGTGTGAGTAGCTAATCATCAATAAGCAGGCAGGAAGCATACTTAAGCTTAAGTAGCTTAAATTATTAGGAAATACATGTAGGATAGGAAAGGCCTACATCTATACTAAGTTCTAAGACTAGGTGTGTTTAGGAGGGAAGAAGGAAGCTCTCTCAGACACAAAGAGATGAGAAACCTCCTGGAGGAGGAGATTGACCAATCAGGTCCTGGCAGGAGTAAAACAGATAGGATGGGGGAAGGGTTCCCTGATCTGTCTGTTTACTCCTGCTGTTTCTAGCAAACAAACAGGATGAGGTGCTATGGGGGGATGCAACCAAAGGAATGTATTTCCAACAGTGCTGACGTGTTTGCGCTACAACATCCTATTCCAGGCTAAGCATGTGCCGAGTGTCAATAACGGTGTGGCCGACGCCCTATCTTGCTTCCAGATGGAGCGGATTCACTCGCTCACACCTGGAGCCAGACCGGACTTGGAGCCCTTACCCCAGTGGACGTGGACCCTTGGATCCTAGAGCTGTATCACACCGTCCAGGGATCTTTGGCGCCATGGACCAAGGCGGCATAGGAAAGGGCCTTCAGCTACTTTGGGGCGCAGATCCTGAGACTTACCCTGTGTCACAGGTTCAAGCTGTTCTGTGACCCCTCTGCCTCAAGCGTGCTGTTGCCCGAAAACTCTCCCTCAGGTTTGTAGTTGTGCCCGTTGCCCAACCAGGGCTGAGCATTGATCATCACCGGGAGTACAGCCACTTCAGGGGGAGCGCCCCCTCCGCCCCCAAGGACACTCACTGAGCCCACTGCCCTAGTGAGCCGGGGGCACGGATTGGCCCCGTGGGGAGAAGGGAGCCCCAAGGAGGGAACAAAAAGGGGGGCAGGCCTCCCAACCTATGAGGGAGTGGGTGCAGTAAGAAGTCCTCAAATGTTGGCACCGCAGACCCACGGACTTCCCCTTATCCTCCCAACAATGGCCGTCCTTACCCCCGCACACCCACACACCTCGATACTATGCCTGTCCGTAGGGTCAGTAAAAGTCCAGGGCCAGTCTCTCAGATCACTGATAGCTGGCAGCCATGCATTCTGCCAGAGGTGCTTTTATCGAGGAGGCTCCGCTTGTGCAGCCTGCAAGCTGAAGTAGGTATTCTGAACGTCAGGGTTGCCAGGGAAACCGGCTGACACTCCTTTGTGCGTCCTGTCGCATCCTCTCAGGGGCGTGTCTTCCAGCTCCACCACCAGCCATGCCTGCCTTCCCAGCAACGGGGTCACAGTCGCCGGAATCAGCACTGGGGGAGGGGGATCCCGCTGCTACTGGTGACCCCGCGGCTCGCAGCCACCCGGACGGATTTCTGTTGCATGGAGGCGCCCAGCGTGCCCGGAACCCCAGCCTCATCTCCCGGACCCGCTGCCCCAACCCCCTCGGGCTCTTACACCCTGGGGCCGCACACTCCTATTACACTATCAGTACTCAAGAAAGTCTTAATCAATTGATCATTTCCTGATTTACTCATCATGTTTACCAGAATACCACTTACCATTTGCCGTTTACCGCTTTTCCATCCATTTCAAATCCTGAGACGTAATACCAACATAACCGTATTTCTTCTCTCTCCTCTGCACTCCGTTCTCCCTTGTACTTCTTTGTCACTCATTGGCTGGTATGCAGAGTCCTTTACAAATCTCCAATCCAGTTGCAGATTGGTCAACGATCTGGAGGGGAGAATGACTGAACTGGAGACAGACAGTAATTTTATCCTGGCAACCAATCACCTCATGCAGCACCCTCACTCCACTCACCAAGTCTCTTTTACCCACCAAAAAAAAAAAGGAATGGAGGCACTGTTTGGGCAGGCGGGGAGAGGCTAAGGGGTGGGCCTGCTATTAACACAATGAAAGGCTCAGAAATGCGGTAAACAACTCAAGTAAAACAGTACCCTGGGTAGTGTGCTAAACGGTGAATGAAGGGTAACGGTAAATGGAAAGTTGGTAAGTTACAACAGTATCTCTCAGTATTTCGAGAGTCAAGAAGTCATATTGGTAAATGGTCGGGAAATCGATCCTGTTTCCTGAGATGTCAAAATTGCTCTTGAGTAGCAATGTAGCTACCTACCAAATACACATTAAAATACCATTAACAAAATGTTTAAGCTTGCCTAATTTAGGGTTTGCCACCTCTTATGGTTTTGACCGTGACACTCCCATAGGCCAAAATGGGATAAAAATTGAATGAATGAATGAATGAAGTGGTGGCAAACCTAACCCAATTACAGTGCAGCAGATTGTAAAAAGGTTTTTCTTAATAATAAAAAAAATGTATATTTACATAGGAACTGAATGTGTGTTCCTGTTAGACTTCATTATAATTCATTCAGAATCTGACTATCCAGTTTAACTTGAGAGGATAAAGATCCATGTTCACCTCTTCTTGCAATGTTCTGTCTTTCTAATTGTACTGTATGGGGACAAGTAAAATAGCCTGTTTAATCATGGCACATTGTATACCTTGCCTTCTTCATGAAGCACTCCAGATCTACCAGCTTGATATATTGAATCTCTCCTAGCAGAATGTCTGAGAGATAGTAGAATCTCCTCAAGGGATCTTGCAGAGATGTAGAAATGGACGCGCTTATTTGTAAGGTGTAAAGAAAGGCTGAACGTTTTTTTTCTTCAGTCTCTTTTTTGCTGGATTTTTAGCCTGGGTCCCTATGAAAACAAGTACAGTTCCAGGTATATTGCTGGTGCCATATAAGTAATAATAATTAATAATTGATAATCAATGATACTTACCAATAAAAATATGATTAATAATAATTAATCAATGATTGTGTGTGTGTGTCCCTCTTAATAACTTTTAATTTATTTATTTATTCAATTTTTTTTCTACCCAGCACCCTCCTGCTCACAGAGGCTCAGAAATGATAGGCTCAGAATTTTGATTCCATTGGACAATTTCAGCCGAATCTGGTAAGAAAAGAATGCAAGTAATGCCATATCATGGACATTACTCTCGTGCTCCAAAGTCTGCACTGGTTTTCAGTAGAGGGGCTTGTTTGGACAAGCCTCAAACCGCTCTGACCCTACATATCTAAAAGATCACTTGCTCCCCTGTGTTCTGTCACGTGCCCTAACATCATCGAGGGGCACCCTCCTGCAGTTCCATCACTGCACCAAATCTGTACAGCGAGGGCGCACAAAGAGGCATTCTCGGTGGCTGCTCTACAACTTTGAAACGCTTTTACTCTGGACGTTCGCCAAAGCCCACGCGTGAGTATTTCCCAGAGGCAATATAAGCAGTAACAACTTTACACAGTTCATATTTTTATACTGTTTTATTCACGTATATTGTATTGTGAACTGCCCTGAGACTCCAGGGAAGGATGGGCTCACAATCAAAATAAACGAATAGTACAGCTTTTCCTGCTGAGCCCCTCTACACTGAGCCTTGTCTTACCAGGGACTAGCCTACTTAAAGAGAGAATTCAGAGGAAACTTGGAGTGGGGAATTTGCAGTTTCCCTGCCTTACTGCTCTCCAGAGTTCCTATGGGAGGCGTGATGCAGACCCAAATTCCCCAAATAATGCTTTTTCCCAGCTAATTGAGTTCAGCTTATGTTAAACAAGAAAATAATTCTAATAGTAATTAGTGTTTTCCAAGGGAAAAAGCAATCTCCAACCACATGGGGCAACATCCTGTCATTCCCTAGAACTTTCTCAACACCAGGGGTTATCTGGTTTCAGGCAATTTAGTGACTTCTAATGGCATTTGAAACATAATCCTCTGAGGGGATATTGTTTGTGCTAGCAGTTACCATGGGCTGAATCCCACTCACGTCAGTGGGATATGCACCCATCCTAACAGCAAGCGCTGGTGCTAACCTCATAGGGTCTCGTGTGAAGGTGGGGTGGGTGGATGCGCACTCCTGTGACCCATGTAGCACCCACTCATGGGGCACCGGGAAAAGAGCCAGAGTGCCCTGTTCAGGGGAAGGCAAAACAGTGCGTAGGGACAGCTCCAGCACATCCCTGACCCGTTTGAACGGGGGCACCCACCCAAGTCAGCAGATAGGTCTGCAGCCCCACTGCCTTCCCCTCTTGTCCCCAGCCCTACTGGGAGCTCTTAAAGGGGTAATGGCTGCCTATATGAGTTGCTTTGGGGACCAGTCTGTGGTGGTGGGAGTGCGTGAAGGCTGCCTGTGTGGGAGCAGTAGCCACCTTGGGAGCCGCCCGTTAGAATTGCTCCCCACTCTCTCCATGTGCGTGGGTGCTCCGCAGCTGTGCCACTCAGCGGACACGGACCCCACCCCCCTCTAGCCTTGCTCGTTTAAAAACACCCATGGAGGACTGGGCTGTCTATGACACATCGCAACTGATAGCTGCGTGTGGCATGATGACAAAGTATAACTAACCCAAACCAACCCCCATTCTCCTCAGAATTTAATTGGTAAGACTAGGAGTTTTGATTACTTTTGTCAGGATCCATGGAGGATCAGCACTGTGAGGCCCCAAAAGGATCAGGTCTGAAGGTCTGTGCAGGTCCAAGGACATCAGGGAGAGGCTTGGGAGCAACACATGACCCAGGAGGAGTGGGACAGGCAGGATGATATGCTGAATGGGCAGGAAGCAGACAACAGGTAAGACAGACAGGGCAGAAGGACTGGTGGTTACATGAATACATACATACAGTCTAGAGAAAATCAGATGCAAATACAAACCAAAACAGGGCAGAACAAGTCCAAATAGAACAGGAACCAGGGTGAAGCAAGCAGCAGATTCAGAAACAAGGAAAAGGGGAAAAAAATAGTCTACCCAGCTTTCCCTGGCTTTAGGCCAGCCTTAAATACCAGCTGGCAGCCAGCCAGGAAGCTGGGAGCTAGGAGATGATCAGAAGGCCAGAGGGGCTTTCCAGGCTAGCCCAAGGAGGCTGTTGAGGAGGACTGCAGCCAATAGCATCAGCCAGTGGTTCTGAGGAGTGAGTCCAAGGCCTTCTGTGCTGGTTCAAGACCAGATTCTTGACAGCTTGGAGTAGCAGCATCTTATCTCCCCTCAGGAGTTTGCCAACAAGTTGAAAATCAACTCCAGAATCTTTGGCTTCGGAATCCGTTTTTTACTCCTGGGAGAATGCACTATTTCCCCTCAGAAAACACAGCCCTTTCATATCTTCTACAGACTGGCTAGTATCACCTGGCTTCTAGCATTTCCCTTGCAGGTAGTAAATCTTCCAGTCATGCTGGAAGACAAGATGAAGCACCTCTCATGTGGTCTTGCAATAAAGCAAGCTCAGCAATCTATTGGAGTCTCCTTCCCATTAGGATTCAGCGACTGCTTTGAGTTCCAGGAAGCATTTATCTTTTGAGGGTCTGACGTTCTTATTCTTGTAATGGGAAGGGCAACACTTTTAGTTTTTATATATTTCAGTATATGTCAGAATCTCTGCTAAATGTAGGCTGTGTGCTCCAGGAATTGAAAGACATGGGGTGTTTTCAGACATTATTATTATTATTATTATTATAATATTTATTTAGCATTTATACAGCACCAGTGATGTACCTGGTGCTTTACAAAGAATAAGACACGGTCCCTGTCCGAGAGCTTACAATCTAAAGACAGGGGGAGGGGAGACAGGGAAGGGGGAACCGAGGGAGAGACAAGGGATGCAACATTCATGAGGATGCGGGAACTCAGGTACACTCTCTTGGCTTGGTTACTGTACATTGGGAGTTTACAGAATCGGATAACAGGAGGGGAATAATCCTAGGTGGGGATGGTTAGCAGGAGTTAGGAAGGGTGGAGCAGAAGAGGTGGGTTTTGAGGAGGGACTTGAAGGTGTGGAGGGTGGGGGCAAGGCGGACGAGGGCAGGGAGGGAGTTCCAGGCGTGCGGGGCAGCAAGGGAGAAGGGACAAAGGCGGTTGCGGGAGCAGGGGAGGCGTGCGAGGGTGAGGGAGGGGATGGAAGAGGAGCAGAGTGCTTGAGCAGGGGTTTGGAGGGAGATCAGGGCAGAGAGGTAGGGGGAAGGGCTTTTAAGTGAAGACAAGGAGCTTGTGCAGAATATGCTCAGGAAGAGGGAGCCAGAGGAGAGAGGAGAAGAGAGGCTGCACATGGTCAAAGCGACGGGTTTGGTGGATGATCCTGGCAGCAGAGTTTTGAACAGAGATAAGGGAAGAAAGGTGAGAGCAGGGAAGGCCAGCGAGGAGGAGGTTACAGTAGTCGAGGCGTGAGATGACTAGGGCATGGATGAGAGTTTGGGCAGAGGAGATGGACAGAAAAGGGCAGATCTTGGCAATGTTGTGGAGGGAGAAGCGGCAGGATTTGGCAACGGAGTCAATGTAGGGTTTGAAGGTGAGGTGCGAATCGAAGATGAAGCCCAAGCTGCGGGCTTGGGGGACAGGGAGGATGGAGACCCAATCAATGGCAGGAGGGGGGGGGGGAAAGAAGTAGGGAGAGAAGCAGGTGAGAGGGAATGGGGAGAGAGGGGAGATGGGGTGAGAGAGAAGGACAGGCATCTTGGACGGTCAGTTACAGAGGGGGGAGGAGGGATGGGTCTTGCGGTTGTGATGGTCACCGACTCCACCTCCTCTGTGGGCCGCCACCAAGAGAGCACTGCCCTCAGGGCAGCCCCTTCCTTAAGGAATGTACCTGCGGGGAACGGGGGGGCAGACAGTCACCCAGCTGGAGCCGATCAGCAGTTGGTACAACTCATTCCTTCCTGCCCCACTGCCTCTTGCAATCCTCACTTTTCCCCACGTGGAATTGCAGCTACCGTTACTGTTGAATGCGCTGCCAGATGTTCGCCCAGCCCATTCCCTGGACGGTGTTGGCATGTAGCCCAGGCTGTGACTCAGGAACATCCCTAGGTCACAGTCCGGTCTAACCACCAGCACTGCCCAGGGAACGGCTGTAGTTGCCAAATATAGTTAAATCAGCCTGCAGGATCCAAAGTTACTAAGGTCAAGACAATGCTCAATGTCGATCAGTGGGATTTGGGGAGATACACAAGGGGCCATATCTCCCCTTGCAGGCGCACCCCTTGTTACAAAACTGTGGGTCCCCATTTACCTTTGAGCCCTCTGCCGGTTGCAGTTGAAATCAGCCTGTGGGATCAAAAGCTATTAATGTGGGACATGGACACACACACAGACACAGGGGAATTGCATACTCTTTCTTTCAATATGTAGCCCCAGAGGGTTGGCATGGAGGCCTTCTCTACTGGGGTGACTACCCACACAGGTTCATGAGCCTGCTACTTGCAGAGCTAACAGAGCCAGGTCTTTTAGCTTAGGGTGGCACTGGAGGCTCATGCAGATAGAGCTGAGGTCCTCAGTTCAAATCCCCACTCTGACCACCCTTCCCAGTGTGTAAGGGTTATACATAGGTAACCAGGCTGAAAAGGTCAGACTCCTTATATACCTGCAAAGGGCAAGCACTAGCCATCTAGGAGGGCGGACCATTTGGGGGGCAATGAATCCCTTTCTCAGAGTTGCACAAATCCATGTCCCTGCCACAGTGGGGGTTAGTATCCATGGTCTCCAATGGATAATGTTATAAAGAGGCTTCTGTTCATGTAAAGGGCTGACTAATAGTGCTGGCTTTAGTCACGGACCATGTCAACAGGCTCTAAAAAGGCTCCCCTGATGCAACACGATGTGGAAAGGCATCCACAATGGACAGGCAATGAGATCACCATTTATGTTCACTAGTGATAGGAGCAAGATGCATACAGTGCTGTGAACTGAATCAGGACAGGAGGCAAGTCAACTCTTTGTCGTTTTGTTCTGACGCAGCTTTGGTTCCGGATTTCCCAGTTTGACTGGTGGGCACTATTTTATTCCCTTCTTAATACACTTTATTTTGAATGAAAAGTAACTCAGCAGCACCCCATGCACATCAGGATATCAGTAGTCTAGTCTTAAAGCATTTGAATGTCCTAAGCCTCCTTGAGAAGCATTCCAATATATAAATCTAAGCATGCAAATGAGCTTGGAGAGGAAAAAGGGAGATTGGTTCACCTGCTCACGACGTTACAGTCAACACAGTTCATGGTGCAAAGGGATGTCAGCAGGTGTGGGAAGGACAGCAGGATGGTGCAGCTGCCGGATGGGAACATCCAGTGGCCTAAAAGGAGGGGGCGTACAGGGGAGCAACAGTGATCTGACGAGCAGAGGCAACGCTAGGTTGGAATGAGCCAGGGTGCAGATGATGGAATGGGATTCACCCACCCAGCACCTCTCCCAGCGGCAGAAATGCAGCTGTGCCCTGGGGTGAACTAATGAGCTTGCTTGGGCCCAAGGTCCCCTGAAACAGAGGGCCTCACTCATTTGGAAGCTACTAATACTGCTGTCATTTTATTTATTTATTTTATTTATTTAATATATTTATACCCCGCCCCTCCTGCAAGCACCTCATTCTGTAGGTGCAGCTCAGTTAAAGCAAGATGCTCTGTCAAGTGGCAGCACCCCTATTGGCTGCTGGAGGATCGGTGCTATCCTTGCCAGAGAGAAAGTGGGAGGGGATGCAGGACTATCAAGGGTGGTGGTTCAGGGCAATGCTCTTTGGGCCAGGGGCCCCAACAATTCTCAGTCTACTGCTGGTTGCACCAGGAGTATAGGTCCGCAGGTTTGTGGTCCCCAAGGCAGCTGCACTGACTGGGCTGCCCCCCCCCCCCCCCCGATACACCTTTGCTGGTGAGGAGGGACATGTCTGAAGTCAGCATGGGAAGGTAATGTCTCAAGCCACTCTCAACATCTTCTTTCCTATGAAGTTTCATGAGTACCTTGCTAGATTGAGAGTGTGGTGGTTGCTGTGCTGGACCCAAATGTAAGAGATGGAGATAAAGTAGTCCTGATGATCTCTTTCATTGGACCAACTTCTGTTGATGAGAGTGTGCAAGCTTTCAGGCCCCACAGAGCCCTTCCGCAGGCACGTAAGAAGTCAGCAATGTTTTTCTGGACCAACTTCCATTGGTGAGAGTACGAATTGTTTCTGTCTGTAGTCCTGATATTTTACATGCCAGAAGAAGGGCCCTGTGTGGCCAGAAAGCATGGATACTCTCACCAACAGACGTAGGACCAACAAAAGTAATCTGTGCTACTTTGTCTGTACTGCAAGATTTAATAACTTCTACAGTCATGTCTGTGTAGACATCAAGGGTGGACAAATGGGGGCTCGGGAGCTGCATGCAACTCTTGGGCAGCTCAAGTGTGGTTCTCAACCAGGGCTAATCCTGGGCCCCGTTCTGCCTTGGTGGCCCTGACTCTTACTTTATTGCACCTGAGTCTCAGCAGCTGAATTGGGGTTGCTCCTCAGTATTTCAGTAGCCAGGACCCCAGAGCACGAGCTCTACAATCCAGTTGCAAAGCTGGAGAGGTTTGTGTCCATGCTAATGTCCGTCTTGTGGTTATTGGCCATATGAAATTTTTGGTAGACAACTCCTGGGGCTGAGAACTTTGCCCACCCCTGGTATATGTTATCATTTTTCTCCTTAACACTCTCTCTAAATCCAGCCTTCATACTAAACGATCAATGAAAAGCATTTGTATTTAGGAAGCTCCAAACAACTCATTACCCCAAAACACTTGCAACACTTGACAATAGTTTGCATGGCAGTCACATGTGATGTGTTAGCCTGTCAGTTTAAAAGTTAGTTTGAATAGGCAGGGGCTTGGAAGCTGCCCTTGAAAAGGAGAAGGGACTGGAGGGGAGCAGAAAGTGTCTCACGCTTACAGATCTGGAACTGGGGCCATCTGCTGGGTCCCCTCCTGGCAGCGTGACTCTGCAGGAACTACCTCAGATGCAGCTGGATAGGAAGCCTACAAAGAGTTATTCTAGCTCCCAAGCGCTTTACTTCCTGGCCAGATTTCCACATGAAATCTGGCAAGCTGCAGGGTATTGTGCTGTGAAGATCACCCAGTCCCTGCCTGCTACCACACTCCTAAGCCTGCCCTCTAAACCACTTGGAATCCTAGCAGAGAGACTTCTGCGGCTTGAACCGGGAGAGGTGCCAGGGAGAAATGAGGCATCCACTTCCCCCTATGCATACAGGCGATGGTCGTGGAAGAGTCAGGAAAAGAAGCCCTTTCCTGAGCAGAGCTCCATGGGTAGACAACCCAAGCTAGGGTGGATTGACACGTTAGGGCAACCACTCAGATACCCGAGCACACAAACATGGGTCTAGCTACATGCCAGTTCCAGGGCAGATATTCAGTTATTCATTTGTTCATTTTCGGCTTCTGTGCATGCACAAATAGCAGAAATGAAGTAACTGAACAAACACATCTGAATGACTGAAAAACATAGGGGGAGGGAAGGGGGAACAAAAAATTTGAAATGGATATTCAGAGATGATGGGCCCAATACCCGGGGGACATCAAGGAGGGCGCCCCTGGCCGACCGCAAGGGCCAATCCAGGATCTGGAGGATGAGGTGGTCTTGCAGGTAGGTGGGGGCCAGGCCATTTAGGGCTTTAAAGGTCAGCACCAACACCTTGAATTGGTCCCGGAAGACTATTGGCAGTCAGTGCAGTGACTAGAGCGCCAGTGTAATGTGCTCTCGTCAGGCCGTCCCCATTAGGAGACGAGCCGCCGCGTTCTGCACCAGCTGCGGTCTCCAAACCAGCACCAAGGGTAGCTCCACGTAGAGTGCATTACAGCAATCCAGTCTCGAGGTAATAAA
This sequence comes from Sphenodon punctatus, assembly GCA_003113815.1. Taxonomy (NCBI): domain Eukaryota; kingdom Metazoa; phylum Chordata; class Lepidosauria; order Sphenodontia; family Sphenodontidae; genus Sphenodon; species Sphenodon punctatus. The sequence goes on from QEPC01010227.1 coordinate 1,819,283, forward strand.
AGCATGGACGATAGTGGCCAGATTAGAGTCAGACACATACGACCGAAGCTGATGTACCACATGTAACTGGCAAAATGCCCCCTTCGCCACCTGGACATCCAGGCAGAGCTGTGGGTCCAGGAGTACCCCCAGATTCCGAACCTGAGATACCAGGGTAGGACGGACCCCATCAATGATGTGGGCCACCACTCCCCCGGCCTTCCCTACAACCATCACCTCCCGTCTTGTCAGGATTTAACTTCAGTTGGCTCGCCCTCATCCAATCCCCCATAGCTGCCAAACACCGGGTAAGCACCGAGACTGCTGGGTCTGAGTCGGATGAAAAAGAGAGATATAGCTGTGTGTCATCAGCATATTAATGACACCGTACACCAAACTCCCTAACAACCTCCCTCAAAGGCTGCATATACACATTGAACAAGAGAGGGGACAAGATAGAACTTTACGGGACCCCTTACATGAGACCCCAGGGAAAAGATGAAAAATCACCCAGGACCACACACTGGGTTCTCCCACCCAGGAAAGAGCAGAACCATTCAAGAACGGTCCCGCTAATCCCTGCCCAGTCCCGCAGCCGAGTCACCAACAACTCATGATCAACGATATCAAACGCAGCTGAGAGATCTGACAGGATCAACAGAGTCGAACAACCTTGGTCCAACTCACGGGAGAGGTCATCGACCAAGGTCACAAGCGCCGTCTCCCTGCCATATCCAGATGAAAGCCAGACTGCGAGGGATAGAGAAAATTGACACGGTCCAGATGCCGAGCCACCACCCGTTCAATAACCTTCCATAAAAAGGGAAGGTTAGAGACCAGCCAATAGCTGACCGGGATGCTAACGTCCAATGATATAAGTAAGAAAAAGTACCTTTAGAACAGCCTCATGTTTGGTGTAAATTGCACCAGCTTTTAAGAATCTCCAAGAGGCCGATCTAATTGCTGTAAAGGAGATTAGCTAGAGAGCAGTGTGCAAAAGCTAGGCCCATACTAGAGTCCTGCTCAAGCCAGAAATTTGGACCCAAGCTGGGCCTGAGCCTGCCTGCTACTCAAACCTGAGTTCAATGCATGTAGGCCAGGAGTGGGGAAACCTTTCCCTTCCAGGGATCACTTTGAAAATTAATACAAGCTCTGATGGCCACAGAGAAATTGTGAGCAGGGTGCTTTAGGGATGCACTCAGGGAGAGGAGGCTACAGATCATGGATCTATCCCCTAACATTGTGTGCTTGCCCTCATCTTGCTCCCTTACTCTGAGCTCAGTTTTTCAGTGCTTGGGGTAGGAACTGGATCCTAGAACCAGATCCAGGAACTAGAAAGGGGCCCTATGCAAACTAGCCATAGACCACGTTTGGCCCCCCTGAACCTGAGGGTTCCTATTCCTGATGTGTAGGCTCTTCTAAACCTGTGTGTGATGTCACCAGATACCCCCATGCAGTAGTGTGACATCACAAGGTTCCATAAGGAGTGGAGTTACTACATCAGACAAGGGGCCAGGCTAAAGTGTTCCCCTGCCATTTTCCAATGTGGCCGTACTCCATCAGTTAGGCTCAACTCAATAGGTCTGTCCATTCTACTGGGGACGTGGATGGGAGCATTGAGCAATGAGATGCTCTGACAGCCCTACACTGCCCAGGAAAACGTCTTACTCTGGAGGCTGGCTCTGTTCTCTTTATGTCCCCTTCTCTGTTGGCATCCTGCTGAATCTGGCTCAGTCCCTGGATATGCAATATCTTGAGCCTGCCTCTAATATAAACCTTGCCTTAGTAGTAGTAACACAGCAGGTTGAGGAAAAGCCAGGTTACACTTAGTCCGATAGGGAACTGTGATTATCAATGTTGATGCAAGCAGCCTGACAGGCTTATTCCATGGAAACCCAAGCAAAAAACAATTTCCACAAGTAACTAATCCACCAGCCAACCCTTCTTTGCAGGCAATGTTCAAGCTGGCTTTCCAATCATCCCTGCTAAAAATAAATAGGTGCTTTTGCTGCTTCCGTTGCTGCTGCATCTCCTGACTGGGTCCCAGGGAACCTATCATAAGCCACCCTCTGGGAGTTGCTTCTAGGGGAGTGGTGGGGCAAGGCCCAATAACACAGGCATTGCCCAGGATATCACCTTTGCAGCATGCAAGGACTCAGGTAACTGCCAGCTGGGCTCATAAGGCCTGCAGCTGTAGACCAGATTGGAGTCGGGCACTCATGGATTGGCACCAGCCTTTGGCGTGGCCAAAGTGCAACCATTGGTATTGCCCTTTAGTATCAACAGAGGGTGTTTGTTTTTAGACAAACGCCTCCCCACCCATTACCCACCAATCACCCACCCACCATGCATGTTGCAGGCCTGCGGCACTTTTTACACGAGACGGACCCATGCATGCACACACAGATCCGCTGCATGTGCATGCGTGGGTGCCGCCTGTGTGACCACTGCGATGGGTGTGCAGGCGTGCATGCCCTCTTCCACGACCCACCCACCTCCACCCATCACCCACGCATGGATCAACCGGCAAAAAGACAGGTTGCTCCCTGCGTGGAGATGGGTGGTGATGGGTGTGCGCCTGTCTGCCCCCTCCCCATTGTCCCCGCAGCGGCGCTCCGCCTGCCACACACCCCTGCCCACCCCCCGTTTGTGTGCACTCCACTGAGCGCACATGGACACACACACGCACACACCCCCCCCCACACACACACAGCATCCATCTAAAAACAGCCAAAGTGGTAGAAGATTAGATAGGAATCAGGACCTGTCTTCACTGTTAACTTTCTGCATTGTTTATGCATTCACACTGTGCCAATTAAGCACATACATAAGGCTTTACAGGACTGTGTCCCAGGCAAATACATGTACATAACACTGTAGAGTATGGGTTTCTAAAGCTTTGTTTCAAGGTGGCAGGAGGCTTACAGAAACATACAATGACTGAAAATAAAAGCAGAATGAGACAATGCTGAGGTCAATGAAGACTGTACAAAGTTGATAAATTGAATTGATGACCTAGAAAACAAGCTCAGATTGAGATATTAAATTAGCAGGGGGTTCCGGAAGGTGTGAAAGCTGAAATAATCATGCTATTCTTATTTGTCAAAATGGATTAATGCAGCAGTGGATGGATTGCCTTAAACTCACTCTACAAGTCTAGTGATTCCTTATGGGATCTCATCAGTGGTATCACTAGAATTAATTCCCAAATTCCCATTTACTACAAAGGGAGCAAGATTGGGCTTTCTTATTTGGCAGTATGTTAAGGAATTTAAGTGCTGTTTGGAATTAATGTTACAAAATGATACCAGAAATATTAGTCAAACTTTCAGGGTTTAAGAATCTTAATTTATTTTATGTTCTTTCTCACACTGACTAGCAATTACTGAGGATCACATGCACATCCAAGACTAGAGAGCACAGACCTGAAATAGAGCAAGTAGATTATTCATTCTGACTAACATCATTGAAGAAGTAGGGCTTTTTTCTATTTGCGAATTAAACTTGGTTCCAAGACTCTAGCTGTATTGTTGTATGGCTTAACCAGCAGTGGTCTGGAATATGCCTTGCTCTATTTTAACAGCCCAAGAAATTACTGTAAGTGTGTTTTTAATCTTGTCATTGAGGATCTTTAATTTATGCAAAGTATTCATAGCATCAACAGATTCTTAATTATGTTTAAATGAAAAGTTTTCCACCTTCTCCACCAACATTTTACAACTGACAGCTGGCACTCTCTCCCTGGAGTCTATAAGAAATGGTTTTCTGATTTGGAACAGTTCTTTATTTATTGAGCATCACAACAGTCTAACACAGTCAAATTTGTCAGTTAATTTAAAAAAAAAATACCTTTCATCAGTATAAAAAGTGTATTTAACAGTGTAAACCATCAATTCAGTCAACTATTCTCTCCTTAAAACTCACCTCTTTCGCTCTGCTCTGTCTGACTCTTTATCCTGCTGAGCCACTATTCCTATACCTATGATCGGTTTACCCTTATCCTTGCAACATGGACCTGCCTGCTGTCATTCTCATCGTAACCAAGCCAAGTACGTGCACTTGAGACCTCGCATCTTCATGAATGTTAGACCCCTTGTCTCTCCCTCTGTTCCCCTTCCTAAGTCTCTCCCCCAGCTCCTGTCTCTCAGATTGTAAGCCCTAGGGGCAGGGACCGTGTCTATTTTATTACTTTGTAAAGTGCCAGGTACACTGCTGGCGCTATATAAATGTTTGTTAATAATAATAATAATAATAATAATAATAATGTGATTTCAACCTCATTATCATGACCTGGGGTGTCATTTTCGAACAAAACACAGGTATCAAATATGGTTCAGAGATGCTTCTTTCATCTACATAATTTGCATAAGCTGCTCCCTTATTTATCCCAGGCTGACTTTGTCCACCCTGGTGACCACAAGGCTTGATTTTTGTAATTCCCTCTTCTGTGGGCTGTTAGCACTACTTCATTGTTTGCAGCTTGTTCAAAATGCTGTAGTGCTGCTGCTTTTTGGACAGCTGTGATCATATTACATCCACCCTGTGTTCTCTGTATTAGTAGTCTGTAGAGTGGCAGATTAAATTTAAGGTTGCACTGCTGGTTTTCAGGTTTCCACACCTGAATGGTATAGACTCTGGCTGTATTCAAGACCTGCTCCCTGATGGCATCTGCACTCAGAAACCACCCACTGTTTGTGGATCCTGCCATTGCACCTCAAGTCGGTGGGCAATTGGGCCTTTACTGTGGCCGGCCCCTCAGTATGGAACTCGCTCCCTCCAGGTGTTCATCTGAGTTCCTCCTTCGTCACCTTTAAAAAGCACCTGAAAACTTATTTATTCTCCAGGTGCTTTTAGGATCCAGTGCTGATTCTCCCTAATGTGTTTTCTCCTCCCTCTTTACCTTCCCCTTTTAATTTGTTTTTAAAGGATTTCATATAATTTTAATGTATTTTATGTGAAGTGCTCCAAGCACCATTTGGCAGAGGGGTAGTGTAATAAATAAATAAACAGAAGAAGAAGAAGAAAGATAATTATTATCACACAGATTCTCTTGCGCTTCCATTTTAAGTAAATCTGACATTAACTGATATTGTGTGGATTTCTAAAGTTAGTCTCCTAAATCAAAACTTACTCACTTAAAACAGGAGTAGGGGAATCTTTTTGGGGGGGAGGGGGCATCTGGGGGCCATTAGCAATTTGAAAACAAAAAAATATGGAGACAGGTTAACCTACATCACCCAAACATTTTATATTCCATAATTGTGCTTAATTCCATACAGTCAAAGTAATGTTAGTGCCAAAGATTGGAGCAATGAGTTCTGGCTTGTTTGGAGAGTTTTCCCGGGACAAATGTCTTGCCAGTTGCCATGGTGGCAATAATGCAAATGGGAAGCAAAGCAGCCATAGGCCCTTTTCACACGAGACGGGTCCGCACATGCCCACATCGATCTGCTGCATGGGGTGCTACCCGTGTGACCGCCACGGCGGATGGGTGGGGGTGCATGTACGGCGTGAGTTCTCATGCATCACCCAACTCCACCCACCTCCACCCATAGGCCACACATAGAGCAACTGATTAAAATGGCGGTCGCTCCATGTGTGGAGGTGATTGGAGATGCTTGTGTGCCTGTGTGATGGCGACCCACCAGCATGCACACCCATCCCCCTCTGCACCTGCACCCAAGACCCAGAACCCTCCAAGCTACTTCAGTCCCACAGTTCTGATGGCAGCTGGTGGGAGCTGAGGGCATTCAGCACCTCCCAGAAGTAGGATCCACGTGATTAATCAAAGTTCATGCAGGGAGTCATCGACACTTCCTCCAACTTCTGCGGGTGAACCATAAGCCATTCTTCCTTTCTAATTGGGCCGAAAGCAATGGTGGGGCTGCACAGTTAGGGAACACAAACAGGGCCAGCCCAAGGGTTTCAGGAGCCATGTGCCAAGCCTTGCTGCGGGGCCCCAAAGGCCGGCCGGCACTCGCTAGAATTGTGGGGTGGGGGTGGGGATTTTCAAGGGATGGGCGGCTGGATACTTACCTGAAACTTTACTGTGTCAGCTCAGTTCCGCAGCGTATTACTGGCCAGGGATTCCCAGGGAGTTCCCCCCCCCATGAGCACTGACTCGGAGACTCCCGGTGGGGAAAAAAACAAAAACCGGCAGCGTCTGTCAGTCTCTAGCCTGCGGTGGTGAGGGGCCCCTCCCCACCGCGGGGCCATGTGCCTGGGCGTTGGTGGCACATGCCTCGGGCCGGCCCTGAACACAAAGTCTAGAATTCTACAAAGATTCAAGTATGTGTTAATTTCTGTGGGACTTCTTATGTGCTGAATGTTAACCATATGCTTACATGCCTTGCGAATAGAGCTTATGTGTCATGATCATGGGGTTTGTGTGTAGTAACCTCACTCTTCTTCTCTAGGCAGGACCGAACACAATCCTGGGGGGGGCACCAGCTTTCATGGACGCAGGCAACACTCTTGTGCCAGATGTGAATTTGCATCCAAGGGTTCGATTTCTTCTTAAAACTCACTGCATAAAAGTAGGTCCAGGAGGGAAATTTTGAGTCCCAGGGAAGATAAGACTGTCAGACACTCCCTTCCCAAACACACACACGCACACACTTGCTGCTGTCATATAATCACACATGTGCTGCTGCTGCAGCCGCCACCAGTCCACACACACGGTGTTCTTATGTTGTTATTATTGTGTGTTATTATGGTAGGTGGATGTTTCAAGTTTGGAACACACACAGCACATAACATATGGGTGAAGCTGGCTACATGTAAGCTACTCACAAGCCCCGCACAGGGGGCCTGGATTGCTTTCGGGTCCACGGTGTGGGACAAGGAGCTGCACTAAGTTGGCCTAGCAAGGGGACAGGTCAGGCAAGGAGAGCACAGAACCACTGTTGCCATATCCTCCCTGCTTGACTTTCCCTACACCACACAATTATCTGGGTGCCAGGGAGCAGTGAGCAATAGCAGCAGTAGCAGGTGCAGCAGATACCTGGGCCAGCAACCTGCCTCTGCTCCATGCCACTAGCGCTCCCAGGGACTCGCTCCTGCTCCTGCCACCACTGCTTGCTGCACCCCAAGACCCGTCACCACCATTCACTGCACCCTGACTCAGGTAATTGAGTGGGTGCTGGGGAGAGAAATCGGGGCGAGCAGCACGGTGGCAGCAGGTGTAACAGCAGAGACAGCAGATCCTAGGGAACAGCAGCAGTGGCGGTAGGTACCGGAGAGCAGCAATCTGGATCTGCTGCCACTGCCGCTGTTCCCGCTGCCATCACTGTTCCCAAGGATCTACCAGGCTCCACATCCTATAAGCCCTCCTGCCCCTTAACCAGCTTGTTGTGAGCTACTGTGTGTTCTAGCAGCTCCCCACAAGCCAGTGTGTGTAGTCAACCTGCTACATGTTCAGGATTGTCCCTAATTGAGACCATGTTTAGAGAATTCCGTGGCAATCATGAGATGTGGATTTCACAGCTCTGTAACTGTGTGCTCTCTTCTGCCAGCTTCCAGGTAGTCCTAGGATCCTGATTGGTCAGCTAGTCTGTATCGCCATTGGCTGTCCTGGATCCTAAAATGGGGTCAGGTGACAACAGGAATTGTCTGAGCAATTCTAGGTAAAGATGTGTGTCCATCATTAAGGCCATGGATGGACACACATCTTTACCTAGAATTTTAATTTATTTATAATTGATTTTGATGTGCGGTCCCCAGCCCATTCGGGTACCAACAGTGTGGCCCTCGTGCTCAGAAAGTTTCCCCACCCCTGCCCAATGCCTGCCATGCTCTTGATCCTCTCTTTGTTGCTGCCTGGTCCTTTTGCCTGTCTTGCTCCAGCTTTGATCCAGCTCTGCTCCTGCTTTAGACCCTGGTCACTGAGCCCTGCCCTGATCCTCAGCTCTGGATAATCTCTGACTAGCCAGCTGCTGCTGAGGCTCTGGTTTCCCAGCTCCTGACTCAGCTTTGGTTCTCTGGCTTCTGACTGGGCAATGACCACATTCCCAGCTCACCCCCACGGCTCTGATGTGCTTTTGACCCAGCCTGGCACTGACTAAGATCTCAGTCTCACCACTGGAGCCTGACACAAGGTCCAGATGGCCACAAAATCCCAAACCAGTGAGCAGTGGTCCCAGCTCCCTCAGGATATCAACATGTAGAAGCAAAGCAGAGGCAGGATGAAGGTAATCAACAGGGCAGGGGGCTAGTGTATTACTCCACCCAACCCATCATAGCTGCCAGAACTCCTTATATGAGGTCAAGGCTGTCTATATTGCTTTATGCAGACGATATCGTGCTGCTCTCTAATGGAGAAACTGGTATGAGACGGCTACATGAGGGGCTCGGGACCTTCTGCAAAGTCAATCACCAATTAATTAATTATGATAAAACTAAGGTATTAGTCTTTACAAGGCGTTACCAGATCTCTACCTGGGGTATTGATGGTACCAGCATAGATCAGTTATAGGTATTTAGGACTTAAATTCTCTTCTTCTGAGTGCTGGCGTAAGTATTTTGATTTGATTAAATTTAAGATAGCACAATCTTCAAACATTCTGCTCAAATTTTGGAGATCTAATGGGGAAAGACTGGTGAAACCTGTCCTAAGTCTACTGGAACATACATTATATCCTCAAGCCTTGTATGGGGCTGAAATTTGGAGACCTTTGTTTGCAACTGCACTTGAGATTTTTCAAAATAAGTATTTACGATCTATCCTGGGGGTTCCAGTCATACGCCCGCCTGTATGATTAGAACTGAGACAGGTACCCTCCCAGTGGAGGCAAAAAAAAATATTGTCATATATTCTCATACTGGCTTCGGATACGAACGATGTCTGACTACCACCTTCCCAAATTATGTTGGTCAGAACAATTGTATCCCAGATATGGCACACTATGGAGGCGAGACCTGACCGTAATGTTAAGTAAAGTTGGGTTTTCGTCACCCTCTAATTTTGATAGTCTCTCCATGAAATGCGCCAACAGGATTTTTAAAATCAGGCTGAATTATATTTATGCCCAGATGCATATAGGAGCCTTATCTCTATTAAGGGTGGCCCCTTAGTATTGTAAATTTAAGCAAATACATAAATTAGAAAAATATCTTACTAGCATCAATAAGTTTACAGTACACAGAGCTCTGGCGCTCTTGCATTTCCAATTGATGCCCTCAAGCGTATTGGAGGGAAGATACAATCAGATTCCTTATGAGCTTAGGTTTTGTTCATGTGGTTCAGGACAGGTGGAAGATCTCCCCCACTATTTGCTTGTTTGCAGGCATACTGAAGAGGTAAGGTGTAAACTACTGTTCCCCATTTTGGTGGGAAAGGAGTACTGGGATACTCAACATCGCCGTGTCTTTCTCCTGGCTACCAAGCATGACCCATCTATATGGAAGAATACTAATCTGGCTCATGCCTTGACGTTTAGACGGCGTGCCATTAAAAACAGCCCGGCAGTCTTTAATTGCTAGCAAACTGTATTGATTAACTCTTCTTTTTTTAATGTATTCTGTTTTATTTATTCTTGTACGTGTTGTTTCAACCTTTTGGTTATGACAATAAACTCATATATATATTATACGGGGGCAGGTAGCCAATTCAGAGCTAAGGGGGTGTGGCAAAGTGCTGGACCAGAGAGGCCAACAGGCAGAGACCTGGGTTTAAGCTGGAGCATGAGATGGTGTTGCTGCAGCACTGCAAGTGAGCTGGTTTAAGTCTTGGGTCCTCATGGGACTAAAGGAAAAGGAAAGGCCTGTCAGAACAGCCAGGTCTTACATAATCGTCAAAATGACAGGAGAGTGGGGGCCAACCCAATAACAACTCGCCTGGCCAAATAGAAGCCAATTGCCGCTAATCAATACACTGTGGGAAAGGCGGAAAAACAGGATGCCTGGAGCCAATACAGGTTGCCTGTAAAAATTCCTTTCTGGTCCCAATAGACGACCCGCTGTAGCTCGCAGTGCAAAGGGAGGGTGGGTGGGTGCTTCTCTTGTCTGAAAAGCGCCTGACTGGCTAGCCCAAAATGGCCAGTGCGCTTAAGTAGCAGACTCGGGGGGGGGGGGCGGGGAGGGGAGATGGTCACCCCAGCAACGTGCACCGGTGCCAGAATCGCCCTATCCTGAATCCCGCCTCATTTGAAAAGGGGGCGGGATGCAACAACGGGCCCTTCGCTGCAATCTCGCCCTGACGAGCAGGGGTGCGAAGGGGTATTCTGATGTGGCCGCACTTCCTGTAGAGTGTTGTGATATCACAGGTGTTGTGACATCACAACACTCCCCAAGAGGTGTGACCACATCAGAAAGTGGTGGGAGATTCCCTCTGCCCCTGGCCTTTTCTGACGTAGCTAGTCCCCTTTCTGGGTCAAAGTGTTTGGAAAGGTGGCAACCTTACTGATGAAGCCAAGTTTTTCTAGGGCCTAGTCCCAGTGTGACTTTGGTGCACCCTTCCCCCCCTCCCCCCCTTAAAGAGTGTTGTGACATCCCGAATGGGGTCATGTCAGAAAGGAGACAGGATCAAGATACTCTCCCACTTGTTCTGATGTGAGTCTTAAGGTTGCACTGCTCTGGGTTTCACTTGGAGACTGCATTTTGACCCAAGGTCTCAGAGCTCTAAGGGAAGCCCCAATTTCTCTACGTCAGCCAAGGAAATCAGGGTCTCCAGGGTGGTAGGGAGAAACCACATTAGAAAGGGGTGGGCCATAGGAATTTGTTTCCCTGCCCCTTTCCTAGCATGGGTCTGCCCCTGTAGAGCATCATGGCATTGTGACACCCCATAAGGGGCATGGTTATATCAGAAAGTGGTATGACAGCCCTTTACCCTGTCCCCTCTGGATAAAAGCCTAGAGGGAGGTGGCAACTCTAGATGTGGCCACACCCCTACAGACACAGCACAACGGCATAATGGCACTACATAAGAGGCAAGGCCTCCGCCAGCCGGAGAACCCAGCTAAATACAAGGCCAAGGATTTCAGGCAGACAGCAGACATGATCTGACTCAGGCCCTAATAGAGCCAGTTGGGCTTGAGTTAGCCTTAAGCTTATAGAGGCCTCAAAATATGGCCTGGCAGGGATCCTCCTCATCCTTTAATTCAGCCCTAAAGAGAGAGAGAAGGGGGAGGAGAAGGATAGAAGCAGCAGGATGAATTAAAGAATCTGACCAAGAAGGTGCAAAATAAGAGGAACTGTGGAAACAAAACGCTGTGTACAAAGTAAATAACAGGCAAGTTTTAAATTACAAGTCCAGACTGTAATTTTACTGAGAGGCTGTAGTGACGCAGGTGTGTCTCTCATGTTTTATGACATCACCTGACCCTTTCTGATGGAATTATAGCTCTATAATTCACTGTTGGTTATAATTTCTGCTTGGTATAAATCAGTCAAAGACTTCTTGTAAAATCATAAACCACAAGAAGCCATAAAACTGGAATCCCAATATTGGTTTGTAATTGGTCAATCTCCGCACATCCATTATTTTTGATAACATAAGGAGAATATTAAATTGTGCGCATAGTCTTGATGCCCACATCAACCACACATATTACCATTGGCAACCTCCAAATAGAGGCCAAGGCCTGAATGATTAGAGTTATTATTCTCTGTATTCTCTAGTGTTAGAGGTAAATGAATGCACGCATCTTATGTCAATCCATTCACATACAACTGTTGTCATTGCCTGATTATACTTCTGCAGGAGGAGGGCTCTGTGTTTACCGGAGCAATAAACAAGTCGCATGTAAAAACTGGTCGGAAATTTTAGTTGCCCATTTTATTATTTGATGTTGCTTGTCATGCATTCTGAAGAATCTTAGAATGTGATTGTACAACCCTGGAAAAAACACTTTCCCAATGTGCACACAGACAGATAGGTTTCTGCTAATCGGGGGCTGATAGCAGGAAGCCCATGTAGTAAATCACTGTGTTGAGAATGGGTCAGTGGGCACTCCATGTGTCCCCGAACTGAATCAATAGCAGCTTGCTGCCCACATCTCTGCTGCTGTCTGCTCTAAAGTCAATGATGTGTGTCATTGACCTTAATATCTATATTACCCTCAATCCTGCAGAAATAAAGAAAAAAAATTTTTTTTTAAAAAAAACCCTCTCATTCAGGGATGAAAATGTAATAGTCTTTTTTTTCTTTGCTTTTCTTCAGTCCTGGAGTGAGGAATGTTTTCCCTCCCACTGTCCTCTTTGAAAATGAGTACTGACTCCATGGACCGCACAGGAGATGGGGGTGGCGATGTTCAAGGGGTGTGTTCAAGATAGGGCAAGAAAGAGGAATCTATACCATGAATCCACTCCCTGCCCTTGAACTCATGCCCCCCTCTTCCCTCTCTTCCCCTGCCCTCAGTCTTTCAGTGTTTGAAGGAAGGGACTGGACCCACGGACCCGAACCAGAAATTGGAGAGAGGTCAAATAAAAAACAACCATGGGCCGGATTTGGCCAGTGGGTCAGAAGCTCCCCACCCCTGCTCTAACCATTAGGCCTTGGATACAGGTGCTGTGAAATTAATGGCCAGCATGGATTTTTACATGTAGTAGCCAACTGATATTTTCTGTCTGAGAGATACTCTTTCCCTCCCTTTCTCTTTTAATTGATCTTTAGCCTAAATTCATTGGACTCGATTCTCACTCATGTGGAGTAACTTCAAAGAAGCCTATGCAGATATAGGCTCTCACAGTGTATAAAAACCAGTAGAAGCGAAAGTAGAATCTGCACCATTTTGTCAACCACTTGGTATTTGTTGAAGTGAAACTAGGAGCTCATTCTTGGAAATGCTGCACTGAGAGCCTTACAGCCTATTGCTGTTTTTTCTTTAGCTGAACCTGTCCAGCTAATACAACAGAGTTCAATCTTCCCAACTGTCCTGATAATCTGCTTTAGACGGACCACAGCAGAACCTTTCAGAATCTATAATTGTTCAGGCCTTGGCCTCTATGTGGAGGCTGCCAACAGTAATGTGTGTCGGTGGTGTTGGTTTGTTGATGTCGGCATCAAGACTTGATCCAGTGCCCATTGAATTCACTGGGAGTCTTTCCATTGGTTCTGTTCAATAGGTTCATTAGGCCTACCTCACTGCCACCTAACCGATATCACGAACCTAGATTGAATTTAAACCAGCACAGACACAGTTTCTATCACCAGTGCCATAAACCAGGGATGGGCAAATCTCTGGCCCACAACTCGCGTTTTGTTTGGCCCTTTTTCAGTTCCTGAACCTGGCCATGGATCCAGTCCCTCCCTGACGCCATTTTTACACAGACAAACTATCCTGGGATTAGGAGAAACCTATCCCAGAATTGTTATCCACGGATTACAACATGGTACCTGTTTACACGGACATTTCTATCCTGGTATAACTCCATTCCAGGATACTTCATTTGAACAAAACATTGCTGTTATCCCAGGCTGGGATGAATATCAATCCCATGGTGCTTTTCATCTGTCCACTGATTTCTGGGACTGAAGAAAATCTGATTTGCTTCATTTCTTTTCTGATTTGAATAAAATGGAGACTCATCTCTTTGTTCTGCGGGTATTTAAACTTGGTGCTCTGCAATGTATTGTTGAAGGATGACGAAGGTAATATGATTGCCCCACAGATACCATACAGGTAGACCCTCATAGAGAGGATGTCAGCTCTTGCCATCATACTCTCTGTTACTAATCCCAGGAGAGCTGACTATCCCGGGATAGTAGTACCTAATCCCAGGATAGTTTAACAGCTGGATTTTACAAAACCTCGAAAAAGAGATTTTGTAATCCCAGGGTTTTTCAGTGATCCCGGGATTACAATGACTGAATGCTGCATTTAGATGGACCTCTCATCCCGTGATTAACACTCTAATCCCGGGATAAATGTCCGTGTAAAAACGTCCTGAAGCACTGAAAGAGTGTTGCATTCAAGGACAGAGGACAGCTCTGTGGCACAGATCCCGGTGCTCTAGGCTGCTGCCCGCAACTCTATGATGTTGCCAGGGCAATGGCCGGCTGAGAGTGGAGCTGCAGCGAGTGGAGCAGCATGGGTCCACTGAGCAGACAGACAGCAGCTCTGCTCCAGGCCGGTGCCCCGAGTTTGGCTGGCCTGCTCCACTGGTGTAACTCTGGGATGTTCTGGAGTGCCACAAGCAGGGCTGCCCCCTGCTCTGTTTCCACATCTGGTGAGCCACCTTCGGACGGACCAGCCAGCCCGGGGGTGAAGTGGGCTGGCGCTGTTGCCCCCAGAGCTGCGGTCTGCCTGTTTATACCCAATGAGTCATTCATTGCCTGAAAAGGTTCCCCATCCCTGCCCTAAATCGTCCAGCTCTTGAAGGAATGAAATATCTAACATGACAGGGATCAGCACGATTCTCTGACCTCAGCACTGGTTTTGCCCTATGCAGAAGAAAGGGAGAGCCTAGCAGGAGAGGGACGTAGTGTGGGCAGAATGTGAAGCCAAGGGTTGGTGTTTCAGGTTCATGCCATATCAGCGGCAGAGTTTCATATGTGATGGGTGGAGCTTGGTGGGTGACCTTTGCTATACATGTTGCAGTTAGGGTGGCCACTAGTGCCTCCCCAGAATACAAGACATCTTAATTACTGTGAGGAGAGAGCGCCCCTTACTGAGCCCCCATCCTGCTCTCAGATGAGAAGCACTGTGTGGCAGGGGGAAGGGGCAGGGAAACGGCCTTTGAAACTTACAAGCCGTGGCTAAGACTGCTGCAGAGCCCAGTTGGGGCCTGTCACTTTCAATAGCTGGTCGGCGCATTCGAGCAGCCCATCGTGTCCTGTTCAGGCAATACTAGTGCCTGAACAGGGCCAGGTTGATTTGAGTACCCCAGATTCATTGGGGGTGCCTGAATTTTCAAATGCCCATTGGCAGCTCTAGTGGCCAGCACTGGCAGTATCTCAAAAATACTGGACAAAAACACATCCAGTTCAATTCAGTAATGGACAAGGGACAAACCCTTCAGAAAACAGGACTGTCTGGTTGAAAACTGGACCAATGGTTACCCTAGTTGTGGTGGTGGCAGGGATTTAGCTGTGATGGGTTGGGCGGGCTCAGCAGGTGCTGACTTCTCGCAGCCACAAGAGAAGCAGAACTTTCACTGCCTCTCACACCCTAAGCCAGACCTGTCCTGGCTCATTGTGTGTCCATGGATATGGTCCCCTAGGAACGTGGTTCTCAACTGGTAGGTCCCCGGAGGATCTTAGGTGGATCACAGAGGCAGGAGTGGAACTGGGGGAGGTAGCTGAGGCTCCAGTATGGATGGGGGCCACCACTTGTAGCTTGTCCAGGATGTGGCAGCATTCCTGCTTACTGGTTTAGGAAGGACGTGATCACATTACGCCTGTCCTGTGTTCTCAGCATTGGCTGCCTATAGAGCGGGGGATTGATTTTAAGATTGCACTGCTAGTTTTTAAGGCCCTGAATAGTAGGCCCTGGCTATATCCAAGATCTGGTCCTGGAATTTCACTTTCTTGGCTATCAGATCTCAGATACCACCTGCTGTTTGGGGATCCCAACATTGTGCCTTAAGTGGGCAGGAGATTGGGCTTTTGCTGTGGTGAGCCGCTCATTGTGGAACACAATCCCTCCAGATATTCATCTTCGCTTCTCCTTTCTCACCTTTAAAACACCTCAAGCCTTTTTTTATTCTCCAGGTGCTTTTAGGAGATCCACTGCTGGATTTTATGTCTTCCCCCTGTATCCTTTTATTTAAAAATTGTTTTTAAGTGGACTGTATTTTATTTTATTATTTTGTGAAGTGCCCTGAGCACCATTTGGTGGTGGTGGTGGTGGGGTGCTATATAAAAAACCGGATTCATTATTATGAATTAATTATTATGAATATTATCTTAGGCCCTTTTCACACTAGACAGGCCCACGCATGCCCACGCAGACCTGCTGGGTGGGTCCTGCGCAGCAACCAGCGAAAATGGTGGTTGCTCCATCTGTGGAGGTGGGTGGAAGTGGGTGGAGATGGGTGTGCGCCCATGTAACAATGCCCCCTGCCATTGCCCCTGCACCGGCACGCACACACATCCCCACACACCCACACCCACGCCTGTTTGAAAAGGGCCATACTCTCAGCCCTTCCCAAATTCTTGTGGAGCATCTTGTGTGAGTTCATCCCACCCCCTGCCCTCACTCCCAGCCAGTGGGGGATCCTGAGCTCTGGTTGGGATTCTGGGAGGGGAGGAGGCTGCTCTTGGCGTCTCTCCCCTACACAGCCTGCTGTATCCAAGCAAAGCAGCAGCTGATCTCCCATCCCCAGCCCGGGACCCAGAGAACCCTTGATCCCTGCCATACCTTTGCACCCAGCCCAGGAGGTTCCTGGATTTATTCAAACAGGTCCTGGGTTTAAAAATTTTTTTTTAATGTTTTGGTGCCTCTTAACCACAAACTGGTTGAGAGCCACTTGCCCTGGATAAGTGTCTAATGTGGCATACCTTATTACCAGCTCCATCTGATAACTGCACTCTTTCGAGGAATGAGACCAGATGCTTCAGGGATCAGGAGTGCACTGTGCATGTACCTATTTTCATCAATGATGCCTTTTAGGATTGATAATCCCATTGCTGCAGACTTTTCAGGGAACACAGGGTTTATATTTGGAAGCATAATATTCTCCCTCTGTGTTGCTGGCTTCTTCTGTCATTTTGCTTAGAGAAAAGAGATGAGACTCCTGTGTCTGTGATCCATATAGCAAACTGCTCGGTTTATTGCGTGTTTCCAGTGCAGAGTGGGCTGCAGCAGGGAATGGTGGGCTCATTTGTATTTCTGCGCTGCATCACACTAGCATTTATGGCTAGGTAATAAGACATAATCGTGGCATTTGTGATTGCTGTTTTATCAGGGTAAGCGTCAAGACCAATTGCAAAGGGACCTGTGGGATTATCATATTACAGGCACATAAAAACCACTGATGCTGCTCTCTAGTTGCGTTCACATTTTGCTGTTAAAAGTAATATATCGTTGGGAGAGCAAAGCACTCTGAGTAAAGTTTTAAAAAAACAACCAAAAACCTGCTTTACAAAATGGAGACAATATTCTCTTTGTTGGTCTAAGACGGGCCCAATCTCCACACTGTTTCCTGCTGGCATGAGCCTTTCCAAAAATCAATTCTCCCTTTGTGAATTTTTTAGAAATTGTGCAAGCATTAAGAAAGAGAAAAGGGGAAACCTCTGTGAATGGAGCTAATGTCGCTGGGACAAAAGACTGAGCAGACTTTTGGGGAGGGCTAGAGAGGAAGGACTGCTCAGATTTTGAGCATCATACATTTTAGAGCCCAGGGAATTTAAGGTCATGCAGAAAAACAGTCAGTTACAATTTCTGAGCTGAGTTTTCTATTCTTGTCATTTGGTATAGAACATACAAAGTGCAGAGGCAGTAGAGCTGAATTCTGCCCTCAGAGGTGAGGCTGGAGGGGGGGGGTGGGACTTTCCTTACCAGGCATAGCAAGCCTCCTTGCTGTTCCATTGCACAGGAGGATTGCTGGATATAGATGAGGTAGAGTCCTGCAGCATGACCCAGGATCGACTGGGCTGAATTGATTGCTATCTGCTCCAGCATGCTCTGCTCTTTGGGCGAGGCTATGTGTTTATGCAGTGCTGTAATTTACCTGCAATGAATGATGCTGCTTGGGTTTTTCTGAACTGCATGCAGCTTGGAGAGTGGAACTAGACTGGTCAGCTTCTTGATTGTCACTATTAGGGTGTAAATCAGGGGTGGGGAACCTTTTCCCTTCCGGGGGCCACTTTGGAAACTTGCACAAGTTCCAACGGCCACACAGAAGTTGGGGCGGGGGTGCTTAAGGGATTCACTCAAGGAAAGGAAGACCCAAATCATGGATCTGTGCCATGGAACTGTCCCCTATCCTTGTTTGCACGATCTCATCTCTGCTCCCTTCCCTTGAGCTCAGTTTTTCAGTGATGAGAGGTAAGAACTGGATCCAAGGGCCAGATCCAGGAAGTGGGAAGGGGCCACATAAAAACTTGCTGCAGGCCGCATTTGGCCTCCAGGCCTGAGATTCCTCATCCCTGGTGTAAATGAATGCAACGAGTGGGTACCCTCACGTTTGTTGGGTGGAAGCATTTTTTATGTGAGTACGGGCTACATTGCTAGTACTTAACCCCCAATCATAGCGTAAGCCCAAGCATTAGTGGGCCCACCGTGAGTGCAGGGCACTTGTACATAGTTGTGGGGAGATCTGTTCAGAGAGTTTGCAACGACGATGTGAAAGTGGGGACGAGGGGGGATTGGAAGCTGCAGAAGGAAGCGGACCAAGGCATCTCCCCACCAAAGCTTCTAACACGTTGTCTGCTGCTGCCACAGGAGTAATGGTGGCAGGGAATGAGCTTGGAGGAGCCAGCTTGGGAGAAGTCTCCAGGTCTGTTCTATGTTGCCACTTCGGCTGCTGCAGAGGTAGCAGCAATGGGCGTAGACTCAGAGACTACCATGGGAAGCAGGCCTGGTCCACTCCCAACCACAACTCCAACAACCCTCCCTCCCCAGCAGCTTGTCAGCAGCCACTAACAAGTTTTTTGTTTTTTTTCATGTTTAGCGCACATGCAAAAAATCATTCATCATTGGTTAATATGATATTTGTTTACACCCTTAGTTATGACTAGTTTTTACTGGGCCCAAATGGGTGCTTTGCAGAGCAGCAAAAACAAAGCCTCAAAAATCTTAAAATGTATGGCCTCAGTCCAGGCACCCATGCATCCCTCGCTTGTTTGAATGGGGTGCCCACTCATGCCAGCGGACAGGTGCCCCAGCAGCATGAAGAATCGCTACTGTGATGGCCAGAGCAGCCTAGCAGCCCCCTATTGACAGACAGACAGACAGACCTCCTCCCCGCCTCCCCTCCCCCCAGTCCAAATGACAGCCTTTAAAGGACACGCTTGCAAAAGACAAACCTGCACTGGCCACAGACATCCCCAGTCCCACAGAACAGAGGAATCAGCCAGCGCCATGGAGGACAGCAGCTCTGTCAGCCAGGTAGAGCCGGTGAGCCAGTGAGGGGCAGGGACCAGCTTCCCTTGCAAGGCAGTTGCGCCCGTCCACAATGCCCTGTAC
The DNA here is from genome assembly GCA_003113815.1 of Sphenodon punctatus. Taxonomy (NCBI): domain Eukaryota; kingdom Metazoa; phylum Chordata; class Lepidosauria; order Sphenodontia; family Sphenodontidae; genus Sphenodon; species Sphenodon punctatus. The sequence goes on from QEPC01010227.1 coordinate 1,838,329, forward strand.
CGTATCAGGATTGCCCATCGCCAGTCTTGCCCTGCACCTGTTGCGCTCTGTGCTTTGCACAACAAGTCTTTGGTCCGTGGCGATGATGCAATAATGTTGGACCAGTGTTGGTAAATGGTCTGCAACTACCAGCAGTATGCTGTTTGCATCCCCTGGGTAGCTCGGATCAATGCTTCAGCCACCTTCAACAGGTAGTCAAGGGCAGCACACCACCTGGACACCATCGCGGTGCATTTAGGTTCTCAGAGGGAGTGAATGACTGACCCCTGTAGGTGTTTTATGTAGGTTCACTTCCGGGGCATTGTCCTGCATTTCCTGGAGTGCCATTGGGCTGCTGATGTTTAAAACTCACTTGTACTTTGGTTTGGCTGATTGCTTCCCTGCCCCTCCTTGCTACCTACATTGTCCGCCCTCTTGTTCAATGTCTATATGCAGCCATTGGGAGAGGTTGTATGAAGATGGGGAGTTCATTGTCATCAGTATGCTGATGACATGCAACTCTACCTGTCCTTTTCATCCGATCCAGGCCCTGCAGTCTCAATGCTTTCCTGGTACTTGACGGCAGTGGTAGACTGGATGAGGTCAACCCAATTGAAACTGAGTCCTGACAAGATGGGGGTGAGGCTCATTGTCAAGTCTGGGGTCCTGGATAAGGGGTTGTTACCTTTTATTGATGGAGTGTGTCCCATGTTGGCATCTCAGGTTAGGAGCCTGGGAGTGCTCCTGGATCCACAGCTGCGTCTGGACCTCCAGGCATCAGCTGTGGCCAGGAGTGCGTTCCATCAGCTACATCTAGCAAGGTGGCTCCGTCCCTATATCTCGGACTCCAACCTGGCCACTGTCATCCATGCATTTGTCACCTCAAGGCTAAATTATTGTAATGAGCTTTATGTGGGGCTGCCCACGGTGACGGTTCAGAAGCTGCAGCTAGTGCAGAATGCCATGGCCCGTCTGCTCACTGGGTTGGGCCGCAGGGAGCACACTACCGGCTGCCTATAGTCTTCCAGGCCCGATTCAAGGAGCTGGTGCTTACCTATAAAGACCTAAATGGTCTAGGCCCTATCTATCTGAGAGACTGCCTCACTTCCTGAGCTCCTGGGTGGCTTCTGCGGTCGTCGGGAGCTGGCCTCCTGGAGGTTCCCTGCTACAAACAGGTGGGGACCAACAGGCGGGCATGCTTGGCGGCCGCACCGGTGCTGTGGAACTCTCTTCCGGTGGAGGTCCGCCTCAGCCCAAGCCTTTTGACGTTCCAGCATCAGTGTAAGACCTGACTCTTCTGCCAGGCGTTTGATGAAGCATGAAGGGGAGGGTTAGACGGAGGGGGAGAGGGGATATTTTGCTGCACACTGTATGTTGTATTTTTAAAGGTTTTTATGGATTTATATTTATATTTTTTTGTGTTTTATGATGTTGTGAGCTGCCTTGAGCTGCCTGAGGCAGGAGGGGCAGTATATAAATGTATAAAATTAATTAATTAATTAATTAATTAATTAAATTGTGTACCTCTTCCTGTGCACATGGGGCACGTGTCGTGCCATTCCTGCATGGGAACGTTGGGCCTGTGTCCCCAGCCCTGACTCCATCCACTGTTGGGTACTCAGCCTCCATGTGATCTCAGCCACGCCCAGCCTCGTGTTGGCCACCACACTGAGCAGACTATGCGAGATGGTGAACGGGGGCAACAGGTGCTCAGGTATATTGTGGCTTTCCTTGTAGATCACGGTGGCCACTGGCTGGACACTTAATTTGACGCTATTTCCCTGTGAGCATTGCCCCAAGGGTTGTGATGCCTTGTATGAGCCTCACACATGTGGTATATATGACCACCTGCCTCTGTGCCTGCTGGTTCACCCCATCCCACAGTGCAAAACTGTGGGGTTAGCCCTGGGGATGGAGGGTGGTGGAGAATGTGGCCGATCATGTTTTGTGCACCAGCCCCGTGTTTCCTGATGCGCTCCCTGTTTCTCTCTTCCCGCCCAGAGGAGGTGACCTGCATGGGCCTCCTTAGAGAGGTCGCAAGGGACCTGGCAGAGGCTGTGGTGGCCCCGGTGAAGGTGAGCTGGGGGCTCCAAAATGCTGGTAAGCCTCCCATGCCCCTTGAGCACTGCTACCTAACCTGCCCCTGCTTCCTCTGAACAGTTACCTTTTGTGGAGGGAACATGTCACATGGGGATGTTCCAGGAATCATTGCCTGGGGGGAAGCTGCTTGCTCATGGGCCAGCAGGCAGCTTCCCCCTCCCCTGTGCATTCCGGCCACCCCTCCCCCTCCGTGGGGGCTGGTTGAACCCCTACTGAGTTCTTTTCCTTGTATGTTCAGCTTAGGTCCCCCTCTTTGTCATGGTCCCTCCTCCCCTACTGCACCACGTTTTGGTTCCTTGAGCCCCATGTGGTGGAGGGCCCTTGTGGAGCCATGGTGCTGCTCCCAGTTCAGCCGTGGGTCTGTGTGGTTCGTAGTAGCGCAGTCTCCTTGGCCACCACTGGTGTGACCCCAGTGTCCATTTTTTCTGTTACAGCTCATGAGATCTGGCTGGAATGGGACTGGGTCGAGGAGTGGACGCTCCTGCTTGAGGTAAGGCACTAGCTTCACACACTGTCACGTGCCTAGATGTGAGATGGATCTGGGCACCACCACACCACCATGACCAGCTGCACACCGCATCTGCACACCACCATGACCAGCTTCTGGATTATCATTCTGTGTTCCTGTTTATATATTTCTGATGTTTTTACCTGTTTTAAACCATTTGCCTTTTTCCTGTTAATTAAAGTTGAGTTATTTTTCTGTCCTGTGCTGTCACTGTTTTGATTGGGGTGTGTGCCACTTCTAGGTCACAGGGCATGGGGATGGAGGGGGACTGTGGCCATGGGATGGGAGTGATTTTGTTGTGTGCACCACGCTAATGTTTTCTGCCATTCTCCCAGCGGTGTCATGGCCTGTCCCTGGGCCCAAGGGGGAGGGGTGGGTCAGTGAAGGGGGTTCACACACACACCCACTATGGACTGTGCCAAGACTGCTGATTCCCCTACATGTTGACCTTCCCGTTCTATGAAAGTGGCATTCCACTGATACTACTGTACACTGGTCCCATTGTGTGTTTATGTTGTGACCTTGGTGCGCTGTTCCATAGATTGCCAGCAGCTGTGTGAGCAACAGTTTGCCAGTACGGTCCCAGGCTCCTGCTATATCCGTCCTACTGGAGCAGGGCAACATCGTCGATGATTTGGACCCTTATTTGTGCTGTGGTTCAGGGACTGGGAGCAGCATGTCCTGAGATGTGAGGGTAAGCATGTCACCTGCTGACATTTGGCTTGAGGTGATGTTCAGTATTGATTTCCAATCCGTATACAGTGACTATTGCCTCTGAGTTGATTAAACAGCATGTGGGGGGATTGGACATCATGTGAGCAGGCAACAGTGTGTGCAACAGACAGGGGAGCTTGGCTTAAAGGTGTTGGGGCCCTCTGGACTGCACTCCACTCTCTAGGGAGCCAACGAGAGCAAGTGTTTGTGGGAGATTTGTGAACTACCAGAGATCATTCATAGCCTTGAACAGACAGACCCTCCCTTGCGCTGTCATTCACCATGGCCCTGCTGCGCACACGGGGATACTCCATGTCCTGAAACGAGTGCCTTAATCAGCTGCTGCAGCAGGACCACCCGGGACTCCCTACTTGGAGGAGGAGCAGTCTGGATGGAGAACTCCATGACCTTCAGGCAGTCTGGACACACCCGGATGTTCAATCAGCTCTGGCTGCAGGACATCCTTTTGAGCCCCACTATTTGGTGTCCTTTCACATGCAGGCTACTCCCAGAGAATTTATCGATGGGCCTTGTATGTGGAGAGTGCCGGTTTCGCCCTTCCACCCCATCCACAGCCCTGAGCCCCGCTTGAACTTTTTATTGCCTGGACCGCACCCCACCCCCCGTGTTTGTGTGCACCTTCTATGTTGGGGGGGGGGGGGGAACTTTCCCAGGAACGAGAACTGTCTGTGGAACTTTGAGCTTTGGAATTCCGTCCTCTGTGAGTGGTGTCTGGGTGGGGATGTAATCTACTTCCTGGTTCCCGGCTTGAACTTTTTATTGCCTGAACTGTATCTTGTCCCCCATCCTGTGTTTGTTTGCACCCTCCACGTGACAAGGGGAGACTTCCCTGGGACCTCTGCGCTGCTGGTGTGATGTCTCTCCATGGGAGGGGCGGGTTCCCCAACTGGAACCCCGCATGTGCCATGACGGCCCTGGGCATTGTGCCCTATGGGCTAATTGTGTGGGTGATCTGTGACCTATTCTGTGTGCAGTGTGTGGCCCTTCTGTTCCCACTGTTACTTTTTGCCTTCATTCCTGTGCTCCTGGTCTGTGTTTATTGCAGTTTTGTTGTTGTTTTGTATCTAGTGCTGTCATTGTATGCTTAGACTGGGGCTGTCAGGGGTGGGGGTTCTGCGATCACTTCCCCCGTTTCCATTGGCATGTCTGCTCCCATTGTTGGCCGGATCTGGCAACAGATCCAGCGGCACCCCCGGTCATGGCCGGGATGAGGTTAATGTCTGCTGTGGATTGGTCTCTCCTCGCTTTCTGCATCTGTACATCATGGCCAGGGGCGGGCACCTGGGCGGGACCTCCGTTCGTGCATGGAGGCTGCCTGCATGGTCATGGTGGCCACCCTGGGAGCTGCCCATTTGAACCCCTCCCCACTCACTCCACATGCGTGGGTGGTCCGTGGCCATTCCACTCAGTGGACACACACACCCCTCAGCCGGACGTGTCTAAAAATATAAGTGACACTGGTCTGACTTCTGAGTACCCATACATGGAGAAGTTACTAATGTCGTCATGGATGAAAAAGTGCAAACAGTTTAGAGATGAAAAGAATATTCACAGCTAATATAGTATCCATCAAATTCAGTCACTTTGAACCAAAGCTGAAGAGTAGATATTTGTCCCACTTCATCTGGATATCCGCTTCAGATACTTCTGTTTCCATCTGGTTGGTTTGTTTGGTTAGTTATTTGATTTATCTGATTTATTGCACTTGAGCAACAGTGCTGAATAATGCTGAAATGAAGTAACGGAATAAACTGATATGCGAATATTCATTTCAGATATGCATATTATACTGATATCTATTTGAACATGCAAATTATATTCTTTAATACAAAATTTGTTCCACCAATAAAGCAGTTATATACATCTGCAATGCTGGCTACCCCCAATATTGATTCACTAAAGCAAAAAACTTAACAGTTTAAAAATACACTTAAATGTACAACAGCTTTCTTAAAATACACACAAAAACACAATTCAGTACAATTACAGTTCAAAACACCTTCCACTCCATGCATTGCAACAAAACATAAACGCCAAAAAACA
>QEPC01010227.1:1854515-1916475 GCA_003113815.1 Sphenodon punctatus
CTCAAGGCTGGATTACTGCAACACACTCTACATGGGGCTGCCCGAGAAGCTGGTCCGGAGGCTGCAGCTGGTGCAGAATGCTGCGGCCTGTCTCCTTAGGGGGGCGGGTCACAGGGAGCACATGACACCAGTACTCCAGGCTCTGCACTTGCTGCCTATAAAGCACCGGGCCAGGTTCAAGGTGCTGGTTTTAACCTTTAAAGCCCTTCACAGCCTGGGTCCTGCTTATCTGCGGGACTGCCTCACTCCCCATGTGCCCGTGCGACCCTTGAGTTCGTCTGTGGGAGCCTTTTTGGAGGTTCCTTGGGCGAGGCGGGTGGCCACAGATGTTAGATCTTTTTCGGTGGCCGCCCCTGTGCTGTGGAATTCACTCCCGGAGGAGGCTCGGTTGGCTCCCACTCTCCTGCTGCTGTTTCGGTGTGTATGTAAGACCTGGCTGTTCCGCCAGGCTTTTGGCGAGGGGTAGGGGTGGGGGGTTTCCCCTCATTGTATTGTATTTTAAATTGTTTTAAATTGTTTAATTTTTATTTTTTTTTAATTATTGAATGTTGTTCATTGCCCCGGGCTGCCCTGTGGGCAGGAGGGGCAGAATATAAATTTTAAATAATAAATAAATAAATAAATAAACCTTATAGTGTAAACTCAAGATATTGGAAGGGTGGGGGCACTTAGAGGGCATCTGATTTGGGTATCTTCCATTAAATTCTTGTTAGTCCTTAGGTGACAAAAAAAAATTTCACACAAAATGCACAGGTTTTAATCATGTACCTTTACAAGGTGAGAAAATAGCCTGAGTGGGGGAAGACCCCCCTGAAAAGGATGCCTGATTGGGAGAAGACCCCCCCAACCCCTAAAACGCCTGTCGGTCTTTATAATTTATTATGTTATGACACATTTCCGCTCAAATTAGCACTGATTTTTGCCATGAACTCAATTACGTGTCAGGACACATTTCTACACAAAATGGCACAAGTTTCAACCATGTACCTTATGATGTAAGTTGAAGGCCCTTTGGGGGTATTTTGGGGTGCCCTATAGCCTAAATGCCCACAAGTTGCTTAATAAGACTCACATTTCTTGTATATATGTACAAAAGCCCATCTGTCAATGGCTGTAAATTCTGTACCTTATGAGGAGGGCAAACCCGCCGTCACGGGCTCTTGCTCTATGAAGGAAGGGGTGACCTCCCCCCCCCACCGCCATGTTCTGGACCGGCCCCTGCGGTCGGCCAGGAGCACCCCTCTGAGTTGTTCAGGGGGCTACTATGGAGATGGCATTCTCGGTGGCTGTCCCATAGTTGTGGAACTGCCTTCTGGCAGAGGCCTCAGACCTCCCCTCCTTCCGTCGTCAGTGTAAGACTTGGCTGTTCCACCAGGCTTTCAGTGAGGGAGATGGGTACAGGGTGGGGTTTGGGGGGAGGGGGTTAGGTTGGGGAGGGTGTATTTGATTATTCTTACATCCCCCATTATGGTTATGTTTGTTTTATATATATGTTATTTTTATATTTTATTGTTTTTAATTTTTATACTGTAAGCCGCCCCAAGCTGCCATGGGCAGGAGTGGTGGGGTAGAAGATATTAAAATAAATAAATACATGAGACATTTGCCCACTGAGTTTGTGGGAGAGGAAGCAGCTTTTTCCTTCTCTAGCAACAGAATTAAAAAGTGTAACCCCCCCCCCCAGTTGCTTCTGTAGCGGTAGGGCTTTGAAAGAGAAATCTGAAGGTTAAGGGTTCAAGTCTGGCTTAGCTGAGAGGTAGTCAAAGCTGTGAGATTGATTGCCCCCTGTTTTATTGATTGCCCCTTATTTTAGAACTGGGTATAGGCAAAAGAGTACAGAGGAAAAGGCAAGCAGTTAGACTGATAAAACCTGGTTTCCAAGGGGCGAGGACAATGTTAAATGTAAACCTGAGGGGGCATCACTGCAAAAGAGGCCATATCTTCCCTCTTACCTATTGCTATGAAATCTTGTGGATTTTCCTGCCTTTGGGCCCTCTGGCCTGCCCCTCTACCAAATTTGATAGAAATTGAGCTGTGGGATCAAAAGCTATTAAGGAACACACATACACACAGGGGGTGACTGCATAAGCCTTCTTTCTGTAGGAAACCAAGCTTTAAAAAACCACTTGCAAACAGCATGGTGCAAAGAGAAATTACATTTGCTGGTAATCTCACTAATCCACAGCAGCAAATGTCACTTTGCACTAAATATGTTAGCCAGATTGACTTGTCTCTGAGCCCTGTCAGTCTGACACGTCTGGGTTTGATACGTTGACAGCTGCCTCAGTGGCCCGATGGCTGACAAATTCAATCACCACTACAAGAGATAAAATGTGTTATTGTCTACATCTGAGGCCAATCCTTAGTTTGAGTGGGCGAGAAAGGTCATGTTCCCATTCCAGTTTCTCCAGCCCCTCAAAGCAGTCATCTCATTTTTTCACAAGAACCATAGTCGGTGGTGAATAATCTGAACAGACAGAAGTTTGAGTGTGTCTGTCGCTTCCTCGTTAGCTTGAGAATGCTGTTGTGCAAGTTCAAAGTGATGCAAGCATCCCTCAGAATTTACTTATATCTGACACCTTACTCACACAGGGATAAAAGACAAAGGTTTCACCAGTTCCAGCATTATCGGCTCAGAAATATTCCAAGCTACGTGCACTTCAGTCATCCAGTGAGTCAATATCCTCTGAGCCATTCATAACACAGGAACGACCAGATACCATGACCCTAATTCAGCACACATTCTGCTGTTAGCTTAAACTCATTTACCCTTTATTTTTTCCCCCTGAAAGGAATATACCTCATTTCTCTGCACATATTTTAATAAAGAAACTTCCCCCATGCATCTCCTTATGCCTACCATTGATAATTTCTGCCATTTACAATTACTGTGAATGGCTGTAAATTGTCCAAATGGGTCTATTGTTTCTGCTGATTGTTTAAACAGCTACTAGAAAGGTTGAGTGAAAGGCCCACTAACAAGCATGGCACCAAATTTCTGTTCTCAGGTCACATCTGAACACTTGTGAGTTGGTGGAATTTATGCTAAATCATCATTTGGACCTGGTGATACTATGGGTGTAAAGAAACAGACCACAGCTCTGAGGCAGTAGCATCAGCCTGTTTCACCCCCGGGCTGGCTGGTATGTGGAAGCGGACCAGGGCGAGCCTGCTCTGGGGCAGCCCCGCTTGCAGGGCTCTGGAACATCCTGGAGTGTTGCCAGCAAAGTGGGCCAGTCAAACCCAGGGTACCAGCCCAGAGTGGAGCTGCTGTCCGTCTGCTCGGTGGAACCACACTACAGCTCCACTCCTGGCTGGCTGTTGTCCCAGCAACACCACAGAGTTGCGGGCCAGTCTAGAGTGTCGGTTGTGGGGAGGCGGTGCGTGGGTCGACCATGGCCAGGGGAACCTGCTGCATCTGTCTAAAGTGGACCCAGGCAGGGCTGGGAGCAGGCAAAAATGGCGGTGCTCCCTCGGAGCAGCTCTGGAGGTAAGCTGACCCCATGTTTGTCTAAAAACACCCTATGCAGGAGTGAGGAATTTCTCCTTCCCAGGGCCACTTTGAAAATTAGTACAAGCTCCCAGGGCAGCATAGAAGTTGGGGGTGGTGCTTAAGGGGTGTTCTCAGGAGGCGGGTGATCCAGATCATGGATCTGTCCCCTATCTGGGTGTGCATGCCCTCGTCTCTGCTCCCTTACCCTGAGCTCAGTTTTTCAATGCTTGAGAGTGGGAATTGGACCAAGTGGCCATATTCAGGAACTGGAAAGTGGACACGTATAAGCTAGTCGCGGGTCGCATTTGGCCCCTGGACCTGAGATTCTCCACCCCTGACATAGTCTATGCCACACACTACACCCTGTTCCCTATTACAACATAGTAGCTACCCATCACTACAGCACATGACACACTGGAATACTCACAGGCTAGCATGTACTAACTGAACTCTGATATACCACATGGTATCTCTACCCTTCTCATCATATCTCAACAAGGCCAACGTGATATGTACCACATACTTGAAATTGTCACGTCTGAACAGTGTTGCGGAAATACATTTTACCTTAAGACAGCAAGTCCAGATGCACCCTGTGCCCTCAACCCGTGGTTAAATTTGATTTGCTACCTCATGGTAAATAATAATACTCCCTGTGCTTTTACCCTGACTGAGAAAAATGACTAGCAGAGAACAATCCTCCACCATTAAAGTCGATGGGAGTTTTGCCATTGACTTTAGCAGTGAAGGGTTTCCCCCTCCGTTTGGCTCAGGCTTATAATACTTGTGCTAACTAAACCCAGACTAAATTTTGCTTTGCTTCCAGGGGTACATCATGTAGGCTAACATCCTCGACTCAGTTTTTAGCTGCTTGTTTTTCCAGGCAGCCTAGGCAAAAGCGGAATGTCTGTCTGTCATTTACCCAGCAAAAGTCTTAGGGTTTATCTGGATTAGGAAAAGAGGTTAAGATTTGCTAGTATGTGTTAGCTTTAACGTCTCTTTCTCATCTCACCAAGCCCTTTGGATTTTGTACATGTCTTGCAGTACAAAGTAAAGGATTTAACACATATTAGCTCAGATGTGTTGGCTAATACATATTAAAATGGCTGTGTGGATAGGCAGTCATTTATTTAAGTATGTGTTAGCTGGTGAGGCAATCCCTGAATCCTGTCAATTATTAGTTAACATACATAGTTGCCTGTATATGTGAGCATATTCACAGGTTACATTAGGGGTAAGGAAACTCCGGCCCATGGACCAAATCTGGACTGCGTGTGTTCTTTAGTTGGCCCCTTGCCAGTTCCTGGATCTGGCCCATGGATCAAGCCCCTACCCGCTCAAGCACTAAAGGAGAGCGCTTCAGGGAAGGGAGCAGAGATGAGGGCATGCATTGAAAGACGGGGGATGGATCCATGGTATATTGTCCTCTGCTACCATGGCTTGCTTGCCTTTTGAGGAGCAAGGAAGTTGTATCTGCCCTTTCTTCCTTGCTGCCCCCCACCCCCACCCTGGAATTCTCTCCCTGAATACATTTGTTCAGCTCCATTCCTATCTTCAATTCCCTCCGGAAACCTACCTCTTCCATCAGACTTCTCCCAGCTTTTCATCCCCTTAGTCGCCGCTCTGAATTTCTTATTTTCTTAGGTTCTCCTTCTCCCCTGTAACTAAGCTAAGCATCTGCACGTGCAACTTCATAGCTTCTTGGATGGATTCCTGTCTCTCCCTCTGTTTGCCCTCACCTTCATCTCCCCTCCCTTGTCTCTCTGAGCACATTCCCGCATACAGTAAAATGCTGGTATTTCTAAATGCAGGTAATTTAGAAATGCGTTTAAATTTAAGCGTGTACTATTCACCCTTGCATTTAATTTGCGCATTCAGGTCACTTTAAAGAATGCGCCTTTCACATTCACACATGTCCAACTTACCCGCAAATCCTCTGCTCAAACAGACGCAGGAGTCGGTGGCAGCAGCAGCTGGAGGCGGCGGCGAAGGAGGTGGCGGTGGTGGCAGCAGCAGCTGGAGAAGAAAAAACGGACGTGAACCCTGGGTGGAATCAGAGAAGATCCCACTTCCACTCTACATTCCTCTCTGTGGTAAAGGAGGACTTCCTGTTAGCGTGCGCTTTCCTCTAGCTGTTTGTGTTCATCAACAAAAAATCTGCGCTTGTCTCAAATGCGAATGGAGTAGCAGCATTCCGACTACAGGGTTTAGGCAGGTCTTTTGAAATGCGCTACTGTAAAGGTAGGTTTTGGCTGCTCTCAAATGTGGTTAAAAAACGAATGGAAGCACTGCTAATTAAGCGCATGGAATCCTTCCCACATCATTATAATATGCGGGGAAAATAAAAAAGCACTGATCTCCTGGATGTGGGAATGTGCTCTTAGATTGTAAGCCCACTGAGGCAGGGACCTGTCTATAACTGTTGATTGTAAAGCACCACATACATTGCTTGTGTTATATAATAAAATAATTTTTATATAGCACCCTCCTGCTATGGCACTTGGAGTGCTTCATAAAGAACTAATTAACTTAACTTTTAATCCTCACAACAATCCTGTGAGGTAGGTTAGGCTGAGAGAACATTGTGACTGGCCCAAGGTTACCCAGTGGTTTTCTGGCTAAGGCGAAACTTGAACCAGGGCTTCCCCCTTATTAATTTATTTAAATTTCTGCCCCACCCTTCCCCTAAGGCTCAGGGCTGCTTACAATATTAAAAACACACAATACATTAAAATCCTTTTAAAAACCCCACCCTCAGCCCCAATCCCCACTCAAACTAACCCCTATCTCTGCCTGCCAAATGCTTTGCCAAAAAGAAAGGTTTTACACCGCCTCTGGAATATGCTCAGGCTCGATCTGAGAGACCGGGGGAAGGGAGTTCCATAACACTGGGAGCAGCAGCCGAGAATGACTCTCTATGGGTCCTTGTTGTATGAACAAGATTGGCAGGTGGTATCAGAAAGAAAGCACTACAGGCCAGCTGCAAGGGTTGCAGTGCAGCATGATAGGAAAGGCGGTCTTTCAGATATGTGGGGGTGGTTTAGGGCTTTAAAGGTCAAAACCAGCACCTTGAATTGTGCCTGGAAAGCTATAGGGAGCCAGTGCAGATTGCGGAGCACCAGTGTAAGGTGCTGCTGGAGCCCCGCCCCTGAAAGGAGGCAAGCCGCCGCATTCTGCACCAGCTTCAGCTTCCGAACAGTCGCCAAGAGCAGCCCCACACAGTGCGCATTACAGTAATTTAGCCTTGAGGTGATGAAAACGTGGATGACTGACAGATCTGAGTCAGAAAGAAAAGTCCACCGGCTCCTCACCAGATGGAGTTGGTGAAAAGCACTCATGGTCACCTCCGCAACCTGATGTTCCAGGCACAGAAACACTCCAAGACTGATAATCTGGGTAACCAGAGGGGGCCGGACCCCATCAATGACGGGAGTCTCAATCCCCTCCAAGTCAGAAGGTCGGCCAACCGTCATCACTTCAGTCTTGTCTGGATACAGCTTCAATTGACTCACCCTCATCCAGTCCCTGACAGCAGCCAGGCACCAGGACTGCAGGGCCTGAGGATGAAAAAGAGAGGTAGAGCTGGGTGTCATCAGCATACTGATTGCGCTTCACTCCAAACCTCCAAACGATTTCACCCAGCAGCCTCAGATACACATTGAACAAGAGGGGAGACGAGATGGAACCCTGTGGGCCACCATAGGGAAAGTCCCTGGGGACGACAAGCAATCACCCATCACCATCCACTGGGACCTCCCTGACAGGAATGAATGGAACCACTCAAGAGCAGTCCTGTGCATCCCTGCCAAGTCCTACAGTTGTGTCAACACCACCTCAGGATCAGCTGTATCAAAGGCCACTGAAAGGTCTAACAAAATCAACAGAGCTCAGTTTCCTTTGTCAATCTCCAGGCATAGATCATCAATCCCAAGGCCACAGGTGCAGTCTCTGTGCTATACACCAGATGAAAACCTGACTGAAATGGGTCCAGGAATCTGATAGTATTGAGATGAGCTTGGAGCTGGTGAAACTATTTATTATTATTATTATTAATAATAATAATTGTTATTAATTATTACTTATATTATTATTATTAATAATAATAATAATCTGCATCCTCAGCCCCCCAATGTCTAGCTACCCCATAGCGCTTTCACTAATTTTCCGTAGCCTGCAGGAGGGAAAAAGGTTTGTCACCCATGGGTTACGTCCTGTGCTAGGGGTGGGGAACCTCAGGATCCAGGTGCCAGATGCAGACCACAGATAGATTTAATTTGGCCCCTTTCCAGGACCTGGATCTGGCCCCTGGATCCAGTTCCTGCTCCCAAGCACTGAAAGAGTGAGTGCAGCATAGGGGAGCAGAGATGAGGGCCTGCAGACAAGGATAAAGGACAGACCCATGACACAGATCCATGATTTAGAGCCTTCTTTTCCTGAATGTACGCTGTAAGCACTCCCACCCCCAACTTCTGTGTGGCCATTGGAGTTTGTATTAGTTTTCAAAGTGGACTCTGGGAGGGAAAAGGTTCCCCACAATGTTATACCTTCCTGTGATTCTATCTATTTACCTCCACCATTATTCATTATTACATTGACAACTCTATAAAAACTTTACAGTACAATAAATATGTCCATAGCAATCAAATTGCAGGAATACAAGAGAAAGAGAAAATGAGAGAGAATCACTTTAACTTAAAAAAAATATGCCCTTTTAGTAACTACCCTAAGTAATTCCTAATTCTCAGATACTTGGGGCTATACTGGGATGTCTCCCATGACAAGGAGCTTTTTAAGCTTGTGGTTTATTGAGATGCTGGAGTAATGATGGATACTCTGAGGTTAGGAGAAATCGAGAGGAATAAACAACAAATGTTTCCTCCTACAGGGATAAGCTCGCCAAACAGCTGGGAACAGAAGCTCTTCATAATCCCAATTTAGTCTCTTCCCAGTTGCCATAGAGGTTGTGAGTAGACACAAACATACAAAGCAGGTCCATAAAACCACTGGCATTCTGTCAACTAACTTCCTCAACTTCCTCCACTGCTTAGTATTTGCATGCATAATATCTTTGTTTATTAAAACATAATACATGCCTTTGCCCAAATAAGGACAGCACCCCACCCCACCCCCACCCCCTCAAACAACCCTAGTCTGAGGATCTGTTCAGAAATTTCAAGGTCATCTCAGGCAGAAATTACCCCTTGTCTTCAGTTTTTATTTCACCAAACCCACAGAGACCATTAAATAAACAAATCAATTAGGACAATTAAATTGGGACCCAAGCTATGTCCCAAAATAACTCAAGAATGTTAGATCTTAAACTGTGACTCATCCCCAGTTTGACTGAAACAAAGCTGATGCTCCTGAATCTAATCAAGTAGACATCTTTTCCAGAAAAGCTTTGGTAGGAGATAATTAGAGTGCTCCATAGTGGCTTCCCCAGCTCTGGAGGTTTGGTGTCAGTACATCCATAGGGTTTGCTTGAACAGACATGACCTATAGTCTATCAAGTAGCAATGTAGTTATGTGATTTGATCAACCTAGAGCAAGCTTCATTGTCGATGCACAAATAAGAGACAGGATGCCATTGTATGGATTTTAACATGGCTGCACCCTTTATTCATCCAAATTAAAAAATCAACTGAATAGGTGGGGGTGACATCACCTAGTGCGATCCGGGTCCAGTATCAAAACAGCACCACGTGCTAACATACAACTGCAGGGGAGGGTCTCGATATACCCTCGAGTCGATGACTCTCCGCAAAACTAGAATGTCTCCCCTTTGTCGATCACTGTCCGCAGACAAAGGGGACATGGTCCACTAGTACCTGAGTAAGGAGAAGGTGCACCACAGGTTGGGGACCATACATGTCCCTGCCACCCTTGCAGGTCACCCGTCCCAGGGAGCCATGCCCCGCTTGCCATACCCTGCTATTGCGGTATACGTGGCTTCCCCACGTCTTATGGAGAGGACTCCTATCTTATCTCAAGCTAAACTACGAACAGATACTGGACTCCCGCAAAGGGTGTGACAATTTGTAATAACAACCATAAAGAAAACCATCCTCAAGCAGACACCCATTCTAATGGCCAGCCGAATTACCCCATACTGTAAGGAAGGCGAAAAAACAAGAGGGCCACCAGGCCAAAACTCGTTGCCAAAAATTCCTTCCTGGCCCATCTAATGCGACCGGTCGACACCACAGTATGAAGGGAGGGAGGGTGGGTGCCACTTGCTTCCCTGCTCGTCCTGAACTGAGTGGGGAGGCAAAGAAACACTCGGTGGCTCCAACCCCCACATGGGGTGGAGACACCAATCACTGGCGCTTGCTTTTGCGCCATTCAACAGGGGTTGCCTAGGCAACACTTGAATGCAACAAAAGACAGCAGAATATGTGCAATATACACAATCATTTTTATATATAAGGTGTACTGTATAATAATACACAAAAAAACCAACTTCAGTACAATAAAAAGTGCAAAAATGCCAGTAGTTTGGAACGCCAAAAACCCCAACAATAGGCACATATTTAAGCACTACTAAAAAGCAGTCAATACCACTACTTGACTCATAAAAAGGCAAACGCATTTCGGATTAAATCCTTCCTCAGTGCATAAATCAATGAATATAACAAACACTACAGGAGACCAATTACATGCCACATACATACAATAAGAGAGAGAAGACATAATCATATGCAATTTTACAACAGAAGAGGGAACATAGTAAATATAATAAATATAGTGGTACAAACCCGACACCAGGAGGGAAGAATAGAGGGGGAAAAAAATTGTTTATATTATTAGGGCTATATTGCCACACTATCACACCCCATCTAACACAAGGGGGCCATCTAATGCGACCGGTCGACACCACAGTATGAAGGGAGGGAGGGTGGGTGCCGCTTCCTGCTCATTCTGGACTGAGCAGGGAGGCAAGGAAACACTCGGTGGCTCCAACCCCCACGTGGGGTGGAGACACCAATCACTGGCGCTTGCTTTCGCGCCATTCAACAGGGGTTGCCTAGGCAACCCCACCTAGGACAGCCACAGCTTGCAAGGCCCTGCAGCAGGGGTTTGCAAGCTCAGGCGTCCTGCCTCTCTGCAAAGGCTGGTGCGACAAATTCCCCCCACCATGTCCCTGCCACCCTTGCAGGTCACCCCTCCCAGGGAGCCACGCCCCGCTTGCCATACCCTGCTATTGCAGTATACGTGGCTTCCCCACCTCTTATGGAGATGACTCCTATCTTATTTCAAGCTAAACTATGAACAGATACTGGGCCCCCACCACAAAGGACACGCCGGCAAATACCAGACGGATCCGGCCCCCACCTACCCCAACAATTCCATCAACTTGCCCTTCAACGCTCACAGGTAGATGTGGTTACCAGCTGGGGACAGATGGACCCCATCCTCTCTAAATAAACCTATGTCCTTATGGGAAATCTCGTAATGACTCAGTATCCCCCCACCAACTGTCCCATACCACTTCCTAATTTCCCTATTCACTGTTTTCCTAGTTCTATCAAATTTTCTAGCTGGAACATCTTTTTCCCAACTCATCCGTTCCACTAACTCCATCCAAATTAATCTAACCCTTGGGAACATTCTCCTAACTTCCAACATGTCGCTTTTCATAGCCTTAATTAATTGAACCCCTTTTAAACTGCCATACCCATCTGGGCGGCAAAGGTGGCTGTCCCGATTCAAAATGAGTGAGACCCGTAATCACAGCCTGTCATCTCCGGCTCTAGCCAGTTTGATAGTGTGCCCCTTTCCCCGCTGATCCATCTTGGACCTGCGCAGCTGCAGTACTACCTCGTGAGTGCTGACTACTACATCACCTACCGCCAGTGCCCTACCTGTCCTGTCCCTGGCTGACTCCACAACCAGCTCACTCATTCGAAAGGCTCCAAAAAAGGCTAGCTTAAATATTGCTGCAAACAAGCAAACTTCATAACTGTTGTAACAAACTGACTGCAGACTACTGCAAATTTTAAACAGAACAAGCAGGGTAATGGGTAATCTACTGCCTTGGGGGTGGTTGCGCCCGCGGGCCCATGATTCCAACAAACACGGGCAAAGAAAGCCCTGTCGGGGGCCGGGTGGCCAGCTAGCCGGCTCATGAAACCCAAAACCGCCAATTTTCCCACTATGGTAGTGGGCGCCAACCCTTCCCTTCATAAGGCCATGGCAAACTGTAGCATCTGATGCTCAGGTATTGGAAAACCCAAACTCCAACCCTTTTGGGCCCTGAACTGCTGAAAAGCCTGAAATGCGCTGTCGTATGCTGTCCTGGTCCTTGCTGCCAGAGAGCTCTGGACCGCCATGCACAGTTCTACAATCGCAGGCTCCACAGGACTGCCGGTAGGGGTTCTGGGGTCGGTCTGCCCTGGGGCGCCAGCGAGCGGAAACATTCCATCTGGAATCAAGAAAGAGCATCCGCAATCTCATTCTCGAGACCAGGAACATGCTTGGCATGAAACAAAATGTTGTGCTGCAGACAGGTAAGGACAAGTGCCCTGACCAAACCCATCACCCTCTGGGACCGGGATGACAAGGTGTTAATTATGTGGACCACTGCCTGGTTGTCACACCAGAAAAGCACTGTTCGGTTAGCCAGGTCCATGTGCCAGATCCGCACTGCCCATACTATCGGGAAAAGTTCAAGGAAAGTGAGGTCCCTGGTTATCCCCTCGACAACCCATTGCTGTGGCCACCGCACTGCGCACCAGCGCCCTCTGAAATATAAACTGAAACCAAGGCCACCTGCAGCGTCAGAATGTACCTGAAGCTCAGCCTCAAGGAGCAGCTGGTCCCTCCACACGCTAACCCTGTTAAAATCCCTCAAAAATGTCTCCCACACCCCCATATCCTCTCACATTTCCTTGGTTACCCATATGTGATAATGGGGCAAAGGAGCCCCAGCCAGCTTAGCGTACAGGTGGGACATAAAGGCCCTTCCAGGGGCGATGACCCGACAGGCAAAGTTCAGACTGCCCACTAACGATTGCAACTGCTTGATGGTGAGTTTTACAGCCAACCTACACTGCCTCAGCTTCTCCAGTAACGCTTGTACCTTCCCCGTTGGCAGGCGAGACACACAGTTGACAGTATCCAATTCAATGCCCAGGTACGTCAAGGCAGTTTCAGGGTCCTCCGTCTTTTCTGGGACAAGGGGAAGTCCTAAGTACCCCGCTACGTGCTGGAAGGTGGCCATCAACTCAGTGCACTCTACTTTGCCAGCCCACCCAATGAAGAGGTAATTATCCAAGCATTTTGTGATGCCTCCCCCTTGAGCCTGGTGCTGGACTGCCCATTCAATAAGGGAGCTGAACCGCTTGAAAGCCAAGCAGGATATCGAGCATCCCATAGGCATTGCCTTATCGTAAAAATAACTGCCCTGAAAGTGGAAACCCAGCAGCGTGAAACTGTCAGGATGAACTGGCAACAAGTGAAACGCTGATTTTACATCACGTTTAGCTAGCATGGCCCCTGTCCCAAACTGGCGTACTAGCACAACTGCTGCATCAAAAGACGCGTAATGCACAGATGCCAGGTCCCTGGATATGGCATTGTTGACTGAATGTCCCTGGAGGTATGAAAGGTGATGTATTAAGCGAAACTGCCCGGGTGTCTTTTTTGGTACCACCCCCAGTGGCGAGAAAATCATGTTAGGCTGTGGGGGTGTTGGGAATGGGCCGGCCACGCTGCCCTCTGCCACCTCCTTGTTAATCTTCTCTGCCACCACACCCTCAAGTCCCATAACCGACTTCAAGTTGGGGGCAATCCTAGGCTGCTGCACTTTGCTGGCTGGTATCCTGAAACCTTCCTTAAAACCCATTACCATGTACTGGACTTCTCCCTGGCCTCCCTTTCCAGAGGCCCCTGCACTACCTTTATTTTCCCCCCCATGCTTTTGCCCTTGTGCAGGTGGCTGTGGAATGGAAGCCTCTGCAGCTGGGGCAGGTATGACGAAACCTGCAGGCTGGGCACGCACATTTGCCGGTGCAGCTGAACTCCCAGCGTTGCCCAGCACTTCCAGCCATGCTCTGCGCCCGGACTGCTGCAACGGATTGTTTGCGGGGGCCACCCCACCTTTTGCCAGCAAGTGACTGCTGTCCACTCGTGGGGCCCCGGTGGAATTGCTCATACAGCTCAGCCATAAATCATGGGCATGTACATCCCATCTGAGCCCAGGTGTAAAAGCAGCCCTGTGGCGGAACGCCTCGTCATAACGGAGCCAGGCCCCCGGGAGGGCCTGCCTTGTATGCCCGGTGTATGATCTCTCTGCTGCCCTATGGGGAAATGCCTCGAGCAGCACCCCATGGTAGATGACATATGCTGCAGTCCAGTTGGACCAATTTCTGTCCACACGGGGGTGCTTGTAGCGCTCCTTGTCCTTCTCCTCTTCCTCTCCAGGATCCATGATGGGATCACTAAAGAGGAGGGCGAATATGTCTACATACTCGCCCCGCCATATCTTCTCCCTCGTAGCTGGTAGGAGGTGCTCCCCAATGGGTGCGGACAGATTGGCATACGAACCCCCAGGAGGGGCTGGCTGACGCGGTACTGTTTCTATTGAACTCCCCCACCCCAGGACTACTGGTGTCCAGACTTGTGCTGCCTGCTGAGTCTCCCGCTGTGTAGTGTCCTGAAAACCAGCTGCTCGCCCTTGTGGGTAGCGCAACGCCGGTGGGGGGGAACCCCTGGTGGGGAGGTAGGGGTGGTCACTTGCACTCAACCCCCATTCCATCATAGGTATTGCGGGGGCTTCCTAATCCCTTGGGCTCTCGGTTCACCCACTACTGAGGACCCATAAGGTGCCCTAGCAGCGAACCCATTCCCCCCACCCACTGAGGGTTGTGTAGATCCTGCCCACGCCAATTGTTGACCTCCAACTCATACCTCCCGGCTGCCCTGGGAGCGTTACCTGCTTGCCCCGACGCTGCGCTTGCTGTCACCATGGGGGCCGCCTGATGTTGCGCCAATGCCCTCTCCAGGGCCTCGATCCATGCCAGGATGGCGGTGTCCACCATTGTGCTCTCTGTTGGTTTTGGATTTGGTGCCACCCTGGAATCTAACTGGTAGAATTGTCCCCCCAGCTGGCCACCCCCTGGCATCCCCCTGCCCGCAGCTTCGGCTGGAGATTCACCCACCCTGGGCTGATGAGGCCCGGGCTGCATATTAGCTGCGGAGCCTGGGGGGTATGGGGGTGGTCCCCCCTCCATCCTGCGGCGACGAGCTGGGGGTGTTATATCAGCATACCTGGCTGGGGGCATGATCTACCTTGTCCCCCTTCTGCGGGTATCAGGCACCCCCATCTCCCCAAAGCTTGGGCCAAAGCCACCTTCAGGCCCCTGTGGCAAGTCTGCCCTGTCAGGAAATTCTGGTTGCCCCACATTCCCCTCCATGGCAGGGGCCCTGAACGAAAGGTCCAGTGCTTGCAATACTTGGGCAGAGGGAGCCCCACTATACCCAGCATCACCCCTCCTTCCCTCATGGCCCCCGTCAGCCGGTGGGAGGCCTACTTGCCCTGACAGAGCCTGCTCGGGAGGGGTTGGGGGGCCAGTCCCCCCACTGGGCCCTGGCGCATTTAGAAGAGTCTCGCAGGCTGCCAGCCTGGCCAAAACTGTAGGGTTAGGGGCCTCGCCAGCCGCCTGTATCCCCCCATGCCCTGTCACGGGCCTTGGGATGCTGACATCCACCTCAGGGGGTCCGTTGACTGCCCCATCACCCTCCCCCAACGCCCGCTGGGTCCTGTTCCCATCCTTACTCTTGGGCCCCTTCTTGGTCGCCCATCTACCCATTGCTATCCTGCCCTGCTGGGCGCCCACCTCCTACCTGTGAATGGCCCCGGTCAAAACCTCCCCTGGTGAGCTTCTGAGTCGGGTGGCATACCCCGTAGCAGGCAGAAAAGAACCAGCCGGGAGGCTGACATGTGCCGCTTGCTTCCCTGCTTGTCCTGAACTGAACAGGGAGGCGAGGAAACACTCGATGGCTCCAACCCCCACGTGGGATGGAGACACCAATCACTGGTGCTTGGTTTCGCGCCATTCAACGGGTTGCCTAGGCAACCCCACCTAGGACGGCCATGGCTTGCAAGGCCCTGCAGCAGGGGTTTGCAAGCTTAGGTGTCCTGCCTCTCTGCAAAGGTTGGCGCGACAAATTTCCCCCGCCGTGGATTGCGGCGGGGGTGCACGTCCCAGATATATCATTTCCTGTTTACTTCCTGCTTCCTAGTGGCTAAAGAGATGTGGCCAGAGCCCTGACACAACTACTTCCCCCACCACTAGAGTGGCCATTGGTCCTGTTTTATACAGGACAGTCCTGATTCTTCTTCTTTTTCCTTTGTAAAACCTCCCAGGAGGTCCCACAGTCTTTGGTTTTCCTCCCAGAGGGAGGTAGCCATCCTAGTTGTCTGCTTTACAGAAATCTTCAGGTTACTGAGGTTTTACAAATCTGGTTTTAAAAAGAATGTGCAAGATGCCCAGCACTGCTGTTTCCAGTGGAGGCCAGGAGACTTCCAGTGTGGGGAGGCGTGTCTAAATGCCACCTGTGTGAGATTTCTAAAAGCAGATTTTAAAAATCTGCTAGATTGGCCACTCGTATAAAAACGACTGCAGTGTTATAAATGCTGGAGTTTTGAAATGTGTGAACGCACTATTCCCCTTTTATGCAGTGAGATATTGAAACCTTTTTTAGACCCACCAGTTGTGACTCTTACAAGGCTGCGAAATCTCACTGCATAAAAGGGGAATAATGCATTCACACATTACAAAACTCCAGCATTTATAACACCCTGTATTATCTCGAGCACTTATAAAACCCCATTTTTGTCATGTGTAAAAGCGGCCCTGAGTCATCTTTCACATTAGTATTATTCCCCAATCCTTGTTCCTGCCTATATCTGCCAATGGTCTTTGTAACCGGGCAGGAGCCTATTGAAGACTTCTGTAAAGCAGACAACTAGGATTGCCACCTCCCTCCAGGAAGAAAACTGAAGAATGCAGGACCTCATGGAAGGGGGGCAAAGGGGCTGTCATGCTCTTTTTTGATGTAATCCCACCCCTTATGGAATATTGTGGCATCATGATGGTCTTCAGGGGCGGAGCTATACTGGAAAGGAGGTGGGGCAAAAATGCTGTCACGCCACTTTTTTGCATAACTACATCCTTGCAGAACATCATGACAACATGACACTTCATAGGGACAAGAAGCCCATATCTGCAAGGGTGTGGGAAAGTCCCTGTGGCCTGCCCCTTTCTGAGGTGACTGTCCCCTTTCATACCAGAAGCCTCAGGCACCCCAACTGACCAGGAGAAATTGTGGCTTCCCCTGAAATCAGAGACTCTGGATCGAAACCCGAAACCTGGAGTGGTGGTAAACCAAGACAGAGCTCCCATCCCAAACTCTGTTCTAGTGCAACGCTCCACTTCTGTGGGGTGACTTTAGATGGACACCTGCTCCACCTCTGCCCTGCCTCACCCCCAGGTGGCCTATATGTGTAAAGGCAGGCCACCCAGGAGTGAGGCGGAGCAGAAGCAGAGCAGGTGTTGCCTGCTCTGGGCCCGCTCTGCTTGTGGTGCTCCGAAACATCCAGGAACACTGCGAATGGAGCAGAATGCCCAAACTCTGAGCCAGGGATAGAGCAGCAGTCTGTCTAAAAGGCAGACTGTCACTGCAGCTTCACTCCCAGCCGCGTGTTGCCCCAGCAACCACCACAGAGCTGCAGGCAGTAGCCTAGAGTGGCTGCCAATCCACCCGCAGCTCTATGGTCCAGCGCAGGGGTGTGTGTGTGTTGGTGGATGGTGGGCTGCGGCAGCAGCTGCCTCCACGTAAACATGCTTTGGTTGGAACAGGTCCATCTAAAAACACCCACTATTATAAGTATTAAAGATGTGCAAGGGGGACAAATTATTCCTATTCTGGTTTCAGTGCCAAATTTTGTGGGGTTTGTGCAGGGTTTTGTGTAGTGTCTCAACATTTTGGGACCTGCTACAGTTGTCTGGGAAGCAAGCAAGCAAAGGAGTGCAGCCTCTGCATGCATGCAAGAAGGTGCAGCCCTCTGTGTGTGCGTGCATTCATATGTGTGGGGGTAGTGATCCTATAGTTAACAGCAAAGGACTCTGGTACCGGTGAGCTGCAGAACACCAGGTAGGAGAATTGCACACCCTTACTCCATCCCATTGGGTTCCCTGGGGGACAGTTCCATCTCCAGCTGCCTGTGGAAGCAAGCCAGGTCCCTGAACCACAAAGCACTCGAAGACCAAAAGTAAACCTAAATCAACACACAATCCACTCCTACAGAGCTCCAGTGTTGGTTAAGACTAGCCTCCCCCCACCCTGCCCTGCCCACCCCAACATACCACAAAACATAAAAGATGCTCAGACTGCTAGACCAATAATTAAAAACATCAAATTAGAAGTGAAACTGACAGCCACAAAGTACACTATCACATACCTGAAAATGCAGGGCATTTTTTGTGTCATGAAGCCGAAAAGGGCTTTTTTTGTGTTTGATTGCTTGTTTTTTTAAACCAAAACCTGAATGCACAACCCTAATAATGATATAAGGCAGCTTTCAGTATAACATCTTTTACACAATTGTATTGAAAATTGATTCCCAGAATGAAAATGGTACTGTTGGCTAAATAATAGCAAATGGGAAAAGACCTCTTCAGATGGGGATTTTAGATGAAATGAAGAGTCAGCGAGCCTGAGATATCCCAAAGTGACAAGAGCAGAAGGGGAGAATGTTTTCCTCATTCTCAGTGATAAAGCTTGGTGAAGAAGCAAAGAGGTGAAGGGGGTGGCGGGGGGTGGGGGGAGAAAAAAGATTATTTTAGATCAGAGCAAGTCCACGGAGTGTCTTTAGCAAGGAAGAAGGCCTGAAGAGAGGGTATTTTTAAATGAGATGCTACCCCGCATAGCCACATAGGAGCCACTTGTCTGAATCCCCACCTGAAGTTGGAGTGGAGGGATGCACGCTCCTGTGAGCCATGCAGCACCCACTCATGACCACGCACAAAGCACTGCCAAGAAATCCAGAGTGCTCCGTGTAGGGCAAGCCAAAAAGGTCCGTGGCAACAAGCGGCCATGCAGCCCCTTCCCATATGAACTGGGGCAGCCAGCCACACCAGCAGACCAGTCCACTGCTCATAGACCCTGTGGGCGGGGAACTCGGCCTTTGCAAGTGACAAGAACTGGCTGGGAGCGCTGGGGAGCCCAGGTTTCCCAGCACTCATGCCAGGGATGTGTCAGTTGCAAAGGCCAGCCCAGCACACTTCCCCTTCCTCATGGCCTGTGACAGAGAGAGTGCATGGTGGCTGCCTTCATGGACAGGGGAGCCACTCGGGGAGCCACCTTTGATGTGTGTCAGCATCTCCGTTTGTAAGTTACACTCCCTGTGCTTCCAATTGTTCTGTGGTATTTACCTGGTGTTGTTCTGCACTCCAGTACCCTGCCTTTCCTCATGTTCTCCTAAATTACTGGTCCCTTTATTCTTCCTCACGGTATGCCTGCACCTCCTGCACAGCCACACACAGCCACACACACACACACACACACAGAGCACATGAACAATAAGTACAACAGGAAGAAGACCTCAGAGTGCATGGGAAGCTGGGGAAAAGGTGGCAGTGCTGTGGAAGTAGTGGTTTAGCAGTTATTCAAAGGAAATGTGTGCGACCTGGGCCGCTTTTAGACGATCACGCTGTGCGCTCGCGCGGGGTTTCAAAAACCCCGCGAGGAGAGATTACACGTGACACCGCCGGCAATCGCGCGCCTGATGCGGCACCGCGCATTCTTTTCAAGCCGCGAATGACCTACCTGGATCAGGCTCCCGGTCAGTTCGCGGCTTGAAAAGAATGCGCGGCGCCGTATCAGGCGTGCGATTGCCGGCGGCGTCACGTGTAATCTCTCCTCGCGGGGTTTTCGAAACTCCGCGCGAGCGCACAGCGTGATCGTCTAAAAGCGGCCCAGTGGCCTGTTCTGCAGTTTGGAAACAGCAGGACTTGCAGAGACACAAGAAGATATGCGCAATAGATAACTGCATCCTGGCCAGAATAATAGATAAGTGGAGGTTAGACTAGACAGAATGTGCATGGAAGAACTAAGGAAGAGAATGAATTTGGGTTGACTAGCGCTATGTTCATATGAGCAGATTCATTCTCCCTTACTCCTTCCCCAGTGGGCTTCTGTATTTGCTTCATTGGTGATAATCCATTTTGTAAGCATTCGCATTTTGCAGTCCGAGAGAAACAAACTTGCATGGGTGGTGGGGTTAGACATTCACCCCCACTACTGGAAGTCAGCCAGGTGCCATTTGAAACAGCAGGCGCCAGCGAACTAGCATATGTTTGGGGACTGGACTTGTAAAAACCTCGATATTGGGGTTTTACAAGTCCGGGTCTCGAAGCATGTGCTAGATGGCCAGCGTCTGCTGTTTCCAATGGCACCCAGTTGACTTCCAGTAGCAGGGGTGAATGTCTAACCCTCCCCCACCCCCACTCCCACCTCCCAACACACACATGAGTCAGCAGTCTGGGAGAAACAAGGCTTGTGTAAAAATGCCCTGTCTTAACTCTCTCTAATTAACCCATTTCCTTGTTCACATGATCACTTGGCACTGGGGTAAGTTATTCCAAAGTATGTACTCCTCTTTAAAAAAAAGAGGAAAGGAAAAACGAAGGGTATACTGGAAGGATGCAGTTCTAAAGAAAAGAACTGGGCATCAAAGTGTTGGAAATCCATATAACAGACTGGAAAAAGTTGTGGAGAATCATGTGTATCTCTGATCCCTTGAAAATGAGCAGAGGAGATGAAAAGTGAAGTGAATGGGGAGCCAATGGAGTTCATTGAGAATGGAAGTTAATGGGGTTGTGCTTCCTGGAACATATGTGGGCCAGCTGTTAAAGCCAGGGGTCACTGCATTTCAATAGTGGGGGAAAGAGATTAGATTAGATTTCCTGCAAGTGCTATGGATTAAATACTGTAGGCCTTTCAACAAAGAGGCTCTTGCCATGTACATGTAAAATTAAGATTTCAAAAGCATGTAATGGAAATATACCAACATATTAAGTACAAAATCAACCCTAATACATCCCACATTGTTATATAAAAACTTTTGCACAGAACCACAGTAAAATCTTCCCAGGCGTGGGAATGTTGAAACATTCAAAAAGCAGAAAGGCATAAACAAAAAACATTGGCAAGATAATGTGTGCTTGATCCTGTTAGTCGGAGCTTCAGAGGTGCCTACAGACAAGGGCAAAATTCACCACCGCAGAGTAAACAACTGAAACTCCAGCAGAGCATTAGTCCCAGAGGCTTACTCCAAGTGTGAACTGGGCCCAGTCATATGATGTTTTTTATGTGCACTTCGCCTGGCACATCCAAACACATACTAACAGCATCAGTTGCTACTGCAGACACAAATGCTGGTCAGAAAATAGTGTGTTTGTGTTGTGCAGGGGGATGTTTTTTTTGCCCAAGGTGGAAAAATGTGCAGTAGACAGACAGCACTGACATATGGGAGCAAGATGATTTGATAAGTACCTGTTATATTCAGTACAGGAAACCCAGAGCTGCCAAGAGCTTGGAACTGGCAAAAAGGAGATTCTCATGAACCAGCATGCAGGATATTATTTGTGTAAAATGTACAAATATTAGTTTGTGTAAATTTATATTTATGCAAATTCAAATCATCCATTACTTACGAGACTGAGATGAAAATATAAGGACCCACATCTATATAATAACTTCTTTTATAAAGTCAACTTGAACCCTTGTCTTTCCCATGTTTGTTTCAAAGCCCTAATATCATTACCCTCTACTGCTTGGCTATACACAAGGACTGCACAGAATAGTAAAAAAAAAAAGTGTGAGTATTTCTGAGGATTGGCTCTGAGTGTTCGGCCGGTCCTTGGTAACTCAGCCGAATGCTCGATACTTGGTACTCGGAAAATACTCAGTACTCGGTTTTATTTTACCGAGTACCAAGTTCCTTTATATAGGACCAGGAAAAGCCTCGTGTGTTGCAGGAAAAGCCCCATATGTTACCCATCCGAGAATTTATCCGAGTACAGAGTACTGAGCCAATTCCTCAGTTACTTGGTACTCAGTAAAAACGGAGTAATTTTGAATACCAAGTTTCAGCACGGCTATACACACACACATACAAACTCTGCCCCCCATCAAAGTGTGCTGTGCCACACACACATACTTTTCTCTAATGGTAAAGCTTTCCCCACACTTCAGATACTTCCTTTCCTGTGTAGATCCTCTGGGAGATTGGAGATTCTCTCGTAGTCAGTCCTGGCTGGGCTGGTACATGTTGTTATTGTTTTAAAAAGAAAGAAAAAAAGGCAAGAAATAAGAACTGTAATCCATTACAAGGGGCAGATTGGAATTTTCAACATATCAATCCCCTTTTCTAAATTTTCTGCTATGAGAGCTGGCTGCTGCTTTTAATTCAGGCACAAGAAAACCACTCTGCATATTGCTCAGTATGTATCTAGCTGTTTTTAGGGCTGTCACAACAGCAGTAGCAGTATGGCTATGCTTTATTTCTGTCATCCTAAGAACCCTGGGTACTTGATTTCTCTCACACGTCTCAGCTTCTTCCTCTTTTCTTCTTTTTCTTCCGGTTTTTTTTTAAAGATAAGAACCATCTCCTAGTTTCCTAGCTTGGAATGTTCAGCAGCCAATATTTACTCATATTGATGATAATATGTCTCCCCCTCCTGAGGAGCATTTCCTCCCCCCCCCCCCCTTAACTGTTTCTTGCTGCTGAAAGTTCTTAGCCAGCAGCTCATTAGCAACTCTGAGAGACATGGGGCAGACTGTGTCCTTCTGCAGGCACGCACAGAGGTGGCAGATAACTGCGCTCTGAGCAGGAGAAGTAATGCAAATGTGTTACTTTCCTGCTCAATGAGGAAGACTTGAAAGGTCTGGAAACCAGCACCATGTGAACACCAGTGTGCACAAATATTAAAAACTTCATTCAGATCTACTTCTGCCATAATTAATGTGTAGCAGAGCAAGGGATAGCAGACACTACTATTCGAGTATTCGTAACTAGTAAGACTGGCCAAGTGGAACTCGGTCTGTCTTGTCAAGGAAAGGCAGGAGCGTTCTTCTAAACCCCTTGAGTTCCCCTTTCCCCAGCATAGTTTGTACTGTTTTTAAAACCAGTCTATAAACCAAAATCTGTTTTCCATTTGTAAGTGTCCCTACCCCTAAGTCTCTCTCCCCCCCCCCCCTTTCTACAAGAAGCTTGTTTACTTGATGTAGGAATGCTGGGATTACTCACTTCTACAGCAGCTATTAACAGACAGGCAAATCCTGCCAGCTCTACAAGTTTTTGGATTACTACTCTCCTACTGGTTAAGAGTTAAAGTTCAGCTGCGAACATTAATTATTAACTCGAGTCATCATTACTAGGCAAGACTAAGGGTCCCATTATTCTTCCTATTCCCTAGTCTCAATCAGGAGTAACTCTACTGAACCCAAATGTCTTATGTCACTGTGTAAAACTGGTGTAATAACACAGAAGAGGATTAACCCCAATGTCTGACTGCTGTTTGGAAAGCTTATGCAGTTGTGAAGTCAACTGCTAATGATTCTAAATACAAATCCACCAAGATATGGGAAACCCTTAAGTCAGCATACAGACTTTTTTCTTTTGTTGCTCCATCTTGTTGGCATAGCTCTAGTGTATTGTGTGACCTCTCCACAGAGAATTTATTACATCTGTCACACTGAGGGCATATAAAAATAATGCCATGCTAAAGCTACCAAATATCCCATTGCAGCAAAGAGAATCTTGGTGTCCAAAGGAATTTGTTAAAAATGATCATTTGTTCCCAGTTTCAATTTATTTCAGCCCAGCTACAAGTTGCCACATTTCCTGGCTGAGCCAGGACTTGGGACGGGCATCTAGCCCTCCAGCCGCACAGAGTGTCCTCATTTGAACCAGGAACTAGCAACTTCTGACAGCCGGAAATGGCGGGGTTTCCTGCTGTAGTGACTTTGGCCCTGGCAGTTGCTGCTGGAGAGTGGAGAGCGCAAGCATCTGTGCACGGGTTCTGTGACTAGAGTTGCTACCTTCCTCTGGGAGGAAACCTGGAGGGATGGAACCACATCAGAGGGAATGCGGGCTCCACCCCTTGTGCACCATCATGACATCATGACACTCTGAAAGGAGGGGGGGCAAAGAGGCGGTCACATTACTTTGTATTTTACAGGTTTGGTTTTGTATATTTTACACATATCGTAAAATATATGTCTAAAATACACAAAAATAAAACCTGTAAAATATAAAGTAATGTGACAGCCACTGTCTCCAGCTACACCTCCTCCAGGGCAGTGCACACCTCCACCAAGATGGCAGCTACAGTGGAGGCACCAATCCAAAATTTCTGTCCCACAGAGTGGCAGGAGTCCAGTTTGGCAAGCTTCCACACCGCGATGGGCACCCGTTCCATGGTGATGGGGCTCTCATGGCGGTGACTTCCCTTTGCAGCTGGGGTCACAGGATCTCAGCGATGTGGAGAAGCAGCCACTGGAGCATCCGGAACTGCTCCCTCCACTCCTTGTCCACATGATCGTCTGCCACCAGTCCCTGCTGCACTCCAGGGAGGCAACTCTGGGCGGGCATGACCATGCACCAGAGGTGGGCCAGTGCGGTGGTGTTGTTTCAGGAGAGGATCCTCACTGCCCACCTCAGCACCTCAAGTGGGACCACTATGTGGTGTAGCAAGGAGGGCTGCCTGTGCCGGCGGAGCACCACTGGCATGTTGCCAGCATCTAGGTGAGAGGTGAACTTGCAGAGCCGGTTGTACTGTGCCTCCAACTCCGCCTCCTGGTCCAAGCAGGCAGCATGGAGCTACTGAATGGCTTGGTGGCTGGCCTCGGTCTTGTTGAGGACAGCCTCCAGCAGCAGCAGCAGCAGCAGCAGCAGCAGCAGCAGCAGCACACGTTCAGGGTTCGTGGCTGCCTGTTCCCCTTCCATGCTGCGTGATGACAGCTGTACTTCACTCTTTTATAACCCCTGCATAAAGGTTCAGGCCTGGGATTGGCAGCACAGGGCATGCGAGTGCCCTCTGCCTGCTGATTTGCCATGAGGCATCAGCTGACTGACAAGGAACCTGGGTACTGGTTGGATTGGAACAGTCTGTGCACATGCGTGACTCTGTCCCTTGTCCCAGGATGGGACCTTGTGGTGCTATCCCACCTGGCAAACAACACACAGCTGTGCGTGGCCGAATCCCTGTATATCCCATGGGGCCGCTGTTGCTGGTGCTCCTGATCAAGGTGTGGAGTGTCCCGGAGCTTGCAGGCCCCCTGGTAGGCAGGTATATGCTCAGACCCCCCTGTGGAGCTGAAGAGGAGCGGGGGTAGGGGCAGGAGCGATGTGGTCCCAGGGCCACGTGTTTGTGTGGGGACTGTGTGCGGGGTGGAGGTTTCGCCTGGCTCTGCTCAGTCTTTTTGCTGCTTGCTGCCCAAGTACCTTAGGGTCGGCTGTTTGACGGGCTGCGGCTCCCGCCAGCTCCCGCCCTGAACTGCCTGCTCTGCGGACCTTTCGGCCATGCCTTTCCCTTCCCATTTCCCTGTTTGTTGTGGCTGCTTAATGAGGCCTGCCTTTTGCTCCTGGGTGGGCATTGTGCGGGTGTTACAGGGACTCTGGGGCTGGCCATGTGCTGGCATTGGACTTCCCTATTCTGCCACCCTAGTGGTGGGTGGGTGCATTGGGGCTAGGCCTGCTCCCAGGGAGGTGGGCGGTAAGGGCTTAACGGCTGCTGCCGCACCCAGTTGCTATGGTTAGCAGAGCTGGGCTCCTGGGCAAGGTGTGGGATTGTGAGCGGAGTCGGCTGGCCGGCCGGCCTGTCCATGTGTTCCAGAGCCAGGGCTTTCCTGGGGCAGGGAGAAGGCATGTTTGCTACCTGTGAGTTCGGTTTCCCCGCCTGCCAGGCTGTCTGTCTGAATGTGGCCAGGAGAAGACTAACCCGTGTGTGTGTGTGCAGCTGTTTTGGGTCACCCACACACAGTGCTCCGGTGTTCCGGCCCGCTTTCTGTCAGTCTAAAAACACCCACTGTGATGTTCCAAACTGCATACAAAAGGCAAAGTGTGTGGATCAGGGTGGGGACGTCTACGACGAGAAGAAAGCTGCAGGCTACTTGCCAGTTGCAGATATTTTTTTTTTTAAAATGTGCCTTGGCTGCAGATGATGCTTGATCACCTAAAAACATCTAGTAAAAGGTTGCACTTGACTTCCTAGCCCTGGTTTTCTGAACTAGGTCAGGGTTTTACAGGGAAATAACACTATCACCTGGCAGGGATCTATTTTTGTTGACTAGTGAATGCACTTCTAGTGGCAAAGGGGAACCACCAGGTAATGGTCCAAGGCACTAACAAATCTTCTTGTGTTAAAATCTATGGAGCCTATCCTTTGCCAGTAGTCAGGACATGTGACTAAATACTATAGTAATGTTGCTTAGGTTCATTCAAACTTAGTTGCATCCAGGTGACCGCCTCAGAAACCCTCACAAGCAGGAGCATTTGAAATATGTTTTTTGAATGGCAGAATAAGAGAAAAATCTCCAGATCTTTGGTTTGTGATTCCAGAGAGAGCGCTGCCATCTACATGGCGACATCACAAGCAGCGGGGACCATATTGTTCTTCCCTTCTATTGTGATCATGGCCTGTGCTAGATCCTTGCTTGCTGTCTGCCACCCAGCTGGCTCTCTGTTCACGTTGCTTCTCCTGTTACAAACTGCTGCTTGTGTAGCATGCTGCTGCCAGAGGCAACTTTAGTTCAGGCTGCAGTTGCACCTGTTGCAAATGCATGGTTTCTCTCCAGACCATACAACATGGCCATTTCCCCCTGAGCTATACTATGTCCTCTTGAGGCTATGTCCTGCTCTTTGCTGCATGTGCTGCAGACTTCCATGCTGGGCTAGGAGTTGGGGGAGACATTTATTCCAGGGAGAGTTAGCACCTTTTTGCTGCATTTTTGGTGGCAATCTTGTGGGGAATGCAGTCAGATTTACCAGCTCTGAATCCCCCACAGGATTGCTGCCAAAAACGTGCAGGTTAACATTTCCACGTTACAAACCCAGCACCTGATTTGCCTCCTGGAGATTTTCCTGGAAGCAAATCAGGCACATTTTGTCACGTGGGAAATCACCCATATCAGTTCAAGCTTCCTTCTCCAGTCGTTTTTGTTGCAACCCTTAAGTAGCCCAGTCGTTATCACACCTTTAAACAGCCAGCAGCAGGTTACATCCATGGCTTTGGCACACAAAGAGCCACGAATCTCCTTTCCAAGGTCCTTATTTTGTATTGTCTGTGTACTCAAAACCACCACAGAAGCCAATGAGTGCTGGGTGTTCAAGGAATGCAGGACCCAGCCTTATATTTTCTTTCCATATGTTCGTGGTTCTTTTATATTGCAGGAAGAACTGCATTTAAATGTGCAGGCCACACCCTTGTAAAAACAAACATATAGGGCTTAAATTGCCACCGCATGGTGTGCAGTCAAACGTCTACAAAGGTTAAAAATGCTAGCAAGAATGGTAGCATTTTAAACCCCCTTTGGACTCTCAGTACAAAAGAATTGACTGCATGTGGTGCCCAGCCGTGGAGACAGATGTTCAAGCCTACAGTATTCTAAAATGATGCCCTTAATCTGTGCTATTGGGAACTACAAATGGAGGAAAACTGAATATGACAGTGTTTTTATACAGGCAGCTAAAATGTGTCCTGATGAACCAGGTCCTCCATATGCAATTCCTTCACATTGCAACAAGTTTGATACGGGCAGAATGTGTATTTTCAGAAGTTTCTTACCACACTTAGGCCCAATCCGGGGTAATGGCTGCCCCCCTGCCCTGGGGTAGGCCGGTACCCAGAACAGAAATGACAGTGCGCCTTATCACACTTTGGCCTGAACCATGGTAGCCCTTACCACCGGCTGTTCCCCGTGATTTTACCTGTGGTATCTGCTACCACAGTTTGGGGCAAAGCATGGTGAACATCTGGTGGCTGCCGAACAGAAATGATAGTGGTTGTAACCCCGGGGTGTGGCTAAGCATGGTAAAGTGTGGCTAAGCGTGGTAGCGTCATTTCTGAAAATACTCAGTGACGTCCGGATTTTATATGTATGCCAGATATATTTTTTCCCAGGGATGAAGGGATTTTTGTGGGGCTTTTCCTAAAGAAAATGTTCACATCCCCTCCACACTGGTGCTCATTCTTCCAGCTGAGTTCCACTTCTGGCTTGAAGTTGCATAGTAGGGGTGTGGGGCTGCAGGGGAGGAGTGCTCCTGATTCCCTGCCAAACAGCTGCTTTAGAGAATTCAGAAGCACCCTTCCAGGGACATCTTAAGGATTTTGAGAGACCTGGGCACAATGCTGATTGAGGCCCCTACCATGGGAAGTCAGTAAAAAAACAACACACAAAACATGTGTGTCACGGAGGAACCTAGGGTCACACACGTGTAACACACACACAAAACATGTGTCCCCAATTTTATTTTAAGTTGGTATTTCACATGTACGTGTTACATACTATAGCAACACATATGTTTGACTAATTTAGGAATTTCACTTCCTAGAGTTTTGAGGCAGCAAAGGATATTTTCAGATGTGACGGGGCCTGTATTGGCCCCATCACGGAATCACCAATTGATCCCCCGCTGGGATCAAACCGGCACGTCCAACAGACGTGCCGGCTGATCCCGGTGGGGAATTGGGGAGGGGCCGTGCGCCTCAACGTGCGGCCGCACAGTCCCATGCTCCCTAGGCCACCCGCCCTCTTGGGAGACGGGCAGGCGCCGCGGCCAATGCGGCTGCAGCGCCCGCCCCCCCCCAGGGAATTGACCACGGCCTGGAATCCCGCCGCTGATTCCGGGCCGTGGTCCGGGGACAGACGAGATGATCCCCTCGATCACGGGCGGGAATCACATTCAACACATGGGGTAAGGGGATTTTTTTTAGCTCCCCCACCTTATTTATTATTGTTTGAATGAAGGCCCTGAGCCCTGTTTTAATAATTTTATATTATTGATGATTTTAAACTGTTTTTATGTATGGTATTTTATTGTTGGAAGCCGCTCCGGGCTGTTTGCAGGAGGGGCGGGGTACAAATTTATAAAATAAATAAATAAATAAACACGCAAACGGAGATGGTCCGTGCAGGACCTCCGTTTGCGTGTTCAATATGATTCCCCCCAGTGATTCACGGGGGTGAACATCTGGTGGGGAGCTTCCGTTCCCCCCAACAGACGTGACGAGACCACGATCACCAGGTGGGAATTCCCCGTGGTTGAGCGTGATCTCGTAACGTCTGAAAATACCCAGTCACCGATCTCATCTGAAAACTCAATTTCTTGAAGAATATCAGACTTAATACTCATCAGAAACAAAGAATTTAAGTCTCGTTTGCAGGGGCATGGCTAGGTTGGAATGGGCCATGGTGCAGATGATGGAATAGTACCCCCTGCTATCCATTCTAGCAGCAGGAGATGCTGCTGCACCAGGGAGTGGGGAACCCTCAGGCTTGTGAGTCCCAGTGTAGCTGTGCCACCTTTCTTTACAATAGCTACACCCTTGCTTATTTGTAACAGGCGAGTACCTTGTTTTTAATCAGCTTTAGCCTGGAAAAAGACCATTCACCACTATAATTTGCTACCATTATAGACATGATAATCCAAAAAGCAATTTCATTGTTAGGGAATGTGAAATCAAGTTTGTCAGTCTTTATTTTTGATTTTTATTATTCATTTTTATTTTTAAAACTTGCACAGTCCAACTCCCCTTCAGTCTCACGCCCATAATACTCAAGCCGTGTCACCTCTGATGCACAAGCTTCACCCCTGTTCTCCCCAGTCTCAGCCCACACACTTCAGTCTCATAAAATCTGCTCCCACCCAGAGTCCCTCAGTTGCACGTTACCTCACCATGTTTGAACTGCCCCAGGTAGTCCATGTGTTGGTAGTCAACACACACCTGCTCCTGACCCCTTATTGGTGAGAGCTGGCCCCATGATTGGGGCATGCTGCAACTTCTGGAAACTCCAATCAAAGAGTCCCCACCCCCTTCTCATACCAAGACAGAATTTACTTGCTGTAAAATGTTACTCACCATAAGCATGTACATTTTTAAAGCCTTGATTGTGCACAAACTAAGCCTGGATCTTGGAGGCATCTTTCCAACTAGGGGTCTGGGATACTGTCCCCTAATGTCCATCCCTTAAGATGGCACTGCACCATTTTCCTGCCAGCAACTCAAGCATGAAGGGAGCTTGTGCTGCTGAAAGAAAAAAACAAGCAGCAAAAGCTGTTTCTATACAGGTAAGCCAATTATTGCAGCTTTTTTTCTTCTTTAAAATATTGACATATAGGTTATCAGATCAGCAGGCACCTGCTGGAAATGGCAACAACTTGGGCCATTCTCATTATGGACTGATCACAACTGCACAAGGAAGGTGCCTTCAGTCCCTGCGGGTGACAGCACCATAGCCATCTCTGGGGGAAACCAGGAGAGGCAATAATACACATATGCTGGCTGTGGTCCATGGCCAGACACACATTACGGACTGGTTATCCTCTGATGCCACTCTTCTCTCCTTGCAGACCATCCATGCGGCAGCTGCAGACCAGGAACCTCTGATCTGCATGTGTGTGTATAGATTTGGGGCATGGCCTCCCACTGAGATAGCAAACACAATAGCAGTTTTTTTCCTTTGAAGTGAACCGGACTCATGGCCATGCTAATGCTAGCAGAGCACACAACCCACTAGATGACCATCTTGTTGGTTTTAGTAGCTTTGTTAGGGCTGAAATGAATACACATTTTTATAGTCACAAACAGAATCTGCATATTTATTTCCATGAACAAATACCCAAATCTGCAGAAAACATGGTTTTTCCATCACTTTAGTTACTTTGTTTTTCATTATTTGGTAGTTTTGCGACTTTCTGCTGTGTTACACCATACTGATGGACCAATGATGTTCAGGTATGGGGGGGGAGAATCAAGAAGCCTACTGAAGGCACAAAGCACCGGTAGGGTTGTTAACTCTCTCTGGATTAGCCAAGACCCCCTCTAAGTGGCCAAGAGAAATCAGGGCTTGCTCTAGGGGAGCAGGGGAGGCGTGGGAGGGTGAGAGAAGGGACAGAGAAGGAGCAGAATTCATGGACTGGAGTATGGAGGGAAATCTCTTTAAGTGAAATCCAGAGAAGTTTCAAACAACAGAATAATGAAATATGAAGTACTCAAGCGATACTGAAAAACCAAAGTAACAAACTGCCAAATACCAAAATGACAAAGTGATTGAAATACCAATGTGAAGAACTGAAGCAAAAAGTTCAACAAAATCACACAGGAAGATGGAAGTGAATCCACCACTTGTATTCGCTTTCCTAAAACAGATGCAAATATACTGAATTCCTCCAAAGCCTCACTTCCTGTGCCACAATGAGGGTGTGTGTGTTAGCATTAGTACTGCACCACTACCGTGCTGGTGGCTTAGATTTTACAGGCTCTCAGGAGTCTCATGGAACAATGAGTGGGGGGGCGAGGCATTGCATACTGCATTCACACGAGACCTTTTTCTCCCGCCTCTTACAATTTCTTTTGTGATATTGAAATCTCGTTTTTAAAATAGTTCTCATGCAGTGTCCCGTTTAAAATATTACACCCCCCAATCCCGTAATGTTGCAGAGCTCTGCACTGACGTGGTGCAGACTAACAGCAGGATTAAACCCTTTACAAATCAGGAAAAGAAAGTGCGAGGGAGTTAGCACGATTGTTAAACCTAGGTTTTCACGTTAGGTTTATTTTTGGACTGGACATGTATTCCACCCGCTGCATCGTGGAACCTAACATTTGTACACGTTTAAAAAAAGGAGGGGAGTTCAATTTAGTGTCTTGTGCGAATGCGGTTCTTTTCGTTTCCTTCTAGCAATAGCAGCTCTCAACTGAGGGGATCTGCATGACGGGGTTCAAACCTGGGTTCGTTTTCTCCTCCTCGCTGAGACACGAGGCAAAGGCAACCGAGCAGCCCCCTCTCCCAGCAGGATCCTGACTCCATTGAAGCCAGCGGCTCATCAGCTCCCCCGGATTGCAACTGTGACTGGGGATAGTATCTCCTCAGAGTGCACTCTAGGCTGGAGCACATTGCCATGCCTGCAGCGCAGCATGGAGTGGGGGTTACCCGAGCCGCACACCCGCCTGTGCCTGGCAATATGAAAGGAGGTCTCTGCCTTGATTTGCGATGGCTGGGGAGCTGGGCTCTCCTCCCCTGTCCTGATGGCTGAGGGAAACACTGAGGTGCCAGGGAAAGGGAGGGCAGGTCCTCCTCCCCCATGCAGCAGCTAGGGGGAGGCGGTCTCTGCCCCCGATCTAGGTGAGCGGGCTCTGCAGCAGTCGCCCCAGCCGGCTGTCTGCAGATTGCAGCGTCCCGCAGGCAGAGAGGAAGGGCTCGCGCCGGCTGGCTCAAGATTCCAAAGAGGCGCTGGGCTGCGATTGGTGGCCTCTCCTCCTGTGGGGTGGGGCCTGCGACTCCCTGGGGACTCCCTCCGTGTGACCCGAGAGGGCCCTTGGCTGGCTGCTTTGCGCAGGCTGGCGAGAGCAAGCGGCGCGCGGGTGCAGGAGTCTCGCGCCGCTGCAGGAGAGCTCGGGGCACTGACTCCCTGGCTTCCTTCACCTTGTGGATTTACAAAGCGCTTTTCAAGCCGGGTCCCCTCCAGTGCCGAGCAAAAGCAACCATGTGCAGCCCCCGGCGAGGCTTGTTCTCCTTGCTCCAGATTTGAGGCAGACAAAGGGATCCCCGGCTGAATGACTTTGCTGGAGGGGAGCGAGTGGGGAGCAGCCCGCGATGGCAGCAGTGGGAAGGTGCTGAGAGCCGAAATACCTCTGGCTGGCTGAGCCACGCATGCTTTCCGCTCATCTGACTTTCCCCTTAAGTTTGCAGTCGGCAGCCTCTCCGCAATGGATAACTTCTTCTCTGAGGTGAGTGCCGTGCAGGAGGGCTTCGATCAGCTCGTGCTACGGAGCCGTGTCTCCCCTCACCTCGGCTGCGGTGGCTTTGTTAAAGCAGGGGAAGAGCAGCAGCAGGAGGCTCCTGTTTCAGCTGCTCGGGCTTCGTTCTTTGGCTGAAAGTTTTGCCCTTCCCTCGAGGCTGTGACAGCCTGGAGATTGCCAACAAGGGGTGGGGGTGGTTCGAAATGGCTCTTTGAGCAGCCTCCCCATCACCTTCCTTAAGGCAGGAGGGAGTCTTCCTCTCCGTGTGGAAGAGCTGAAGTCCACGTTCTGACGAACAGA
Source organism: Sphenodon punctatus (assembly GCA_003113815.1). Taxonomy (NCBI): domain Eukaryota; kingdom Metazoa; phylum Chordata; class Lepidosauria; order Sphenodontia; family Sphenodontidae; genus Sphenodon; species Sphenodon punctatus. Next base: position 1,887,342 of record QEPC01010227.1, read on the forward strand.
GATAAAACGCGGAAGTATCTACTTGGATTTAGTTAAAGCCGGGATGGGGAACACTTTCCCTCCCAGGTCCACTCTGAAAATTAGTACAAGCTGTGAGAGTCGCATACATGTTGGGGATGGAGGTGCTTAAGGGGTGACCCTTCTGTGCGCATGCCCTCATCTCTGTTCTCTTACCAGTGTTTGGGGGTAAAAACTGGATCCAGGGGATGTAAAAGGGGCAAATAAAAACTAGCCATGGGTTTCATTTGGCCCTTGGACTTAAGCATCCCCAGCCCTAAATTACATAGATGTAAAACTACTCCTCTTTGGTAGCATTCACACCAACAGTGTAAAACAAAGTGACTATTTCCCTTTGACACTGTTCAGATGAACAGTGTAAAACGCAGTAGCACTGCATCATTCTTTCCCTAATGATAATGTTTACTGAACTGTGTTCACGTAAACAGTTACTTAGAAATTTAAATCAAAGGAGAGTACTCACTTATGATTTTTTCAGTACTTCTCTTCCTACTTCTAAATAACATTGGTTTAATGCTCTGTTTATGTGAACCCATTGGAAGTAAAACTGAAATAAGGTGCAACTGCATTGAATTAACTGTTAATCAGAACGTGGCCTTGGCAGCTCTGTAGTGTGCAGTTGTCTCTTGAGCCTCTTTTCTCCCCCTTCCAGGATGTAGTGCTGTCGGTGAGTTTGCTTTTGCATTAGCAGCCAGCTTGCTCTCTTGTACTGCATGCTGTATTAGGTCAGTAAACCACAGGACTTGTGGCCCATTGAGCACATCTGGGAGCTAAGAGCCAGAAGAAAAAGTGCCGGATTTGCAAGATCACCCTTGTGTGCAACAGAAAAAGTCCACTCCAACTTCTGAACAAGGACATGGCTAAATGCCTGGCTTCTTGCAGAGAAGGGAGCAAGAGAGGGGTCTGGCATTTCCTTTGAAAAACTCATGAGCTTCCTGTGAAGGGGGGATACACAGGCAACTTTAAGGGATCAAGTATTTCCGTGGCAAAACAGAAGGAAGAGACAAGAGGAGGAAACAAAGATTTCTCCCAGTTTCTTTCCCTCCCCCCCACCCCTTTGTCTTCTTTGTCCAGGTCATAATATTATCCAGACATTGCTCTTTTATTCTAGTGTGGGATAGGTACCAAGGATGTAATTTTAAGACCCCTAAAGTCTGACTGATATGCACCATGGCTGATATTAACTATGGCTATGGTCCATCTTAAAGTTTCTTGAAGAAAATAAAAGGTTTAATGAATATTTTAGTGGATTTTGTATGGAAGGAAGCCAGCAGTTGTAATGGCTGGCTGACTGGCTGGCTGACAGGCCAGTTGCACACCAAGAGCTCCCATTAGAGTCAAATTATTAATTATTATTATTATTTATTTATTATGGTACATTCAATGTTCAAAGTGCTTTGCAGGCTTTATCTGCTTCACCGTCACAGCACCCCTGATTGGCAGGTCATTATTATTCCCATTTTACAGGTGGGGAGCTGAGGCTGAGAGAAACTCTAGGCCTAAGGTCCCTGTCCTGCACACACTTGTGTGCGTGCTCAGCTACACACAAGTGTGTAGACCCATGTGCAGTCATTGAGACTATTCATGGTGCACAAAGTTAAGTGTGTGTATAAGTCTTTGCAGGATAGGGCCCAAATATATCATCAGCCATAGGGTATTTTCAAATGTGACGGTGGCCCTCTTTACCACACTTTGACCTGGTTTTACTCACGGACCACCGTCACGTTAGTCCCTGGCCTCCAGATGTTGGCATGGGATATAGAGCCTGACCATGATGGCAGCTAGCATGAGCTGTGACTCAGGAAAGTCTCTGAGTCACAGCCCACGCTAGCCACCACCACGGCTAGCATCTGGCCACTTGACTGGGCGTAAAGCAGGCTTTCATGTTTGAAAGCCTGTTTTACTGGACCTGGTCCGGAGTGCTCGCCAGATCCGGGCGCTATGGCGACTGTCATTGGCTGCCATGACTGCCCGTCACGTATGAAAACACCCATGATGTCCTTAATTTATAGTTATTCTATTTATATACACCCCTACAGTGTTTATAGTTCTGAACAGCTGTGGTTAGGGACAGATCCCTGGCCTAAGGGGCTTTCGAGCTAGAATTTCATATTGAAGTGTTTAGATCTGAAGCCAGTTGGGTAGGTGAGTTTTTGATTCTTGCACAATAGCTTTTGTTACTGTTGGCTGAAAGAGGCAGCTTGCTACATCTCAGTATTCTCAGACAGTCCTCCTGCAGGTAATTTTAGTATTCAGCAAACTGTGGTGTGTGACAGTTCTCCCAGGCTTTTCTTTAGCTTTTTTTCTTGAATGTTATGGCTTTAGATCATGATAGCTACAATGATATTGCACTTGTAGTTTTCACCCCACGTGTGGAAAAAATGGAAGGACACCCGACAACCGAAAATGGCGCAAGCTTTGCTGATCTGAATGTTGTGTGAATAAATGACGTCCTGGGTAATCAAGGGCATTTTCAGTGTAGAAAATACTAGGGAATGCAGTCATCTTTTGGATGACTGGGCTAGTACTAAGGATGAAGACAAGCATGGTCTTGTGGTTAAAACACAGGCCATGTGGAAGTCTGCAGTCTGTTCCTGACCCAAACAGTTTTCTCTATAGCAGCAGGTAAAGACATTTCGACTGTATGTTTGTTTTCCCCATCCTTAAAATGGGTAATACTTATCCTTCCCTTGCAGAATTGTTCATTTATAAATTGTTCTGAAGTCCTTGGGTGAAAGGTACTGCACAAATGCAAAGTGTTAATGTTATAATTCAGATTTTTTTTAAACGTTAGCCATTTTTTTATGACTCGTGCTTTTGTGTGTTCTGAAACGAAAAGGGATAAATCAAATATTTTAAAGCTTTGGATCTGAAATAAAAAAGGTTAAGGAAAACCGTCATTTAAAGTTTTGGATAAAAAGTCATTGAGAGGAACTTTATAAGTGTTTCATGAGTCCTCAGAACACTTTTGCAGCTAGAGAAACTGAGTCACAAAGAGGCTGTTACTTGCTGAAGCAGGACTTTGAACAGCTCTCAGTCTTGAGCTGTAACCCAAAACATTATTATTCACCTTTCTGAAGTAAGCAAGTTCCTGGCACAGCTGCCACTCCCACAAGAAAAATAGCTGGTCTGTTTACCAGACTTGTAATTAGTCAAATAGAAGTAGTCATATGTGGAACTGTTTATTAGGCAACACAAACTCTATCAAGTGCAGCAGGGAGGAAGATTGCAAAGCCACCCTCTTGAAAAATGCAAGTGCAAAAATCCAAAGAGAATCCAGGGGTGTAGCCGCATGAGCTGCGGAGGGCCTGATCCCCGCGCAGCCCTGTGGTGGGCAAGCACAGACACCAAACTGCGGGGCCAGTACAAGGAGCAGGGTAGATGGTCAGGGCCTTTCTGCCCCAGCCCCTCCCCCCCCGCCCAAACACTATCCCATCCCCGGCCATAATGTGGGCACGCGGGACTGGAGATAGTGGCCGCTGCTTAGAGCCCCGTAGCGGATCTCTCTTTGTGGCGGGGCAGACAGTATCTGGGTACATGAGCTGCTGTGCCTTGGGCAGCCTTGCTAGCTGCATCCTCGGCCTTTTTTCCGAGGACGCATCGCGTAGTAGCCAGCTGCCCGTCCCACGGCGGGGGGGAAACATCTGGCGTCTGTTGGCTACATGATTTACTGCATTGTAGGGTAAGACTGCTCAAGGTGTAGTAGGAGTCTCGTGTGGCTGCACTCAGTTTCTTAATTTTTCAAAATCTATTTTGCATTATGTGCCGCGAATAGGCCTAAGATTCTGTCAGAGTATTTTGTTTTCTAAAAAATCATGACTAGGTCATGGTAGAAAAGATAAAAACTCACAGAAAAATCATGGGTAAAAAAAAGTTCCATTTTACTTTTATTCAGTGTTTCTTAACCTAACATATTATTAGATTGTAAGCCTGGGGCATGAGGAAAGGGAGCCCCTATCCCTCTTTCCATTATCTCACTTAGAATGAAAGCCCCAGGAAGAAGAAAAGGGAACTCGCGTCTCTTTCTCTTATCTCTCTGTGAATGAAAGCCCCAGGCAGGGGAAAGGGAACTGGCTTTCTCTGTTATCTCTCTTAGAATCAAACCCCTAGGAAAGAGGGAAGGTGGAGCAAGGCGCGAGGATTCAGTGGCACTTCTTGGTGGCACTTCTCTTCTCTGGGGTGAAGCAGAGGCGGCTCCTCTGGTGGTTTTTAGGCAAAAGTCATGGAAGTCACAGAAAAGCTGTAAAAGTCACAGTGAAGGGGGAAATTCACTAAAAACGTGACTCCAGTCGCTACCGTGACTAAATCTTAGCCCTAGCCATGAACAATCCTCTAACTTTATAGCATTAGCAAATTAGTAGGAAATGTCACCAGCTTTGGGAACATATGCTATATTTACTTACCCTTACCATGATGATCAGAGGAAAGGAGAAAAACTTCTAGTGCTATTTACTATTCCATTAGCTTGAGTTTCTTGCCTGAGGCGAGTGGACAAGTAATATTGTGCATTAGCATTTCAACCTAAATATATGTTAATTTGTGGTTGCTGAATGTGGCTTTGATCTTAAGAGCTTTTTATTCCTTTCAACATGTTGATATTCCTTTAAAAGATCAATAAATATAGCACCTTGGCTTTAATCTATAGCCAAAGTCCTGCCCATGAGTATAAACATTTTTCTCTCCTCAGACTGGTGAATGGAAGTTTTGTTGAGCTCAGCAGAAAAGTGCTGAAGGCCTAATCCAATTTCCATTGAAGCCAAACGGCTTGAAAAGTTGGCCATCTGACTTTACATGAAGCGAACAAGCTGTGACTGATTTTGGAAGAGTTTTATTTGCCTTCCCAAAACTATTATTTCATAACATGACTTCTCCAGTAATAGTAAACGTTTTTAGTTTTCTCTTACACCATGAGAGAGAAAGAAACTGTATGAAAGTAGTAGATTGAGAAAACTAGTTATATTTATTTATTGAATTTGAATTTTATATCCCACCCTTTCCTGTAGGCTCAGGGTGGCTTACAAGCAAACAAATATAAAAATTAATAAAAAATAAACCATATAAAATTCCAATTAAAACCTCCACTCTTTCCCCCTCCCCCAGCCCTACCCCCACCCGCCAGAAGCCCAGCCAAATAAACAGGTCTTACATTGCCTTCTGAAGATGCTAAGGTTTTGGCGAAACTCCAGGGAAAGGGAGTTCCCGAGCTGCGAGGCAGCCACCAAGAGCACCTGTCTGCATGCATGTGTTGCTTGGACCTGGTGCAGTGGTAGAACTTGCAAGAGGGCACCCCGAGCTGACCTAAGGGAGTGCAGCAGAACGTAGGGGGAGGGCAGCCTTTTTAACGTGCAGCGTCCAAACCATCAAGGGCTTGATAAGTAGGGTTGAAACAAGAATGAAAATAATTCTTGTGAGATTTTCGCAGCCCTGGCAAGATCTCACGAAATTCTCGTGAGAAACTCAAGAATCTCAAAAATACCCCCAAATTATCTGTATGCACAAATTTAAGAACTTCTATCCTAGGCTTTGCATATTGAAAATAATGGCCACAATCCTATAGCCTGCAGTTCCCTGTGTGCGAGCTGTGTGTGCGCACGGCACTATGTGCCAGTAATATAGATGTGCGCGGTTCCCACATGGCTGCGTAAACACGTGCAGGATCCGCATGCTGTAGGATTGGGGCCAGTGATGGCATCCCAAACTATTTGCATTCTGTGCAGTTCTGGCATTAAAACACTGTAGTTTCAGAAGTCGTAAAGGGCATGATATAATATACGTGCCAGATCAGCAAATGAATCAAGAGTAATTGATGGCCCTGCTAGCCATTTTTGTGCATGCACAGACCCTTCTTTTGCTAGTTTGAGGTTCTCGAGAATCTTGCAAGAATCTCGAGGTTTTTGGAAGAATCTCAAGTTTCTCACAAGGCTCTTGATAGGTCAAAACCAGCACCTTGAATTGTGCCTTGAACACTATTGGCACCCAGTGCAGATGTTGGAGTATTGGTGTGATGTGCTCCCAGAGACCCACCCTCGTCAGTGTTGTGCTCTCATTTAACAGCATGATAAATTAGAGTAATTCCAGTAGAGGTACTTCAGTGCAAAGCTGGAATGGAAAAATAATAAAGCCTGTGCTGCCTTTCTTAAAAAGAAATGTTATACCTCCTGGTGCCTGCTTGTTACCAAAGAAAGGCCCTAGTTCCTGTTCTCAGGATATATTGCAGGCAAGAATATTCACAGCTCTCACGATGCAGACCAATTCTACATTAGCAAACTGGCATTACTGGGAAAAACCTACATATTTTTTAGCCTGTTTTTCTGTGGAAATAAGGCATTATCAATCCCCCTGTATAAGTGTCCCCTTAATAATGGTTTTTTCCCAGTTTCCGATTTCAGCCTAATTTGCAACAGGGGCAAAAGAGACGTATGATCTCAAAATTTCAAGGCAGTGGGTGTTTTCAGACAAGATGCTACCCCGCATGGCCACCCATGAGCCATGGATCCGATCGCCCATCTGGGGGTGGAGTACCTGGATGCATACTCCCGCGAGCCACAGAGCACCCACTCTCGGCCGCTCATGGAGCACTGCTGGAAAATCCATAGTGCACCGTTCGAGGCAGGCCAGACGTACGGTGTGGTGGCGGTATCCACACTGGGAGCTGCCCATTTGATTTGCTCCCTATGCACTCCACATGTGTGGATGCTCTGTGGCAGAGCCATGCGGCAGCCACAGACTGGTCCCCCCCCCCCCCCATCAACTTGCTAATTTGAAAACACCCAGTGGGTGCATCTGGAGCGGGAGATATGGCCCTTCTTGTGGCTGAAGAATCTTGTTGGCTTACAATGGGTGTTTTCAGAAGAGCAAGGCCACGAGCGGGGGAAGGATTTGTGGACAGAGTGCGGCTCTGCCATGGAGCACCTACGCATGTGGACTGCATGGGGAGTGAATCAAACTGGCAGCTCCCAGTGTGGCTACAGCTGCCACAGAGGCAGCCGCCGCATGTTTGCCCTGCCTCATACATTACACTCCAGTTTTTCCGGCAGTGCTCTGTGAGTGACTGAGAATGGGTGCTTGACTCTATGGCACGTGGGAGTGAGTATCCAGCTGCCCCATCTTCAGACGGGCAGTCAGGTCCGTGGTTCATGGGTAGCCATACAGGGTAGCATCTCATCTGAAAACCCCCAATGAGTGCTGTGCCCTTCCACCCCCATATAAAAACAGACTTCATTCGTTTGTGCACTTGCATGGAATTACTGGTTGTTTTCATGTATTATTTTAATAAATGCTTAGATAATAATAGGTGCTAATTGCAACCAGCTACAAATATGTTTTGTTAAACCCACTGGAGTGGAAGCTTCAAGCAACTGCCTAATTGTGTTAGTGTGTGCGTGTTTGTGCACATTGAAGAGAAAGAATTCTTGCTGGCACTTGCCCGTGTTAAACAAGATTAGGGATTCCACTGCTGACTGTCATGAAGCTCATACCAACCAGCTGCCAGCTCCTGATTCAAACCTTATTTGAGATGTCAAAAAGCTGAGAGTGTTAGATGCACAATTGGGTTTCTGTTTCGTCATCCCCTATCTTCATTATTAGTTCTTTATAGCCAGTGTTATAGCAAAGGCTGTGCCTGTGTTTCTGTGGAAATTTATTTCTCTTTTGGGGAATTTATATCTCAACCTTAAAAGTTTGCTTCAGGCAGAAAGTTTGTCTAGAACGGCTCAGTTTAGGACTATTTCTTTTTCTGTTTTTAAATTGGGAAAGAGGGAGAAGAAACTTCTGTAGTTCAAAACTGCTTTTTAATTTAAGGTCTAGTGTGAGGGTGTGGTTCCTGTGTTGGTCCCAAGAGCTTTATTTATTTATTTTAAATTTCTATCTCCCCCCCGCTTTCCCTAAAAGAAAAAAGGCTCAGGGCGGCTCACAACATAAATAAAAATATATTTAAACATTCATAAAAACAATAAAATACAAACCCCCCAACCTTCTCACAGTCCCCCAGAAAAACCACCCAATACCACCTCCCCATTTCCCACATCTAATTCCCCCTCACAATCGTGCCCCAACCCCCCACCCCCATCTCCGCCTGCCAAATGCCTTTACAAACAGATTACAATCGCAAGGGCCACAATGGGGCATGGAAGGACAGGTGGTCTCTCAGATATGTGGGGCCCAGACTATTTACAGCTTTAAAGGTCAAAATAAGCACCTTGAATTGTGCCCGGAAAGCTATAGGGAGGCGAGCTGCCACATTCTGCATGACTCTGCACCAGCTGCAGCTTCTGAACAGCCACACTGTTCAAGGACAGCCACACATAGAGCGTGTTGCAGTAATCTAGCCTTGAGATGATGAAAGCATGGATGACAGTGGCCAGATCTGAGTTAAGAAGAAAAGGCCACAGCCTCCTCACCAGATGGAGTTGGTGACCCCTCCTGACAACTGCTGCAACCGGACAATCCAGGTGCAGCAAGGGGTCCAGAAGCACTCCAAAGCTGCAAACCTGAGTGACCAGAGGGGGCCAGACTCCATCAATAAGAGGAGTCCTAACCCCTCCAGGCCACAAGGCTGGCTAACTATCATCACCTCAGTCTTGTCTAGATTCAGCTTCAATTGGCTGACCCTCATCCAGTCCCCAACAGCAGCCAGGCAATGTGTAAGCACTGAGACTGCAGGGCCTGGGCCAGATGAAAAAGAGAGGTAGAGCTGGTGTCGTCAGCATACTGATGGCACTTCACCCCAAACCTCCAAATGATCTTGCCCAGTGGCCCAGTACACGTTGAACAAGAAGGTTGACAGAATAGAACCCTGCGGGACCGCACAGGGGAGATCCCGAGAAAATGACGAACAGTTGCCCATCACCACTCTCTAGGACTTCCCCAACAAAAAGGAGCGTACCCACTCAAGAGCAGTCCCGCGCACCCCTTCCAGATCCCGCAGTCATGTCAGATGAAGGCAAAGTACTCCAGATGATATCGCCAATAAATGATACCATCTGAACAACTTTATCTCTATATCTTTTAATTTAAGATACATTTTCAGGTTCTAGGTTCATCTGGACTAATGAATCAAGTCATCAGCTTTTGCTGATTATATACATCACAGCATTTTCATACATTTTAAAAGAAATCAGCCATGGGAAGAATTAATCTAAAAATATAGATTTTGTTCACAATAGAGCCTTTGAAAAACACTGAGCCAGGCAGCCAAAAATATTTAAAACATATGGAGTTAAAGGATTGTCTCAAGGAAAGGACAATCTCCTCTTTCAGCCTCTTTCCCAGATTTTGGGATTTAGAAGTTTTGCTCAAGTAAGAACTGTTCTATCCCAAAAAAGGGCTAGAGATGCGCAGAGCTGAAGAGGTTGAGCACAAGTAGCATTATCTCTTGTACCCTAAAGCCTGCAAAAGCTCACCACATCAGATTAAATTCCTCCATTCTGAAGGAAAGGATAGGAGAGAATGGGAGTGGAGGAAGAGGGAAAAGGGCACTGTCCATAGCATCAACTTTTCTCAATCCTGTAGAGAAATATATTTCTCTATGCAGTTCAGATCCTGTCAGTGTAACTGTGCGCTGTCATCCATGCCTATTTCATATGCTAGGAGACATCTCTTTGGTTTTGGTTCAGATTGCTATCATTGGAACCATGTGAGCCCAAGAGTGCCATCCCCTTCCCCTGATGGCAGCATTAGTTTTCTACTAACTCATCAGGAAAATGTCATGCTTCCATAATGTCCTTGTGTCACCATTTGCAGGGTGAGGAACAGCAAACATTGTAATACACAACTAAGAAAGATAAGTAGGAAACTTTCTAAAGGTTATTATGTTCACCCTAGAGAAGACTGCAGAGCAGGAAGGAAGGACACGGACCATGTGCTATCTGCTACACCTTGCTCCTGAAGTGTGGACAAGCGCATTTTGGAGTGGTGTGCAGAGGCGCACTTTCCTGCCCAAGAGACCTAGCATGGATGTAGCCTTTGCATGCTCTGATACACATTTACCCAGTTATGCCAAATGACTCCAAACACGTACATGTACACATCTCCCCACTCCTGCTGAATTCTGTGACAGTTAATTGTACCTAATGGCTGGAAATGCAAGGTGAGACCCAATTTCTGCTTTAAGCTATGGGTATTTTTAGACGAGTGCCTCCCCACCCATCATGCATTTTCTAGGACTCCACAGGGCGCTAATGTGGTCCTGCAACATGCATGACGGGTGGGTAGTGGGTAGGGAGGTGCTTGTCTAAAAACTCCCTACAGGACTCCAAAAAGTTGCTGCTAGGGAAATGGTAGATGTTCCCGCTACCTGCTGTGGCTGTCAGCTATAGAAATATATATTTGACCAATTTAATGAACTAAATTACTGCCTCTTCTGTCTCTGTGGTAAAACTGGGCCTTGCTCAGGGCAGTAAGTTGCTTTTGAACATTGTGTAAAAACTCCACTGATATTAGCATTCTGCATCACTGAGGCAAGAGAGAGTTCACTGTATGAGCTAAAGGGGCAACAAATAAGCTTTTGGGTTTGATGTTCTTTTTCTTCCTGGCCTTCATCTCATGTGCTTGTTTCCATCAGTGCAAAATAAGTAGGGAATTCTCATTTTACCAGTGCTTAAACCTCAATTAAACAGAGCCCCTGAGGTTGACCGGGAGCGCCCTTCTCGAAATCTCCTGAGTATCCCAGGGGGAAATTATGGAGAGGGAGTTCTTGGTGGCCGCACCGAGACTGTGGAACTCCCTCCTGGCAGAGGCCTGGGTGGCCCCGGACCTCTCCTCTTTTCAACGTAAATGCAAGACCTGGCTGTTTCGCCGGGCCTTTGGCGAGGAAATGGGCAAGGGTGGGATTTTATTTTTATGGCAGGGGTGGTATGGGTGGGGTATTTTTTTCTTCCCTCTTTTTCTGGGGACAGGGGGATGTTTTCTCTCTTTTTTTCTCCTCTTCTCCCCCCTTTTTAGATGTTTTAGGTTTATGTTGTTTGTGCATTTTTTGTATATGTATTTTTATTTTTTTATACATTGTGAACCGCCTCAAACTGCCTTTGGCAGGAGGGGTGGGATATTAAATGTTTTAATAAATAAAATAAATAAATAAAATTTTGCACAAATTCTAATGGCAAAGGACAGTTGGGTCTATTGTTTGGTATCAGTTCTAGACCTTAATCTCCTTGGTTTAATAGGTGTCTAATCACATTGCTTGCTTGTTCATGGTTATTTCTATAGTTGGTGAAAACATTATAGAGGTGCAATTGTGCCTCTATTAGTTAGGGGAGATGTAGTTTCAATGTAATGTCTGCCTATCTCTAACATGGGAGGATTTCTTCACTGCAGTTACGGCTTGTGACCGAAAATTGTTGCAGACAATTTTATTAGTTATTTCGGGTCCTTACGTGATTGGAATAGAACAGTAAAGTTGACATTCAGGTATTTGCTTGTGAATTTTGGAACGTTATGGTGTTCTAAATAAAAAGTTAGAAAGAATAAATGACCGCGTTAAAATGAATGGAAGAAATCCTTAAGTTGCACATACATATTGTAGCTCTCCTACTGTTGTATATACAATGTAAATATTTTGCAGACAATTATTCTTTAATTAGGGATTTTAACAAAAAGTAAGTGTTATAGACAGTTAGCGTTCTGGGTGAAGGAATTGCTGATATTTTTGTGAACAGAATGGTGCTTTTAATAAAACGTTTGTGTTGAAAAAAATGACATGTTGAAGAGAATAGAAGAAATCGCTAAGTTGCACATGCGTATTGTAGCTCTCCTAGCACTGTATATACAACCTAAGTCTTTTGCAGGCGATTGTTCTTTAGTTAGGAATCTTGACAAAAAGTAAATGTTATAGAAAGTTAATGTTCTGGGTGAAGGAATCACTGATAATTTTGTGTAGAGAATGGTGCGTTTAATAAAAAGTTATTGTTGAAAAAATGACACGTTGAAGCAGTCCTCTCAACTGTCCCAGTGGGCGGGACAGCATGGGATGCAGCTACTTTTAGCTGCTGTCCCGTCTGCCCTGCTTAGCACTTTAAATGTTGACGTGGGCTGCAGGGTGGGAGGAGGGCGGGGTTAAGTATGGTTGACGTGGGCTGCAGGGTGGGAGGAGGGCGGGGTTAAGTATGGTTGNGGCTGCAGGATGGGAGGGGGGTGGGGTTAAGTATGGTTGGTGTGGACTGTAGGGTGGGAGGGGGCAGGGTTAAGTATGGTTGGCGTGGGCTGCAGGGTGGGAGGGGGTGGGGTTAAGTATGGTTGGCATGGGCTGCAGGGTGGGAGGAGGACATGTCAGGAGGAGGACAAAGGGGGTTAGTTTCTCTCGTAGTACCAGTTGAACAGGAGGAGGGTGCCGGGGCAGGTGAGCTGGGATTGGACAGGTAGAGTGAGGGGGGACAGGTGAAGTCAGGAGGAGGGCGAGCTGCAGGGGGAGATGAATTGGAATGCACTGGGGCAGGGAAGATGGTTTAAATGTCCCCCAGGTGACTGGATCCACTAGAGTAGAACCAGCTGCCTGGGGGAGGATACAACCAGTCACCACTTCCCTGCCTCAGCACATCGCAGCCGGAGTGCACTGGAGAAGGGAAGCCAGTTTAAATGTCCCTCAGGCGGTTGTATCCAGAGTGCATCCAGCTGCCTTGGGGAGGATTAAATCTTTTGACCTCGCTTTCCTGCATCCCAGCTGGGGTGCACTGGGGCAAATCCCCCTTTCTCACTGACCCCCAGCCTCTCCACACACCCTCCCTCCCCACTAGGCCCCAGCCTCCACATCCCTGTCTTCCCATTAATTCCCAAACAGCCCCTTCCTACCCCACTCACGCCAGTCCCCCACATTCCCATTTCCCCCATTAACCTCCATACACAACACCCCTTTCCTCCCCATTCAGCTCCAGCCCCCCACCTGTCTTTCCATTTACCCCAAACACTCCTTCCCCATTCACCTCAGCCCCACATCCATTTCCCCCAATAACCCCCAAACACCCTTCCCTTCCCTATGCACCCCAAACACTCTTTCCCGCTCAAGACAACATTTCAAAAACCTGATTAAATTCCAGCATTTAAAAAACAAGGTTTTTTAAATTCATAGTTAAGACAAATTAATTATTTGTAATATTTTTGCATTTCCCCAATCTAATAATATTATCATACCTTAAGTCCTATACTTTCAGCTTATTACTTCACCACAACACATCAGTGTTTCACCCTCTCTCTATCCTTCCCCCTTCAAAATTATCACCCCCTCATCTTTAAAGAACATGACAATTCTATCCTAACAATGCATATTACATTACTTCACACACTCTAAAATTAAATATGTTAATTATTTGTTATTCACATGCCTTAACGAGTTAATCTATACTTAGTACATATCAGACTAATATTAACTTTCAAATTTCAGATACAGAGTAAAAAACATTAATATGTTGATTAACTCATTAAAGCATGTGAATAATAAGTAATTTATTTGATTTTAGAGTGTGTGAAGTAATGTAATATGTGTTGTTACAACTGAATTGTTAAGGACGAGGGGGTGATAATTTTGAGGGGGGAAGGATATAGAGAGGGTGAAAAATAAAGATGTGATGTGGTGAAGTAATAAGTTAAAAGTATAGGACTTAAGGTCTGGTGATATTAGGGAAATGCAAAAATACCACAAATAATTAATTTGCCTTAACTATGAATTTAAAACCTTGTTTTTTAAATGTTGGAATCGTACAGAAGCTAATCTGTTATACCAGAACTTCTTAATTTCTTGCAATACAGGAAAAATTCAGGAGCCCCTTCTAAATAGTGTTGGGAAGCTGTGTTTTGTCTAGCCATAAAGGCAAGGTGACTGCAACACTGTTGGGCCTCTTCACAGTCCTCAGCTTGAGAACCCATCTATTTAAAACAAATACCAGCAGCTGACCTCTTGCAAATATGTTATGGACTTTAATAAATATCGTAGGGTCCTCATGATATTCAACTGTTCATAGCAATTTGTGTTTAGATAACAGCAGTCCTTCTAATGCAGTGACACTCAGACCTGACTGACCTGGGAGCCACAAGAGAGTGTGGTTGCTGTGATGGTCCCAAATGTAAGCGGTGGGGACAGAGTAGATCAGACAATATCTTTTATTAGACCAACTGCTGTTGGTGCAAGAATGTAAGCTTCTGGGCCCTTCTTAGGGATGTAGTATGCAAGCTTTACATGGGGCCCTTCCTTGGGCATGCAGTTGTTTATTTTTGACAAAGTAGTTTAGATAATATCTTTTATTGGTCCAACTGTTGGTGCGAGTATGCAGGTTTTTGGGCCACACAGAGCCCTTCCTCAGACATGTAGCATGCAAGCTTTGCGGCCACAAAAGGCTCACAGGAATAGTTGGACTTATGCAAGGAGCCATATCATGGCCCAGCTGTGCACAGACTAGTCACTGAAAGCCCCTGGCAGGTTGGAAGCAGTGGTGCGAGTGACACTTCTATAAGATCTCACACTACTGATGTGAAAAGAAGTCCTAGACTGTATGCCACTTGAGGCAGGGACCTGTCTCTTAGTAAGGATTGTTCAGTGCCAGGTATATTGCTTGTGCCATAGAAATAGTTAATAGTAATAATAACTACATGTATAAAGGTGAAATGCAGTCTCTGGATGGAGAGCAGTGGCTAACTGGTGCACTGAAGGCTGGAACACACTTGTTGTAACAGACACTTGTAAAAAGGAACGGGTCAGAGCTCACAGGGTAGCTGAGGGAAGGGTTCCAGAGGAGAGAGGATAGGCCTAGAAACAGACAGAGGAGTTAGGAGCAGGGGAAAGGGGACCTTCATGATAGAGGTTTTAGGGGAAAAGAATCTAGTAATAGGAGTATGGGATGTAGGGATCTGAGTAACTGGGGAACAGGGTCAAGACAACAGAGCAGAGGCCAGGCAGAACGCAGGGGAGCAGGACAACAGGGAGAGCCAGAGGCAGAGCCAGAATCTGGGAGTCGGGGAACAAGGAGCCAGAGCAAGGACTAGAAACCAGGAGCCAGAGCAGAGCAAGGAAATAAGGACTAGAGCAGAGCAAAGGACTGGGAGTCAGAGCAAGGGACCAGAGAGTTTGGAGAAAGAAGAAGAGAGGAGCGGGGCAGAACATAGCCATGGTCTGGCAGTCAGGGAACAAGGAGGCAGAGTAAGGAACTAGGGGCTAGGAGCAAGAGCAGATCAAGAAACTAGGAGCCAGAAGCTAGGGGCTTGGAACCAGAGCAGAGCAACGAACTAAGAGCCAGAGCAAAGGACTAGGAGTCAGGATGGAGCAAGGAACCAGGAGCCCAATTCAGGGTGTTGGTTTTGACCTACAAAGCCCTAAATGACCAGGACTCCACATACCTGAAAGACCGCCTTCTCCCTCATGTCTCACTGCAGCCTCTGAGGCCTGTCAGAAGTGCCCTCTTGCACACCCAGAGAGGTGTTTTCAGTGGCTGCCCCACAATAATGGAACTCCCTCCCCTTGGAGGTTCATATGAGACCAAGTCTCCTCTTTTGAAGGCTATGTAAAAACTTTTTTGTTTGGCCAGGCATTTGGCAAGCAGGGATAGGGTTTGTGGATTTTGTGTGTTGTAACCCACCCTGAGCCCTTGGGATAGGTCAGGATAAAATAAATAAGTAGTAAATAAATTATGAGATACAGTTCTTTCATTAATTATTCCAAGAGACATAAATTGGAATCATCAATTTAAAAATCATACACATCTTGATTTCTTTCAGCTACTGTCATTGCAAGCAACAGTTAACTGAGACTGTACAACTTTTCCCCTGTATTTTAACTCACTTTTGCTTCAGTCAGCAGTTCATGTTTAATCTATTTCACTGTAGTCCATTTCCTCCGTTGTTTGTATAGATTTTTCACTGGGCAACAGCAGAGAAAGAAAACAAATTAAAAAAATAAAATAGGCAAACCACAAGAATCTGGAGGGGGATTTCAAGGGCAGCAGAGGAATCTGAATCTCTTTTGAGATGATTTCAAGTTGTCTGTGCCTAATAAAATTGGATGCACAGTGTTTTTGGAAAACCCTTTTTGTTTCTGAGGTATGTCTTTTGGAGCTTTAAAAGGTCACTTCCACCATTAAGGTTGTACTTTGCGCTGACCATTCTTCAAATCGAGGAGGGATAAATGAGGCTTTCTGTCTTTTAGCAACACCAGGGTGGTTTCAGTGTAACAACACAAGGTTTTTGGGGAAATAAGAGTACTACTTTTGCATTGTTCTGTTTGGCTAGCAGCAAAAGTCGAAGCTGGAGTCTGAAACTCAGATCCTCCATGTGAGTTCACAATCTACTGCTGTTAAGACAGCTGGGTTACAAGCAACTTCTTTTTCTCTCCCTTACGAGGGGGTCACATTTAAAATACCATTTACAGATTTCCTTATGTACTGGAATCTGCTCAGGTTGCAGAATACATTTGCATCTGAAAACAGTGTGTTCCAAAGTTATTTTTCTAATACCAAGTATCCTGCATTTGGGCCAAATATGTTTAAGGTTTTTTTTCCACACAGAAACAACCCGAAAGGCTGAAAAGATTGACCATTGGGATATGAATTGTGGTGAAACTTTCACAAGAGACCATCTTTATGCGGGCTCCATGTATAAGAAAAAGTTAAGGCCACTTTCTGACAAACAGTTAATTCAGTGTAGTTGGAACTTTTTCTGCTTTACTCCTGTAGTGTTCACATGAACAGACTGCTAAACCAATATTATTCAGGAGTAGGAAGAGTACATATGAAAAATCAGGAATATATATTCCCCTTTGGTTTGCATTTTGAAGTTAACTATTCATGTGAACACATCAATGTGAGGGTGGTGACCACAGTTCACAGATAACTGGATATTTTTAGACGTTACGAGATCACAGTCAACCACAGTCAATTCCCTGTGGTGGCTGCGATTACGTAACGTCTGTTGGGGGGAACGGATGTTCCCCCCCAGATGTTACCATGGCAGGGAATCACTTTCGCCATGCGAGCGGCCGAAGCGGCAGGGCCGGCAGCGGTCGCATGGCGAAGGTGAGTCCCCGCCGTGATGAACCCCGCCGTCACTTCTGGACGGCGGCCATGGCCCGGAATCCCCGCAGGGATTCCGGCCCGTGGCCAAATCGGACGAGTGCTGCGGCCGTATTGGCTGCGGCGGCCACCCGTCTCCCCAGAGGGCATGGAGCGTGGAGGGGGCAGGGCCGTGCGGCCGCACGTTGCGCCCCGCAGCCCCGCCCCCTTCCCGATTCCCTGCCGGGATCCCCCGGCACATCTGTTAGGGCGTGACAGGGTCATCCTGGCGGGGGATGAATTTATTGTTTTCGTGATGGGGCCAATCGGCCCCGTCACGTCTGAAAATACCCTGTGACTCAGGTAGGGGGGAAATTGACACTAGACTACTTTGGTTTACAGTATTTGTCTTAACACTATGGATGTGAAGTGTTCGCTTTGATTTAATTAAATCAAAATAGTTGCTTCGGTTTACACCGTTAGTCTGAATGCTACTAAAGTGGAGGAGTTACTTCAATTTAATTAACTAAAGTAGTTACTTAGGTTTACTTTTATTCATCAGAATGTGGAGTTAGTGTGTATTCAGACATCATGGTTTTCAGCGGGAAAGGAGCGGAAAGCACTAGGTGACAATTAACTAAAATCTGCTACTGTATGTACTTGGGGACTGGAGGGTAGTGAATGTAACACTGGTATTTAAAAAGGGTTCCAGAGGTGATCTTGGAAACTACAGACCGACCACAGAGCCTGACGTCTGTGTTGGACAAAATGGTGGAAACTATTATTAAGAACAGAATTACTGGGCATATTGATAAACATGGATTAATAAGGAAGAGTCAGCATGGATTTAGTAAAGAGAAATCGTGTCTCACTAATCTATTGGAATTTTTTGAGGCTGTAAATAAGCATGTGGATAGGGGTGAGCCAGTCAGTATAGTGTTCTTGGATATTCAGAAAGCATTTGATAAGGTCCCTCATGAGAGACTTGAGGAAATAAAAAAGTCATGGAATAGGAGGCTGTGTCCTTTTGTGAACGGTTAACTGGTTAAAGGATAGGAAGCAAAAAAAGGAAAGATCAGTTCTCACAATGGTGAAAGTTAAATAGTGGAGTGCCCCAGGGATCTGTACTGGGACCGGTGTCGTTCAAAGTATGTATTAATGATCTGGAAAAGGGAGTAAAGATTGAGGTGATCAAATTTGCAGATGGCAGTTATTCAAGGTGATTAAAAAACAAGTGGACTCTGAAGAATTGCAGAAGGATCTTGGGAGACTGGGCATCTAAATGGCAGATGAAATGTAACATGGAAAAGTGCAAAGTGATGCACATAGGGAAAAATAATTCAAACTACATGTACATAATTCAGGGTTCTAAATTAGGAGTTACCACTCAGGAAAAGGACCTTGGAGTCATCATGGACCAGACATTGAAATTCTCAGCTCAGTGCGCAGCGGCAGCCAAAACAGCAAACAGAATGTTAGGAATTATTCGTAAGTGGATAGAGAATAAAACTAAAAATACCATAATACCTCCATATAAATCTATGGTGCGACCACACCTTTAAGTATTGTGTGCAGTTCTGCTCGCCCCATCTCAACAGAGAAGGGCAACAAAAATGATAAAGGTTGTGGAACAGCTCCTCTATGAAGAAAGGCTAGAGATAGGTTAGGGCTCTTCAGCTTGAAGAAGAGATGACTGAGAGGGAATGTGATAGAAGTTTATAAAATCATGAGTGGCGTGGAACGAGTAAATAGGTAACGGTTATTTACCCTCTCAAATAGTACTGGAACTAGGGGACACCGCATGAAACTACCAAGTAGCAGATTTAAAACAAGTACAAGTATTTTTTTACTCAACACAAATAAGTTGTGAAATTTGTTGCCAGAAGAAGTGGTCAAAGCCAGTAGTATAGTTGAGTTTAAAAAAGGATTGGACAAACATTAGCAGCTACTAGCCAGGTAGGTTCTGGGGATTGTAACCTCTTACTGTTCGGAACTGGGCGTGAACAACAGGGAATGGATTGCTCCATTGTGACCTGCTGGGTACCCTAACGACCGAGATTGGCCACTGTCGAAGACAGGTGCTGGGCTCGATGTACCAATGGTCTGACCCAGTATGGCACTACTTTGTTCTTGGTTTTATGTTCTTGACCACAGATTTATATGTGCAGAGATTGGAATTTACCATGTTGTACAAGTGTTCAGATATCACATGCTACTTTCCATGGGGTTTACCTACTTGAAATTAGTATCGCTAAGATATCTTCAGATGTACCTTGCTAGAGGCAACCAACTAAAACTAGGGAGAGTGCTCTCTGACTTATTTACAATGGAAAACTATACAGTAGGGTGCCAACTTTGTGTACGTATGGTGGTGGGGGGAATAGTGCAGACTGTTCAGCTCTGTAAGTCGTAATAATATCAACGGTTTTACCCTGAGTATTACTTAATTAAACCAATTGTTTTTTAAAAAGAGAGCCTGATAAATATGTTGTCTGTATAGTTTTATGTACTGGTGAAGCGTGGTTCACGATTGATTATTTTGCTACATACTGAAAATGCAAATCCAGCATATCTCTTGTCCAAGAGCATGGAAAAGACATTTGTTAAAAACTGCTGCGAGCCTACACTATGCAGGACTTCTGGAATTTACACTGAAGCCCCTACATCAAGTATCTGGCAAGACTTCACATAAGCCAGTAAATGTGTGTAAATATACTAAAATAATTTGGCCCATTTATTCAGTGTAAATGTTTACAGGCTAATGGATTTAAGCCACCAGCAGTAAATTGTTTATTCAAAGGAAAAGTTTTTATTGGTGGATTAGAGATATTTTGTTTTCTTAAACTCAGAGGTGGCATACAGTGCTTTGAGTTCTGATACAGTTCTAGAGCAAACCACGTTAAATTCAGTTTATCAAAGCATTAATATACTTGTACCTTTTTTGCTGCCCTTCTGCCCACCAAAATAAATCATGTTTATATTTGGCATTGATTTTTCACCTGTTTTTGTTGTTGTTATAAACTGATAAATTCCCAGGAAAAATAAAAGGAAAAAAACCCCCTGAAAATGAAGGGCCCTACAGATAGTTTATCCATGTAACAGATTCCCTGGGTTTCCAGTGCATTTGACTTTGCATTATGGCGCAGAAGATGGAAGGAGGGTGTGGACATATTATTAGTATTGGTAATACCATATATTTACCCTTCCCTTGTAATATTGTTGTCAAATTTTATTGTGATAATGCTTGGTAACAGTCTCTTTCCATGAAGGTTTTAAATAATTTAGTTCTGAAAATGTTCTTAAAAGCAAATTTGAAAGTTTGATAGTTCACTGTAAACTACTGTGTTTCCTTGGAACAAGTACAATGATAATCCCTAGTAATCCAAATGCCTGTTTTTAATTATGCAAAGAGGTAGTGAATATATATATGCTTATAAAACTTATGCTACAATATAAAGTAACACCATCCCTTGTCTTTCTGCATTCTTTTTATGGAATTTTGTGAAATATTTCCTTATGTTTGAGCATGTGCAAAAGATAAAACCAGCTTTGAGGGTTGTGTTTTCCTCTGTGAATCATAATCCCCACTTGTGGTTTCATAAGAGACAAAGTTTTGGGTGGAGTCATGGCATGGAGCAGGGAAAGCAACGAGGAAATCCGCGTGAATCAATAGACCTTTCCATCCTCAACTGCTAATGGTAGTCATAGTCACTACTACATATGTACTCGATCTGTTGTAAATCATGCAAGCCTTGTAGTTTTGTGGGATATTCGTAAATCCTTCCTAAATTAAGTTGTACTTAGCTTCCAGGACCAGGGTGAGGCTGAGGTGGTCATGTTTTGGGAGTTATTCTTAGTAGTTTTCATTTAACCCTTATTACTCTGCATTTTGCCACATGTGAGAGGTTAAAACATAACTTCAGGGCAGCTGGACTCACACACAGCAATTTTCAGTGAGCTATCAACATCTGCTTTGTTGCTGCTGTTGGCTTCTTTTGCTTTTGCTTCAGTTTTTGACTGATGTTGACCATGTTTAGGAGTTACAGCAAGTCCCCCTGAAATAAAACTGAAAAGCTTTGTTAATAATGATGGGAGCACTTGAGCACAATTCAGTGCTTCTGAGAAACCTGCCATTATAACTGGTGTACTACATTGTGGAATAGCCACTAAACAACCTCATTGTTCTGTAGTTTATGGAGGTGACCTTCAGATATTTGGGACTAAGAAATGGGAATGGCCACTGTGATATCGAGCTCAAGGATAGGCAAAATATTAGTAGCACAGGTATTCTGCCTTGGGGCAGAGTTGGATTAGATGACTAGTGAGGTAGATCCCCTGCATGTTGAACTAAGCTCATCAGAATCCCAGAGTCTTTGATGGGCTTGATTTGGCTCAAGAACTCTCCTGACCCAAGCCTTCTGGGGCTTGGCTCCCCAGGGTGAGAGGCCCCGCCTCCTGGAGCACTGTGATGTCACAGTGCTCGTTGGGAACAATAGGACTGCATTAGAAGAGGATTGGGCCTTTGAAAGTCTAATTCGCCTTAGCCCCACTTCTTTTTTCCTGACTCCCCCTGTCCTCTCCCCTGAGGTTCTGTGATGTCACAGCGCCTCAGGGGCAGGGATGCATCAGAAAAGAGGTGGGATTACTGCATTCCTTCATCCCCTTCCTAACATAGTCCTGTCCCCAAGTATGGTGATGTTATGGTGTTCCAGAGGTGGGGCCACCCTTCTCTCCCATTAAGTCAATCATGGAAGAGCCCAGATGCCCAGGACCAGACTTGGGCCAGGCTCGTGCAGTTTGGGGCCATGCAGACCTCAGTCCATATTGTGGTTCCTTCTAGCCTTGCAATTCTTCCCCTAGCTTTTACTCCATTTGAAAAACGTCCATAAATAGCTATTAGACAAGTTGGTCAGGGGGTGAGGCTGCCAGGAGCTGAGAGTGAAAGACAGGAATGGAGCAGTCCATTTATGTCTCGTTTATGCCTCTCTGGAACAACTGGACACCGTTCGAAGACGGGATGCTAGGCTAGGTGGACCATTGGTATGACCCAGTATGGCACTGGTTTTGTTCTTAAAACAAAGTGATCTCTTCTGACTTCCAGGGTTTGGTACTGGATGTTGTTGTACATACCCCCAGTCCTGCTCCTATTGAAGTCTGTAGCAAGTGGCCATTGATTTCATTGATGACATAAATGGTGCAGTTGTGCTTGAGAAGATGAAACGCTTTGGGTGAAACACAACTCACGTACATCTGTAATTCAGGTGAATACTTGATCCTGTTTGGTTGACAAATCTCAGACCACTTACACTGGAGTTCATGGGAGCAAGGACTTTGAGGACAGCAGCCTTAGGAGACCATTTAGTCCCATTTAGTAAGGATGCACTCCTCATTTTTACAGCCAAGCTGATAGTCAAAACTCCTGTTAACTTTAAGGGGGGGGGAGGGGGAGGAGGAGGAAGGATTGTGCCTTAATTATTTTCTAGCACCTCGGTAAAATACATGTACTCGGATTAAGCTACTTGATTCCTTTGTTTAATATAGCAGGGGTGGCCAAAATTGCCAACCCAAAAATCCATACCAAAATCTTGATACGGCCAAGAACCCATGCACACAAACCTCTCCTGCTTTGTGATTGGCTGGCAGAGCTGGCCATCTGAGGTCTTGGCTGCTGAGATTATGAGAAGCAGCTGAGAGACAGCTGCCGAGACTTAAGCGCAATGTAATAAGACACAGGGCCATCAACGCTGTGTGGGCCCCAGATGAGCCCTGACCAAGACCTGCACTTGAACTACCCATGTGCCACGAGCGGCTCCCAAGCCACGGTTGTGGCCACCCCTGTAGTATAGCAAGTATTCTTATTAAATGGTTCCTGTCTGAGGCTAAGTGAGGTAATTGTTTTAAGCACCTTACAGGCAACAAAATGGAGTTGGTCAGGGAGAAGAGTAACTACCGGTCCCTTTGACCAGTGTTCTCTCATTGGGCAATATGATGAACAGTATATCTTGGCATGGGTTTTTATTTACTCCACATGAAGCCAAGTTTGCAAAATTATGGGATTCAGGTCAGGACAAGCAACAACAGATTCTCTAGTTTGAGCTTCTGGTCTAGTTTGTCTTGGTGTTTTTTTGTTCCTTAATATAAATTGTGGTTTTATGATGTGTTCCAGATTCACCTATTCATGATAGTAACCATGTCATCAAAAATTAAATAGATGTTCCTGCAGCATTTTTTTGAGCCCTAGTACACCCCCGCCCCTCCCCCCCCCCCACACAAAAGAAATGACCAGAATGGCTTTTATGGCCAAGCTTTGAAAGCTGGCATTTCCTGTTTCTTTTCAAAATGTATACCAGAAAGAATATCTGATTAAGTGAGCTCTTTGTTGTTTACAGTATTAGAATCACATTATGCCATGTGAGGCTTAACAATCTGTTTCCCCCCCCCCCAAGAATAAACAAGTCAGGGTTGTTTTGCCTCTGCTATGTGGTATAATTTGTGCAGCTGCCGCATTTTCTGTTTCCAGTCTTTTACACTCTAAATCTAAAAAGTTGTAACAGATGGCTTGAGACTCTTGGGGGACAATGGAGCTAGGGAAATATGGAGGTTGTGTTCTGGTTTTAAATTGTAGATGGCTTGAACTTTTTATATTGAAAAGCCAAGGTTTAGGTTTTACTGTGATATATGTGATGTGGACTGTCGCTATGCAATAGTGATCCAGGATTTAGTTCCAATGAAGGGCCTTGGTAAGATGAGTGAAAGAACACAAATAATGTAATTATTTTTGAGTCAATAATGATGCTTCTGCATGCACATAGTTTGTCTGCCTCCTCACTATGTTATAGGAGCAGGGGTGCATTCAGTGCCTTCTGTAACAAAATGTTAAATCCAATTAAATATGGCATTCCTAACATTCCGGCAGGCTTTTGGGGGATGACCTTGATGAAGGCTTTAATCTCCGCTGTCTAAGGTTGCACACAGCAGCTACTGGGGTCTTAGGCTGCAAAGCAGTCCTTCGTGTGTGATCCTTTATCTGGAGGTGGTAGTAGAGCATCTGGTACTTTATAGGTGTTGGTGGATTTGAAACTCTTCTAAAAGTCAGCTGTTGTCACTTTTGAAAATGAATAGATTATTACTTGGGAAATCTCCAACTGAGGAATCAGTCAGACAATTTAAATGAAAAAGCATTCTGAGAAACTTGAGAGCTTGCACGCCCTCCCGAAAGAATTTGGTCCCCCAAAATGAAGGCATCATTTTTTCTCAGCATCCCCTTCTAATCTTAAGTACTTTATCTCTTTGTCTCTCTCATACTTGAGACCCACATGGCAGCTGCACTCTAAATTACTAAAAGGAGTCAACATGCCTTTTAGAAGCTCAGAAGTGTCACAAGACAAGAGCTTTGATGTTTTCTGTTTTCATCTGGTGCTGTACAGAAATGGTAGGATGCTGTGAAATCAAATGTACAGTAAAGACAAGGGATGGGTCTAAGAATTAGAATGTCTGATTCAGTATTCTTCCCTGGATTCCAAGTAACTTCAGTGGAGCTAGATCCAGGACAATAAATGGAATGGAGATTGTCATGCTTTCATGAGACAGCAGAGTAGGGATGTAGACAAATACCAAGGAAAGAGAAGATCAGGAAAACATTTTTTAACAGTTGCAGAAACTGTTAAAGGGATCAATCCACTTGGGAAGGAATAGGATGAGTACTCGAAGATATGTGACAAGCGTAGTTTTTAAATAAACTCTGTGTTCATGTATGATTACTATTATTTATTGTTTGACAATAGCCAATGCAGCAATATCTACAGATTCTCAGGAGAGGCTGCCACTTGGTGATATTCTTTTAAGCTGTACCCTTTCTGTCAGCCCTTGAGAGAACTCGGTAAAACAACTGCAAGCTCATGGGATATTGGTGGTTTTCTATCTTACATGAGAATATAGTTTTGAGGAGTTTTTCAGCAGGTACTGGTTTGGGAGAAAATTAAATGTAGGTAATGAAGCTACTTTTTATTTTTTGATTGCCTGTTGCATTGGTTCTAGAGCTGCAACCAGGTACCCGGCCAGTCAGGCACCCTGTCAAATTTGGGGTTCCCAACTCGCCCTGTTCGTGTTTGGGCACCAACTAGTACTTGCAAGCTACCTGATGGGCTACCTGACTCCTTGGGACCCAGGCTGACTTGCCTCACGTGCCAGGCTGCTTCTCCTATGGTTCGGAGTAGACTTCTGGCTGCTCTCTGCTTTTTCCTGGCCCGTGCGCCGCTCAGCTGAGCAGAGAACTTCCCCACTCGGCTTTTTCTGAGTGGGAGAGGTGGGGAAGTGAGGAGGCCTCTTCCCATCTGTGTGCATCCTCCTAATGGGTCCACCATTCTCAGGGGGACCCAAAATGGCAAAATACACTGTGTTCTCCTGATATGGGTCCCCTGGAAACAGGGGGCCCATGGGGGGGGCACACAGAGATGGGAAGAGACCTCGCTCCCCACCCCTGCTCAGAGAAAGCCGAGCCGGAAAGTTCCCCGCTCAGGTAGGTGGCGTGCAGGCCAGGGAGAAGCAGGGAGCATCCAGGAATCCACTCTGGACCAGAGGAGAAGCAGCCTGGCATGTGAGGCGAGTCAGCCTGAGACCAAGGGAGCTGGGATCGGCATTCCAGGGCTGTCTGGGGGCATCTCAGGACGCCTCGGTAATACCCACATTTTCAGGCACCAGGGACCAAGTGCCTCATCGGATGCCCACTGGCTGGGGGGGGGGGGGGGCAAAAATGTAGGTATTACCTGCAGATAGCTAAAGTGCTACCCGCTGCTGCTCTGGTTGGTTGCATAACTGTTTTATCTGGCCACATTTGTAACCTTTTGCCTTGGTCTGTAATATACATGACCCTTTTCACATACACACGCTCTAACACTGATATAATGAAATGTAACACCCATTTTATCGGTGTTAGAGTGTTTGTGTTACAAAGGACCATTGTCCCTTGTAGAATAGATATGCTGTTGTACACATGTGAACGGGAAAATATGTCCTGAAGCGAATAACCATGTCTTTAGACTTTGCAAAGCAGATCCAATAAGGTGAAGGATTCCTGGCGACCCCTTTGAGAATAATCCCAGGTTTTTCGGAAAGGAGTGTTTTTGTGCACTTTTATATTGGCTGCTGTGATGTAATAATCAACAGTTGGGCAAACCTCCATTTGTCGACGCACCCCTCTTCCCAAATGAGACACGGCACAGTATAGTTGGCATTCAAAATGGTCGCACTCTTTATTTGTAACAGATTATTTATCCGAATTGTAATGGTGGGGGGCAATTCGCTCAGGTGAATTGGGTCCAGCACCCATAATAAACATATGAACACAACTCGGGGATTGGCCCGATATCCCATCGGGTACCAATCCCTCTTAACTGTTCTGAACGTCTCCCCCTCCCGATACCGCAGTTGTGGGGAGGGGGACCATGGCCCGTATAGGCCGGAGGAAGGAGGATAGTGCCATTAAGCCGGGAACAGTACATGTCTCTACAGCCCTCGCGGCACTTCTCCCAAGGGGTTGACTCCGCCGCTTGCCATACCCGACATTTGCGGCTGGTATCACTCCCTCATCTCTTAAGGAGATGCCCAATTAATCTTCTAACCTACCTAACTCAGATGCTGGACCCCTGCAGAGTGCGACAAACTTCAACTACCATAGCAGCCATGACAAATTCTAGAGGACAAATTCAATTAGCCAAATATCCCCAAACACTATGAGGAAGGCGAAAAACGAACAACCAATAGGCCAGATAATGTTGTTCACAAAAATTCCTTCCTGGTCCTACTAAGTGACCGCAAAGCCACAGTGTTTCATGGGGCGGGTGGGAGGGTGCTGCTCGGCTTCCCGCTGCCTCCTGACTGATGAGGCAAGCGGGGGAAAACGTTCTGTGCACCGCCCCTTTCAGGCGGTGCACCACTCGGCTGCGCGTTCTTCACGCTCCGCCCAGCGAGGGTCGCCTAGCAACCCTCGCTGGGCCCCAATCTTCCCGCCATGTGGGCTTCCCTGAATTTCACCTCCGCGGCGCAACACACTGCCGCGGGGGTTGCAAGTGACCCGGGGAGAGAGGAAGTGGTGCTCAAGGAGAGCACCCTCCCCCTTTCGGCAAGGGTCATGCTCTTTGCGTCCCCTGCTGGGGTGCGACAACTCTGTCTTCGCCGCCAACGGGTGGCCGCGAAGGGGGAATTCCCTACCAAGCAGTAAAACACAATATGAATGTTATAGCATAGGTCTTAAGTTGATTGAAGAAGGGATTCATGTTGAATGTGCTCAGCGAGCAGCCAATTGTTTTTGTAGGGGAAAGAATAGCGGGGCATCAGCACTGTCCTTCCCAGGGTTTCTTTAGTTGAAATATTATTGTGGAAAATGTTTCCCTGTCCTCTTGTCTTGTTGAGACATAAGTTCTTCCTGAGTACAGCTGTCATAAAGGCTGTTCTCTTTCATTTAAGTTCCAGGGTGGTAATTGGTACTGGTGTCTTTCTCTAAATAACTATATTGTGTAAACCACAGCCATTCACAAAATACTAACTACAGTAAGCTGCTGAGTTTAAGCAGATGGAGAAAGAAAAGGGGAAAAGTTTCCTTCAGGAGAAGAGCGGGATATAAATCTAATAATAATAATAGCATTAATAAGAATAATAATTTACCAAAAATAGGGCATTTTCACACAAGACACTCTCCACCCACCCACTTTACATGTTACAGGGCATCCATAGGGCAACATTGTAGCCCTGCAACATGTATAGTGGGTGGGTGGGGGGTAGTGGGTGGAGAGTGTCTTGTGTGAAAATGCCCATATACTGAAGCACTGTTAAAGTTTCTGCTCACAAAGGGATGAGAGATGCTGTGATAATGGGTCAGTAATGTAAGACGTTGATGAAACAGTACAGACCTTAGGAATCCTTTATTATTATTATTTATTTTATAGCCCATGAAGGAATACATGAGTGAGAGAGAGATGAATTAGAGCTGAAAGAAGTTGTTCTTTTTGAATTCATGAATCTAGTTAGAGCGTTAATTTCTTTCAGCAAGTACTCAAGTTTGGATTTGTGCCATTTGACAGTTGCATCTTCTGTTTGAGTGTGACTTCATTTGGTTTCCTTTTGGCTTTTGCATTCTGGCTTTTTGATTTGTTTAGATGATAAAAATATTTTTTATTTTAATTTTTTTTTTAGTTTTTAAAGTATCAAATAATGTAATTGCATGCACACTTTGCAGATGCACACAAATTTAAATCACAACTTCAGATAACAAAATTGGTTCTATGCAAGCTTTGTGTTGGACATTCACAGCAGAACTAATGGGAATCCTGTACTTAGAAATAATTGATTCTCTTGAAGCTGCATTCTTATATGGATGTATACTACAATAAGAGGAAACTGCAATTTATTGCTCTTGCTCCATTTTCACGGAGGATAGAACAAGAGGGAATGGGCTTAAATTGCAGCAATCTAGGTTTTGGTTACATATTGGGAAAAACTTCCTAATTGTAGGAATTGTTAGGAAATGGAATAAGTTGTCCAGGGAGGTCATGGAGTTTTCCTCCTTGGATGTTTTCAAAACTTGACTGGATGAGCATCTGTCTGCAGTGCTGTAGGCAGAGGATATTATCCAGCATTAGAGCAGAGGGTTTGACTAACTGACTCTTGAGGTCCCAACTGCAGGGGCGGATTGGCCATTGATTGCACCGGGAGGATTCCCGGTGGGCCGGGGGCCGGTCACGCTGTCTTTTTTTAAATTATTCTTAACGAACAAACAAAAAAAATTGTTGGTCCTGACCCCTGTCGGGTTGGGTTGCATTGAGGGGGGGGAGGGCTTACCTGACTCTCCCTCCTAGTAGCCGCTGAGATCCGGCTGGGAGATAAGGCTGTTTGTTTACAAACAGCTCCTGCCCATGTGCTGATCAGAAGGTTGCTACGTTGCAAAGAAGGTTCTTTGAGATGGCTCCCAACATTCTCATAACTGGGTTGTGCGCGCAGGAGCCAGTGACTCACTCCACTGGACTCTCATGGACAGCGCAGCAGAGCAGCGGCAGACACCGGCGCAGGCGACTTGCGGGGCAGCAGGTGGGGCCTGCCGGGGGGCTGGGACCTGCTTGGGAGGGGCCGGCTGGGGTCTCTTTTGGGGCCTCTTTTGG
>QEPC01010227.1:1918290-1988247 GCA_003113815.1 Sphenodon punctatus
TGCTCCTTAGGCCGCCCACCCTCTTGGGAGACGGGCGGGCGCCGCGGCCAATGTGGCCGCAGCGCCCACCCGCATTGACCACGGCCTGGAATCCTGCCGCTGATTCCGGGCTGTGGTAGGGGGACAGACGTTATGGTCCCCTTGATCACGGGAGGGAATCACATTCAACATGCAACATGCAAACGGAGATGGTCTGGCCAGGACCTCCGTTTGTGTGTTGAATGTGATTTCCCCCCCGTGATTCACAGGGGTGAACATCGGGGGGGGGGGGGGAACTTCCGTTCTTCCCAACAGACGTTACGGGATCACAATCACCATGTGGGGATTCACTCATGGCGGAGACAGCAAATACCAGGCGAAATGCTGCCTGCGTCCAGACAGCGCCTGTCCAGCAGCAAGAGCCTGAGGCCGAGGCAGCCAGGCAGGAGGAGGCAACCACAGCTCGGGAGGTCTCTTCTCCCACTTCATCCTCCGCGGAGGAGGCACAGGCAAGGGGGCCCCTTTCAGCTGCAGACTTTCAGCAGCGCCAGCTTGAAATGATGCAGCAAATGCTGCTAGCACTGTCTGATTTGCAGGGCGAGTCTGCCTCTTCAAAAGGGAAAAGGGACCCTGCGAGCCATAGAGCCCGTCCCTCCATCAGAAGAGTTTATGGGACTTTGTTCAATCTTCTTTTTGGTTCAGAAAAAGATGGGAGGTTGGAGAGGGATTCTGGACTTAAAGAAACTGAACAGGTCCCTAAAGCATCAGCGATTCAAGATGGAGACGGTTTCTTCCATCTGTTTGTCCATCGGCCACAACCACCTGTTAGCCGCCTTACATCTAAAGGATGCCTACGTGCACATCCTCCCAACCCACAGGAGGTGCCTGCGCTTCTGCTATCACGGCAGCCACTGGCAGGACAGAGTCCTGCCATTTGGTCTCGCTACCTCTCCTCGCACCTTCACCAAGGTCTTAATCCCACTAGTGGCCAATCTGAGAGTACAGAAGATGGCAGTGTTCCCTTATCTAGACAATCTACTAGTAAGGGCCCACTCAGAGGAAGCGGCTATTGCTCATGTTCAGACCACTCTCTCCTATTGCAGTATCATGACTTCGTGATCAGTCGGGAGAAAAGTCAGCTGATCCCGACGCAGAGACTTCATCACCTGGGAATAATCATCGATATAGTGAGGTACAGAGTTTTCATACCAGAGGCGAGGCAATTCAAGATCCGTTGGCACTGCCAGAAAGTCAGGCAGTCGAACAGGATCTAGCCTCATTGCTGGACCTGATGGTTTCCTGTTTTTCCCACCTGCAGTGGGCATGATTTCACGCCAAACCATTGCAGCACTTCCTTCGCCTGTGGCAACACCTCATCATGTCCCGAGCGACAAGGTTTCTGTGTCTCGACAGTCACACGGCAGCCTCTCTGCGTTGGTGGGAAGCTCCGGACCGTTTCTTAGCAGGAAGCCCCCTGCAGGATCCACCCTGACTGATCCTGACCACAGTCGCCAGTCTCACAGGCTGGGGAACCCACTCGAGCAGTTGGGTGGCTCAAGGCCGGTGGCTACAGTCATATCTTTATCATAGTATCAATTGGCTCGAGCTGAGGGCAGCCTGACTAGCCCTCCAGTGCTCTCCCAGAGTGTTCAAGAACCAGCACCTCCTGGTGCTCTCCAGCAACTTGACAGCAGTCTCTTACATCAACAACCAGGGAAGATTCAGATCCCTGGCCCTCCATCAGGAGGCCAGTCATCTCTTCCTGGGGACGGACGCATTATCTTACCCTTGGCCTCCAGTTCTCCTTTATGCCTTTCCTCCGCTTCCCCTCCTGAGTCGAACACTGGCCAAATGCAGACAGGGCAACCACCAAGTGGTCCTGATAGCACTGTTCTGGCCTCGTGGGCCTTGGTTTCCGGATCTCTTAGAGCTATCCGGCGGTCACTTCTGGAGACTTCCGCAGGTTGCAAACCTGCGTCAGGGTCACTTACTACACGACAACTCGGGCTTCCTGAAGCTGACCGCCTGGCCCTTGAATCTAGGACCCTAATGGATCTCGGTTACCCGAAACTATTGTTAACACTCTCACAGCAGACGAGGGACTTGACCAAGCGGATTTATCACTCCTCCTCAATTTTCCTTCGTCAAGTGGTGTAAGGAGAAAAGGTGTTCTCCACACTCTCCCAGCCTCTTGCAGGTTCTGCAGTTTCTCCAAGACAACCTTGATAAAGGACTAAAGCCCCCTACTTTAACTCGTCAGCTTGCTGCCATTGACTGTACGCTTTCTTCCCTGGGGAGGGACCGATTTTTCTCACAACCCCATGCTCGCAGGCTTTTGAGATGGGTGCACCAGCTGCCCCCCCACCTCCCCAGTGATTCATAGGTTTCCTACATGGAACTTAAATATCGTTCTCAATGCCCTGATGCAGCACCCCTTCGAGCCCCCCTGCCCGAGGTCTCTTTATTTTTCCTGTCCTTAAAAGTCTTTTTTCTCATAGCAGTCACATCAGCAAGATGGATTTCAGAGATTGGGGCACTCTCTATGGATCCTGCTCTCTGCATTTTCAGGAAGGAGTCTGGAGCCCTAGAGCTCGACCCTTGCTTCATTCCTAAAGTTAGCTCCCTTTTTCATCTGTCCCAAGAGGTGGTTCTCCCCTCTTTTTGCCTTAATCCTCGCCATCCCTTTGAGAGATGGTGGCATACCTTGGACGTTTGTAGAGCTCTGAAGATTTACCTTCATAGAACAGTCGTCTTTAGGCAGTCCTCGGCCCTTCTGGTTTATTATCACCCCAGATATAAGGGAAAGAAGGCCTCTAAGACCATCATTTCCAGCTGGATTTCAGGGTGTGTGAAGGAAGCTTACAAGGCATCCAATCTGCCCCCACCCCCCTGGGGTGGTAGCTCATTCTACCAGTGAGATGGCCTCTACCTGGGCATTTAAGGCTAGGGCTCCCTACTCTGAGATATGCAGGGCAGCTACGTGGAGGTCCATGCACACCTTCACACGGCACTATAAAGCTGACCTTTTTGATTCGGCAGAGGCGGCCTTTGGCCGCAGGATCCTTCAGGAGATCCTCCCTGGTACCTCTCATTAACTCTCCTACTCCTTGGCAGCTGGAGGGAACTAGCTTCAGCTTAGGCGCCTTTCCCTCCCATTCCTAGCTAGGCTTATACTGCTATAAACCTCCCATTGTTCCGACCATCCGAACTATAAACTAGAAGGAACAATTGGGTTACTCACCAGGGAATTGTTCTTCTTTGGTTTATATGGGAGGATGGTTGGCCCTCCCAGCCGTAGCCTAAGCCAGGTGAAGGGAGGTCCTTTTGTTATCGCCCTTGTTCCTAGGGCCCAGTATTTTTGTAGGCCTGCTAGGGGCCTGTTCATCGTGTTTATTTTTTCCACTGTTATTGTTCTGTTAGTATGTGTTTATTTAGGTTCCCAGAGTTTCGGCTCCTTACAACTGAGGAGTTTTGGCGGGAATTCCCCGCACAGGTGTTTTGGAAGCTTGTTAACGCCTCTTGGTGGTGGTGCGGTGGAATTGCACCCATTGTTCCGACTATCCTCCCATATAAACCAAAGAAGAGCAATTCCCTGATGAGTAACCCAATTGTTCCAGCTCCACCCACCCACGGAGCAACGGACTCCACGGCCGATAGCTCTGTGAGTGGGTGGTGGGTGGAGATGGGTGTTGCGCGGGAGCATGCACCCACCTACGCCCACTGACCGCGGTGTTTACACAGACATCTCCACCCAGCGAAATGCACACCACCCACCGCAAGTGGTTTTTACACAGACACCTCCACCTAGCGAAACTGAGTGGAGGCATCTTGTGTGAAAAGGGCCCATGTTGCAGGGCTGCAGTGTTGCCCTGTACCATGTATAATAAAATGTAACATCTATTTTATCGGTGTTAGTGTCTGTGTAAAAAGGACCATAATCTCAGCACAATCAGTTGAGAGGACTCCCTTGAACTGGATTTCCTTCAGTCATTGAGCTTGAAAGACCTTCAGTTGTCTTTTTTAAAATGTATGTTGTAAGGCAGAGGTTCCCAATTTGTAGTCTGTTGTAGCTACAGCAAAAGAAGGTTTGGTCTCTGTCAGCCCTGGAGTCATATTGTGGGAGGAGGCAGGGATTTATCAGAAAGCACATGTTTGTATTTTGATTGATCCACAACCTCCCTTGCCCAAGATGTCTTTGGCACCTGTGAGCACAGAAGTTGCCCACCTTGTGTAGCTATTGCCAACTTGCAGTGAGCGTATACCAAGCTGTCGCCATCTCCAGTGAGTACATGGTAGTCTGCGAGAAATTAAGAGGGTTGACAGTGGTCCTTTAGCCAAAAATATTTGAGAGCCACTGATTTCAAGATAACATTGTAGGCAGTGATCTTGCTTCTTAAGCCAGTGCTCCGATCTATGCCCCAGCTTCCCTCTCAAGTAGGGTTGCCATCCTTCCAGGTGTGACTAGAGTTTCTGGGTTTTAACTGCCATCTCTGGGCGTCAAGGGAAGCATCAATTTCTCCAGGGTTTGGTTTTTCCAGCAAACCCAAACATGCAACTGGACTCTCTTGTTCTGAGCTTTCACTGCCTTAGCAGCACCTTTCTTATTTCCTGCCTCTTCTGACTGCCTCGTGGTATGGCTTTTGATCGCCGCACCAGTGCCATTCAGCTTGTTATGGCAGGCAGGCTACCAACATGCACACTATGCATACACACACTTTATTTCTCTGTATGTTAATAATAAAGTATATGTATGTGCTTGTCTGTGCGGGTGTTTCAGTCTAATGGGGCCTAATTGAATACCTGAAGCATAAAGCAAATTTTTAATTAAAGAGGCCTTGACAATTAAGCCAGCTGACACTGTAGCTAGAATGTTAGACTTGGTGGGGAATTGGTTTGGGTGGGAAACTGAACTAGCTTGTCATACTGGTGGGAACTGATTTTGTTTATGTGGACTCCTTATTTTGCTTGTTATCTTGGAAGCTGGTCTAGCAGCAACCAGCAGAGCAGTGAGACATAAACGAGGGAAGGTTGTACTTACCTGTTGTTTCACATTCTCTGAAGTGAGCACTTAGTGTTGCATGAGGACCACCTAATCTGAGAAAATTTCATCAATGCAGTCGAGCTGGATAAGATGAGGAAGATATACGAGCACTTCTGACCTATGATTTTCTGATGACATGAGAATCTCAAGTAGAACTCTCTTTTACGTCTGAAGAGCAGAGGCTCAGAGAGAGTCTAAAGCTTCACATTTTTCCAGTAACCCCTTCGTACAATAGTGAAGACTCTGCTGCTTCTTCAGCTGTAATTTTGCTGCTTTTCCCTGTTTTAAGTACATTCCTTTTGACAAGAGAGGGGGAGTACTTTTTCTGCTTTTTATATTTTAAATGTATGTGTTTACTGAGGTGGGGGATGAGAAATGAGCTTTCACATTGAAAACTCTTGGTTCATGCTGCAACGGCCTGCAAGCAGTCTCGTCCCACAGACAATGGTTTTACAGCTGTGCAGCACAAATGGTATGTATGCTCTCCTCCCTTAATGGTGACATTCCATCCAGATCCTCCTCTGTGGAGCCTGCTGCACAGCTGTGTTTCCTCCTCAAATACTGGTTTCCTGTAGTCTCCTCCTCTTAAGAATCCTCCCCCTTCCAGAGGTCCAGTGAGGAGAAAGTGAAAAACTCACTGGTGCTCCTGGACAGAGACAGAAAGAAAAGTAGGAGCGGAAACATTTGTTGTTTCATACGGAGATGGAGCAGCCATTTTGCTGAACAACTCCCTCCTATTGGCACTAGAGAGTTATAGGCTTTCTTTATAAAGAGTAGGGGATTCTCTATATTTGGAAGAAGAGATGGAAAACCGAGTGGTAATAAGGATCCCAGAGCACCACATCTCCATGAGGAAGAAAACACCACAGCTAATGAGAGGAGGTTTGTGTTCCACTCTGAGGCCATGTTCTGAGGAACAGTGGTAGACTGAGGTAGCTACTGTGATGTAGTTACTACTCCTGTTTGGTAGCATTCACACTGCAGCTCTGAATCAAAGGGAGCTTTTATACACAACACAGAATGGGTGTTTAAAGGAGGTTTTATAAACACTGGGTCAACACCCTTTACATATTTACAAGTACAGGATGTGATCTTCAACACCCTTTGAACACCTTTCCTCCCGTTGCGTCCTGTGTTTAAGCGGATTACCTTAGTGCTGTCTCCCTCTGTCTCTCTGCGCTGTCTCTCTGCACTGGCTGCTTAAAAAAGGATGCAGGACTGCCAATATCGCCAGCGACACTTGCTGTTACCACTTCCGGGTACCCTTTACTCTGGTCACACGTTGCTGCAACACACCGCAGTCATGTTTAGACAAGCGACGATACTGGTGTTCACCCTGAACTCAGGAAATGAACCGGTGAGTACAAAGCGGGTTCATCCTGTATTCAGTGGGTGTTCAAATAGGTGTCAAAATTTGTTGCGCTGTATACAAGTAACACAGGACGGGTGTTGAATGTGTGTTTGATCCCCTCAGCACCCGTTCTATGTTGCGTGTAAAAGCGCCCAAAGTGGTTACTGTTCAGTTTCCCTCTAATGGAAGATCCCCCTAACAGTCACTTCATTGAAGTGATTCAATTGCTTTGATGTAAATATTTTTACATTACAGTTATTTCAATGGGTGTCT
The DNA here is from genome assembly GCA_003113815.1 of Sphenodon punctatus. Lineage (NCBI taxonomy): Eukaryota > Metazoa > Chordata > Lepidosauria > Sphenodontia > Sphenodontidae > Sphenodon > Sphenodon punctatus. The sequence continues at coordinate 1,924,935 of QEPC01010227.1, forward strand.
TCAGATGGATGGGCTGCCCTGATGCTAGCTGCACTAGCCCGCTTAACCCCTGGGGGTGTCTTTAGACATAACACTGTTCAGTGTTCTGTAACCGTGTCCTACCGTTACAGTGTTTAGACATACCGTCAGCACAGTGTTCACCACAAACACTGGAAGTGAACAAGTGGCAGGTATTGACAGTTTAATCAGTGTTTGGAGTGAACACTGTGTTGACGGTATGTCTAAACACTGTGTTACAGAACACTGAACAGTGTGACGTCTAAAGACATCCTCTGTGGCTCATCCGTCCAAAGGCACCCCACCAGATGTGCAGATGGAGCAGGTTGTGTCCCTTCCAGGGCAGCCCTGCTGGCGGTGCTCTGGAACACCGCACCCCTGGAGTGCCGGCGGTGGAGTGGGCTGGCCAAACCCGGGTCACTGGCCTGAAGTGAAGGAGCTGTCCATCTGATGTGTGGACCCATGCTGCTGCTCTGCTTTCAGCTGGCTGTTGTCCTGGACAATACCATAAAGTTGTGGGTGCCAACCTAGAGCATCGAGCAATTGGCTGTAACTCTGTGGTGCAGGGGGGTGCTGTGTGGGCAGACCACGGGCTGGGGAACCCACAGGGTCCGTCTAAACCCAGCCCAGGTGGCACTGGATGTGGGCAGATGTGGGTGCGCGCCGGGAGCAGTTCTGGGGCAGGATGCCTCTGTACCTGTCTGAAAACACCCAGTGTAATAAGTGAAAAGGAATACATACTTTTCAGGAGTTTTCAGGAGTACATGCTTCTCGTCCTGCTCAACAACTTTGATGTAGTCCTCTCTGTGTGTGAATACTTCAGAAGTAAAAGTGAAGGCCCAGTTATCTGTTCATTAGAATGTGGTCTCAGAATTATTTAAAAAAAAACTTTTGCACTGTAATCAAAACTCCAAATGCAACCAGTCTGTCTTCATAACGATAACTTACTGATCAGATAAGCCTTTAACAGAACTCCTGAAATCCAGTTTATGTGTTTATCTTGGAGAATTAAGCTTTGGTCCAGTAAAACACTTAGTCATTCTCTTTGCTTTAAGTTTAGGTTTGATAATGGAGCTTTCCGCTAGCATGTACCCAGATACCATGCTGCATTAGGATCTTAGTCTGTAATTTAGTAATGGAGTATCAGAGTTTAGCCTGGTCTGGTTCAGTGGGTGCCAAGATCAAGTACTAGGTCCCCAGTGGCTGGCCAAAGTTGTGGAAATCGGAACAGTGGAGAGCTAGGAGGTCTTTTCCTACAGACTAATATCCGCTTGTGTTGTGGAGGCATTTCCTGTTTCTTGTGGGTGCCTTATATAGACCAGGGCTGCCAGTAAGGGCAGTTAAGGGCCCAGACAATACAGTTAAGGGCCCAGACAATTCCAGTTGGGAGTTGAGAAGTATGGAGGCTCAACCGTCAGAATTGCTAGGTGTACTCACAAAGGCAGAGTGGGCAAACAACCTGCCTTGGAGGCCAGGATTCAAGCCTTGCTCATGCCAGAATCTAGCCTCCCAATTACTCATCATCTTCTTGTCTGCAATGTGGAGTGGAAAGGTGGGTTTTCTTGTTGTTCTCATATGCTAAAGAAACAGGAGAGGAAGCCTGCATTACAATTGGCTTGATACATAGATGCAGCAACGACTGTTCTAAATCTTCCACAACTCCCCCCTGCCCCACCCATGCCTATATATCTCTTGATATACATGTTGACATTAGAGCTTCTCTTCCCCTGCAGCACTGAGGTGTCTACATAAATCAGATTTCCTGATTTCCTTTCTTACCCAGTGAAAAGTTGGAAAGAGGGTGTGTGAGACCACACTTTCACAATTTTCACTGTTGAAACTGTAAAGCTTATGTGAAAGATCCTAGCAAATTAGGATTCCTTGTTTCTTTCTTCAGGGCGCAATGGCAATGTATTATCAAGAGGTAAAGCTCAAGCTAGAATTCCATAGATTCCAGTGTAGCAGGATTTCATGAGACAGGGGTGGGGAATCTTTTCTCTTCCATGGGCCACTTTGAAAATTAGAACAAGATCTGCACGCCAGATAGGAATTGGAGACAGGGGTGCTTAAGGTGTCTAGGATGGAGGTGTAGAAAGGGGAGGGTCCATATCATGGATCTATGCCATGGATCCATCCCCTATCCTTGAGTGCGTCTCCACTCCCTTCCCCTGAGCTTACTTTTTCAGCGCTTGTGGGTAGGGATCTGGATCTGACCCATGGATGCAGTATCCATGGGTCAGATCCAGGAATTGGACTGAACCAAAGGAAAACCAGCCATGGACTAGATTTTGCCCCTGGGCAGGAGGTTCCCCACCCCTGTATTAATTTGAGCTGTGGTGCAGCCCCTGCTCAAGAAGCCATCATTGAACGTTGGCATCCTAGCTGGCTATCGGCCGGTCTCTAACCTTCCCATTTTAGGGAAGGTTATTGAATGGGTGGTAGCTTGTCTGGACTGGATTAATTTTCTCGATCCCTTGCAGTCTGGCTTTCATCCGGGATATGGCACAGACTACCCTTGTGACCTTGGTCGATGACCTCTCCCGGGAGTTGGACCAGGGTCGTTCGACCCTGTTGATCCTGTTAGATCTCTCGGCTGCATTTGATACCGTTGATAGATGTTGGTGACTCGGCTGTGGGACCGGGCAGGGATTGGCGGGACCATTCTTAAATGGTTCTGCTCTTTCCTGGCTGGGAGAACCCAGTGTGTAGGGTGATTTTTCATTTTCTCCCCAGGGTTTCATGTGTGGAGTCCCGCAGGGTTCTATCTTGTCCCCTCTCTTGTTCAATGTGTATATGCAGCCTTTGGGGGGTGGTTGTTAGGGAGTTTGGTGTACGGTGTCATCAATATGCTGATGACACTCAGCTATATCTCTCTTTTTCATCCGACTCAGACCTAGCAGTCTCGGTGCTTACCTGGTGTTTGGCGACTGTGGGGGATTGGATGAGGGCGAACCACCTGAAATTAAATCCTGACAAGACGGAGGTGATGGTGATGGGGAAGGCTGGGGCAGTGGTGGCCCCCATCATTGATGGGGTCCATCCTGCCCTGGTATCTCTGGTTCGGAGTCTGGGGGTGCTCCTGGACCCTCAGCTCCGCCTGGGTGTCCAGGTGGCGGCTGTGGTGAAGGAGGCATTTCGCCAGTTATATCTGGTACGTCGGCTTTGGCTGTATGTCTCGGACTCTGATCTGGCCACCATCGTCCATGCTTTTATTACCTCGAGATTGGACTACTGTAACACACTCTACGTGGGGCTACCCTTGGTGCTGGTTTGGAGACTGCAGCTCGTGCAGAATGCGGTGACTTGTCTCCTAATGGGGACTGGCTGATGCGAGCACATTACACCGCTGCTTCGCTCTCTGCACTGGCTGCCGATTACCTTCCGGGCCCGATTCAAGGTGTTGGTGTTGACCTCTAAAAGCCCTAAACGGCCTGGGCCCCGCCTACCCGAAGGACCGCCTCACCCTCTGGATCCTGGATCAGCCCCTGCAGTCGGCCAAGGGAGCCCTCCTCGAGGTCCCCCGGGTTTCTCGGGTGTTGACCTTGCAGAGGATGTTCTCTGTGACTGTGCCGCGGCTGTGGAACTCCCTCCCGCCGGAGGTCCACCTGACTGCCAACCTCCCCTCTTTCCGTAGACAATGTAAGACCTGGCTGTTCCGCTGTGCCTTTCCTGAGGGAGATGGGGGGGGTGGGTTGGGTTAGGGTGGGCTAGGGGGTAACTTGTTTTTATTGTGGGATTTTTAACTGTATTGTTGTTTATTTTAATCTGTTTGAACATGTTGTTAGCTGCCCCGAGATGCTTTTAGCAGGAGGGGGCGGCATACAAATTTTGTAATAAATAAATAAACATAATAGTTCGGGGGTGGCATTGGTGGGGGAGTGGGGCTAGGCATTATATATATGGTGGTGGTAGTGGGAATGGGGGTTTGTGCTGTGTGAGTGGCAGAGTGGGTAGGATTTGGGGACAGTCCCTCCTCTCTGCGAGAGAGGGGGTATGAGCTTGTGCGGAGCAAGAGAGGGTGGTCAGGGAGACTCCCCCAGGTGAGAGATGGAGAAATGGGTGCATGACTGGGTGGGATTAGTAGGGTGGGTGGGATTTGGGGACCGCCCCAACCCTTCTGTAAGAGGGGACATAGTTTTGAGGGGCAGGAGAGGGTGGGTCAGGGGTACTCCCTGGGTGAGGGATGGGCAATAGGTGCAAGGCGGGGTGTGAATGGGTAGGAGGGGATGCTTCCCCCCCCCCCACGCTTCCGATCAGCACAAGGAATAGGAGAGTGGGTTGTTGGTGGGGAACTCCTGTGTATGAGAGGCACAAGAGTGGGAATGGGGATTGGTATTGGATTTTGGGGTGGGATGAGAGTGGAAGGCTTTGTAGAGAGTCTTATTGCTTTGTATTGTTGGTTTTTAAGTATATTGCAAGCCAACTTAAGTCCACAAAAAAGGTGGGCCATAAATCTAAATCAGTAAATGAATAAAATAACTTGCTAGGTGAGCATGATCCATCCATTTATTTCCCTTAGTCTTATGGTTCACAGATGGAATTAAGGCTAATGTGTCTAGGAGATGCCACTCTGCGACCTTTGAGCAACACCAAATATGCCTGCTGGCTAGGCCTTCCACTCATATCCATTTACATGTGGGGAGCTGAGACTCAGGGTGTGTTTAAACAAGATGCTAACCACGCATGGCCACCCAACAAGCACTCCTCCGACTGCCCATCTGAAGGTGGAGCAGGGGAATGTGTGCTCTTGTGAACCATGCAATACCCACTCATGGCCACATATGGGGCACTGCCGCAAAATCCAGAGTGCCTTGTGCGGGGCAAGCCAGAAAATCGAGTGGCAATGGGTGCCCATGTATCCCCTGCCCGTATGAACTGGGGCAGTCACCCACACGAGCAGACTGGTCCACCCCTCACAGGCACTGTGGGTGAGGGAGACAGCCGTTGCAAGTCACAAGAACTGGCCATCGGCTCTGGGGAGCCTCGTTACCCAATGCTCATGGCCGGAACATGTCAATTTCAAAGCCAGCCCAGTGTACTTCCTCCTCCCCTGTAGTCTGTGGCAGGGGGAGTGTGAGGCAGCTGCTGAGGTAGCCACACTGGAAGCTGCTTGCTGGAATCCCTTCCCACACGCTCCACCTGAGTGGCTGCTCCACAGCTGTGCCACTCAGCAGCCACGGACCGTCTCTCCCCCCCCCCCTCTCCCCTGCCAGCCTTGCTAGTTTAAAACCACCCTGAGAGACAGTGGCTTTCTCATGGCCACCCAACAAGGCCAGGATTTGAACTCTGAACTTCTAGCTCCCACATCCAACACACTGTTGATGGAACACATGCCTCCTGAATGTAATGATAGTGGTAGCAGTTTCTGTACAAAAGAGGAGTTTTAAATTCATTCTCTGCCTTTAGTTAGGGCTATGTATGGACTGATGATGATGTTCTTGTGATGCCTTTTACAAGTTTTGGTTCCTCATGAACAATACAACACAGCCTAAAAGAAACAGATGCACTCCCCAAGACATTCAGGGTTGAAGGCTGGTTGTGAAGTATTGCTGTTGGCAGCACTGTACACCCACGCATCCCTCTCAAGGAGGAGAGGCTTTAATCTTATCTCCACTATGCATGATTCATAACACTGAATGATGTATGCTTGCTTTCAAGAATTGACATGTTAAAGAAAGAAGCAGCTTGTTGTGAAAGTTTTCTGTTTTGGTTTCTTTCTGTTCAGTGCACGGACTCGGTGTATATCTGACCTAACTTACAGATGTACTGTATGAATAAAGCTCCCTGCAGATTGGCAACAGGTTCTCCGTGTCTCTACAAAAATCCTCAGGCAACATTTGGAACTGCAGATGTAATAAATATTGATTAATTTGTCTTGATGCATTTGTGCATACAAAATAGCTACTTCAGTTTAATTAAATCAAAGCAGTGTGTTCCGCTTCAACTGTGTTCAGACACAGAGTAAACTGAAACAGCAGTGTGTCAGTTTCCACCCTATCTGAGACATAATGATCTATGAACTGTGGTGGTCACCCTCCCACTGATAAGTATTTGCACAAACAATTACTTCGAAACGCAAACTGAATGGGAGTACATATTAGCACTGCTTGTGTGAACACTTGAAGAGTAAAACAGAGGTAAGGGCCATCTACCTCAGATTAACTGTTTGTTGGAATCTAGTCTGAGGCTTGTAGAATTTTTTGTTATAACGGAGAGAAAATCTATCTCTGCTATCATAAAATGCACTTGTAGAGAGTCCAATACTCAGCCAGATCCTCCTCTATGCTGACATACCAACTGAGAATCTGGCCCATTGTTTCTTAAAGCACATTGATCTGGCCCATTGTTTCATTGTTCAACACACAGCCCTGTAGAAGACCACACACAGGGGTGTTTTATATGTATAGATTATACTCTGAATGGGTTTATTCAGGAATAAAAACATACCTACTTTTCGTATGGAGGTTATAGGATGTAAAGCATTTATGTAATTGCTAAATAACCAACATATGTCCTAGAAACATTTCATAATTGTACAGATTATGAAGGGAAAAATTAGCTGCTGCACTGGACTGGGTGTTGGCCAGCCATAAAGAAAGAAAATACACTGTTAGGAAACCACTTAAAATGCATATGCTGATATTGTTGCCAGGTCTAACAAAGAAAGACTGGGTTCAGAATGAAGTTTGGAGAAGATCAAATGTGGTGTGTGTTGCAGAGAGGTGAGGGAGGTGGGAATTCAGTGGCACGGACATGTAGAAAGCGGAAGCCACATTGTGTTTACAAAATACGTGTTTGCAATAGGGGTAGAAAGGAGGAGACCAAAAGGGGGAGGCTCAAGATTCGATGGAGTGATGTGGTTGAAAAGGGACATGGAGGAATATGGAGTGACAAAAGGAATGGCACAGGACCTGTCTGAATGTAGAAGGGAGACTGGGGAAGATCTCAGTGGAAAGGGAAATTGCCCAGGAGGAGGAGGAGATAAAGGTTAGTTATAGAGACCTGTCAGTCATTCTACGCCTCGGAATGTATGCCCTTAAGGAAAGAGAACAACATCCTGTTCATCTTTGGTGAGTGAAATATTGTATATGTTATGCTAAATTTGCAAAATTGCTTCATTCATGAAATAAGCAAAATAATTCATGGAATAGGCAACAGCTCTGCCTAATTCATGAAATCAGAAACATCTCTGAATTCGTGAAATAAGCAGTACTCATTTCATGACTTAGGCAGAGGATTTGCTGACTTCCCAAATTAGGCAGTTGTGTTGTCTGTTTTATGAACTACACAATATTTTGGTTATTATTTGAAATGCAATTTCACACTTTTAGTATCTCATATACACCCCAGTGGGATTGTAAAGTAGGTATATTCTGAGGGCTCCATTATGCCTTTTATTTTCTTTTAATTGACCATTTTGGAAAACATGCTTTACAACCATGCCCATTGCAAAAGCCAAGACTAAGTATTTATTGAGCTGTTGAGACAGTTTAATAAGACCATGTTAATAGATGAGCCTGAAGCTAACGAAAGGTTTTTCTCGTGGTAAAATGTAAGCCAGGACTGATCGGTTCTGCTGTTGGGGCCCAAAGAAGCACTATAGGAGCACCACACTTGACTATGCTGTTGTAGCAGCTAGTGAAGTGTGCAGGGCTTCTTCAAGAAATCACTCCTTATCTTCTGTTGCTAAGATAAATGGCAGAAGGATGACTAGGATACTTGAGTCTGTTTCTTCTTGGAATGAAAAACGGTTCAGAGAATTCCTTAAAATAAAAAGGTCTGAGTTAACATTTAATAGCACCACAAGAACTAATCCCTCATTAAACCTTGAGTAGCAAGAAGAAGCTTTATTCAAGGTTCATGGAAGAGTAGTAAAGTAGTCGGGGGGGGGGGGCTTATAAATATGGAGTTTTATGTGAATCTCCCTTGCAGGGGAAGGTTGCATAAGTAACTTTACTATTCATTGTATGGACAGTTCCCCATCTTTTTTCCAGCAGTGAAGAGGAATAGGTATTTGTGTGGTTGTCCATTGGCATCAACAGGTCACACTCCACCCCCACCTCCCAGCAGGCAGCATGGGTTACCAAGAAGCTGTGTTCCTTTTGGCTTCCTGTGCAGTATGTTTCATGTCCCTTAATTCTAGACTTGGACTTAATATTGAAACTGTCAGCTTATGTGCCTGCTGGAATTTCCTTTGGCAGTAACATGAGCTTGCTGGGGGGGCTGTGCTGCATAAACAGCTGTTTCCCTGTGGAGTCCCCCATCTGGTCTAATATTTTTGCTTGCATCTCCAGTCTCCAGCCATGCAACCTTCCCTTGCTGAGGGTTCACACAGTTGCAGTGGGGATCATTTGTCATGCCTAGGTGACTAGCTTTGCTATCTGTCTTCTATTCTTGTGCACTGAACATGATACCACCCAATGTTATTGCGATTAGAAAGGTGGAACACACTGCACTGTGTTGCAGTTAAACCAGATTGTGCTCCATCCTATAGGGTTGCATGAATATTAATGAGGGCAGGAGTTAGCCCCTGCAACCATGCTAATTTTCCCTGAGTTGCGTGGGTTTTGTGCATTCTTAAGAGACTTTGGGCACACTTCAGTTGAATGCTGTTTGTTGGAATGACTACTGCGACTTAGGCCAAGTTCTGCTGAATAGTTAATTCAATGTAATTGGGCCTTCTGGTTTACTCCTGAAGTGTTCACATGAACAGAGTGCTAAACTAACATTATTCAGGAGATGAAAGAGAAGTATGTACTGACAAATCAAGAGCATATACTCCCCCTTCAGTTTGTATTTCGAAGTAACTATTAGTGTGAGGGTAGTGACAGCAGTTCAGTGATCATTACATTGCACCTAGGGGGGAAATTGACACAGTAGTATTTTGGTTTATACTGTTCATCTGAACACTACTGAAGTGGAGTAGTTACTTTGACTTAATGTCGCTACTTTGGTTTACCTCTGTTCGTTGGAACATAGCCCTAATTAAATCAGTGCAACTACTTCATTTGGATAACACTCTCACTGCTGCCCCAAACTGATGTAGTTTTTCTGCAGTCTTCCCCTCATGGTCATAGCCCAATACAGCACAGGTCGCCAGCCAAACATTGAAAGGATTCACATTACAGTTACTTTAAAGTAAAAAGTGAAGAGGTGTATATGTACTTCTAATTTTTCAGCCATACATATTTCTCTTCTTCCTCCTGAATAACTTTGATTTCCCGGGTGTCTCCCATGAGGAGGGCGTTCTCTGTGGCTGCGCCATGGCTGTGGAACTCCCTCCCGTTGGAGGTCCGCTTGATTACCTCCCCTCTTTCTGTAGACAGTGTAAGACCTGGCTGTTCTGCCGGGCCTTTATAGAGGGAGATTGGGTGGGTGGGTATGGGCTTTTTAGGTGGTTTTAATTGTCATTTTATCACTGTGTATTTTAATATGTTTTTTAAAATGTTGTTAGCCTCCCCGGAATGCCTGAGGCAGGAGGGGGCGGCATATAAGTTTTAATATAAATAAATAAAAATAAATATATAAATAAAAATGCGTGCTCTTGGTGTGTGTGAACAATTCAGAAATAAAAGCAGTTTAAGAGGGCAACTACATTGAAGTATCTTTTTGTTGGAACGAGCCCTTCAACAAATTGACTCAACACTGGAAGACTTGGGCTGAATGCTGTTCCCTTGCTGTTTTGATTCATTTGGCATATAGACCTATAATTAGACCTTCATGTTGGCCAGGTTGTTGTGCACTGAAGTAGTAATTTTAAAATAAGACCTCAATTCATGTCTAAGCTCTCTTTGTGCTATATTTCCATAATTCCCTGCTCTATAGCACTCTGGGATAAACACTGGTTTTGTCAGATATCAGTGTATTAAATAGCTTTTGTTTAACTAAGCTTTGATAATTGCTTTGTGATTTAGTATCTCATTAAATGTTTTATTAGTCTGCTAAGGCGTGCACAGCCTCCATTCATGTGTAGGTCCTCCAGGACCATAGAGTCCCAGGTGGAGCACCCAGAGTGATCCAGGGACTGACCTCGTTTCAGTGGTGGAGAGGGGGATGGGGTGGAGCATGGAGGGAGGAATGCCTTCCTGTCTGTCCGGTTCGTTGCTTGGAACCTGCAAGTGGCTTTGTGTGGGCTCCACGGAGTGACCCCAGACTCCAGTCGGCTAATCTTTCGTCTGTTAACACCCACATACGTACACACGCGCATAAAAAATTACATGAATAGCTACGTTTTTGTGCTCCACATACTCCTGCCACAGTTCAGGCAGATCTGTACTGGCTTCTGCAAACTTGCGTAGGAGATCCTTAAGTAATTGCAGTGCCGTGCCACTTCAAAAAATGACGATAGCATAGCCTGGTAAAAAAGACGGAAGCGTGATGGTGACTCAGCTCTGAAGCTGGGGATCTTTGATGCCTTCCAACAAAGGGAAAGATTTGTTACTCATCCTGGAAAACTATGAGTTGTTTATGTCTGTTTTCCTGATGTATCATCAGGACCAAAGGTCAGTGGGTAGAGTTTGACTAGGAGCAAAGCCACGCTAAACTCACCCTGTCTGCCTTTGACCCCCTCTTCCTGCTGCTGGGAGCTTCCTCCTCTAAGTATCCACATGCATGCTTCTCTGGCTGCTGCCCCTCAGTCCGACTGCCAGGCACTTAGGCACCGGCTGTTGCTCACACAGCAGAGGAGAATGGCTGCACCTTGTGCCAGAAGGCAACAGCAGGGAGCACAGCATGAGCAAGGCCTATGGGATACCTTCCCACTGGCACCCCTGAGAGAAAATCGGCTGTGGGATGTCCGCAGAAGTGGGAGTCCATGTCATGACTCAGGGTGACAAGGATTGGGGCTAGGATTTAGTATCTGATTAAATGTTTATTAGTCTGCTAAGGTGTGCACAGGGCATGTCTGGGATGGGGATAAAGGGCAGGGCTGGAGGATAAGAAGCATGGAACAAGGGCTGGAAGCAGAGCAAGGGCAAGAGAGGATTTGGACTGAAGCAAGGAGTTGGAGAAGATTGGGAACCTAGATCAGGACAAGGCTGGGGACAGGAACAGGAAGTGAGCAAATACTGTTGTCCCTTCCAGCTTCCTGAGGCTTCCGTGTGGCATTATGTCTTCATGGACAGCCACTCGGGAAGCTGAGAGGAGGTGTGGCAAAGCATGAGTCAGAAGTCTGACATGGCTGGAGGAGTGTGGCTTAGATAGTATAGACACTCCTCCACAGAGAAAACTTTTGCCCTGACCAGAATGCAGGAGCGGAGCTGTGGATCAAGCCATTGCCCCCATGTCCCTAAGGGTGTCTGTTCAAGGCCTGCGTCCCAGCAATGTGGCGTTGTGGGAGATGGTGCTGAGGTCCGGGTGGGCAGATATGTCTCTTCCAGGCTTTCTGTCTTCATGAGGTAGGCTTGCATTGTGAGTGATGGGCATGACATCTTCCCCTTTGTGATTGGCTTGTGGTGTGAGGCTGCCTTCTAATTCCTCCCGTGTTCCTAATTCTTATCCTCACTTCAATTGGCACAGAGTACTCCTAATTCAGTCCCCTCACTTTTACCCCACTAAATGTAAAATTCAGACCACAGCGGTGACCTGTGTGCATTTATACAGGGAAAGAACTAGATTAAGAGGAAGGTTATTGATCAAATTGTTTATTCAGTCAAACCTATGTGGCTTCATGGGATATCTTGAGTATAGCAGGTTAAGTCATGCGCTCCTCACTGAAGTAAATAACTGGTTGTTATGCGAGGTTCTCTAGTGGAAGATGGTAATGTATAGCTGCTTAATGTTAAACAGGGATTTAAAAGATTGGTATCCAGCATATGTAACCTATCCTGCAGAACCTATGAAAAGTTGCCTGTGAAAGTGGGTCAGATGGCTTTCTGTTGGGAGACTTCATTTTCCAGTGGCACAGCTACAGAAAAATAAAAATACCATATGCTAATGCAGGGTAGGATTACCAAAAGGAAATGCATCTGGTAGGGGGGAAAGAGGGGGCTAAGGAAAAGCAGGAGATTGCTTTTCAGAAGGTTGTGACCTTGAGTGACAGCAAATAATGAAGGCAGTGTTTCAAACCCTCTCTTTACATTGGAGCTTGTGCGTGCTGCTGGAATGTTCCTTGACAGAGATGAGGCTCTTATTATATGGCTTTTTGCTGCATCACCTCGCCACTGTGAGTGCTAGAAAGCCTGCAGAATAGGAACAGGAAAACCTTTTCTACATCCTCACTCGTATGGTCACGTTTTGCCAGAGCTAAATTCGGTCTTTCACCCACTCTTCCTAAAATGTAACCAGACTGTTACAGAATGGAGCAGATCATGTTGTATTACTTATTAGCCTGATTCCTCATCACTGTACACTTTGTAATTCTGTTTCCCTTTAGAAAGTGACTGGAAAATGTTGCAAAATTTGCCATTCTAGGCATAGGATTGCACACGTTATTAAATCTGGAGAAGTTGTGATTGCTTGTTTCCTGCTGTAGCCAGTGGATAGCACTCGTTTTTTCTGATTGCTAAAAAGGTGACAATTTCCTGAGATTCCTTATGGTATTTCCCCCCAAAGGCCTCATTCTTGTTTGTAATGTGTGGTTGGGAGATAAAGAATTTCTTAAAAGCCTGTTGCAGTTGAGTTCTTTGTTGTTTTGTTTCTGTGCCTGCACTGCATTGAAACCAGAGGAAGAACAGATATCTTCAAACAGGAAGATAATTGATAATCTCAAACAAAATTGAGATTAGCAGATGATTGGTTTCCACTTTATTTGTTTTGGTTATTAATTTAGATTATTTTGGTTCATTAATTTTGTTACTTTGTTCACTTTGTTTTGGTATTTTGGTCACTTTGGTGTTTTACTATTTTGTTTTAGTACTTTGGTCACTCCTTTTTGGTATTGGTTAGTGTCAAATAGTACTGAAATGAGTGGATGAAGTCTTGGAATAAAATAACAAAGGCAGCAGTCCACTTACTCCAGTATAGTCTCTCTGGGCTTCAATGGGACTGAAATATCAAAACGAGGTAACAGAGTACACACAGTATCCAAAATGAAATACTGAATTAACAGATATGCACATTTTGTTTTGGTCCTGCCTATTTATTTGGATAATTGGTGGACTATCTGAATATGTGAATAATATTAACAAATATGAAATAAATGTTCATTTCAGTTATAGCTGAAACTGTTGTCTCTTCCAGTGGGAATGTGCAATCCCTTCCTGGTGCAATGTTGTAACTCCCAATAGAGTTAAACCTCGAGATTAGGGAGATTAAGACTGGGAAAATTCAAGTCCCATTTACAAGCCACTGAAAAATCCAGTCTGTTGTGAAGTGACACAAAACATATTTAGAATCCACCATTGATCTTTTCTCAAACTGGCATAGTGACTCCAAATTGGTGGCTGGTTTGCATTTACTTTCTTTATTGGTTCATTTCACAATAATCCAATGAATTTGGGGGATTTACATTTTAGTTTGAGTCTGGATGTCTGCAAGAACCTGCACTCCATTCCTGATTAAGAGCAAGGGCTTGGAAGGGCTTAGTGATAACGTGTGGAGCAAGAGGAAATGGTAACAGCTGTTGCTGACAGCCAGTCTCCCAGCCAAGTGAAATACCCAGTTCTCCTGTGTAGCTGAGGGCGGGAGAGGGGACGGCTAGGAAACCAACAATCCAAACTAGAGTAGCACAAAAGGCAATGAAAGGGGGGGATGGGGACAAGGGTGGGGCTGATGCTGTCCTTTTGAACCAAAATGGTTGAGACGCAATATATTCCACCTCTTCTATAATAGAGGGGGCCACCATCTGGATCAGAAAAAGAAAAAATTGATGTTTATTTATTTATTTTTGTAAAAATCAAACTGAATTTAATTTGAATTTTACATATAATCTGGATATTTTAATTTAAAAGGTTTTCTTTCCAAGACAGTTAAACTTCAGCCTGTCAAAAAAAAAAAAAAAAAATCCTTAATAAATATTTTGAATGAACAAGTTAAACACTATTTAGTCTAGGGTTTCTCTGTATAATTTTTTTTTTCCAGGGACAGGGTCTTGTATTAATTTTTGAGTTTGGCCTTTAAAGACGTGCTTGGTGGGTTCTGTGACTGAGCTTGAGGGCTGACAGGTGTGTTAAAGATTTGACAGCTACTCTGTCTAGAGCAGTAGTTATCAAACTTTTTTGAGTCATGCCCCCCCTTCCACCTGCCTGTTGTAGTTGAGGCCCCAACCCATGCTCCCTCTTTTCCTCTTTCCCTTCCCAGCCTTCTGTTACTTCTCCTTTATCTCCCCCTTTGCTCTTTGACTCTCTCTCCCTGTTGTCACCCCGTTATTTTGGAGATTTCCCCTTAGTTCAGTGAGTGTGTGGAGCTAGGTGTTTGCCAGCTGGGGTCCTTCTCATGCCCCCCCCCACACCTTCTTCCTCCCCTCCCTCCCCATGGGGCCTGTCCCCCAGTTTGAGAGTTTAGGGACTAGAGAGTTTGTCTTTTGGTGTCTGGTGGAGACTAGCTTTTTTAGGTTTTTTTTTTAAAGTGAGTAAAATGTAACAATTTGCATGGCTGCAAGGGGCTAGACCAGGGGTGGGGAACCTCAGGCCGGGGGGTCAAATGCGGCCCTCAGCAAGATTTTATGTGGCCCCTTTCCAGTGCTTGAATCTGGCCCCTGGATCCATTCTCTATCCCCAAGTACTGAAAAACTGAGCTCAGGATAATGGAGCAGAGAGGAGGGCCTGCACACAAGGGCAGGGGACAGATACACAGCACAGAGCCATGATATCGGCCCTTCTTTTCTTGAATACACCCATTAAGCACCCCCGCCCCCAACCTCTATGTGGCCCTCGGAGCTCATACTAATATTCAATGTGGCCCTCAGGACGGAAAAAGTTTAATTAATTATTGATTTAAAATTTATATCCCACCCCTCCGGGGTGGCAAACAGCAATCAATAAAACAATTAAAAAAATTAAAAACAATTTAAAAATACAATATGTGGGGAAACCCCACCCCTACCCCTCACCAAAAGCCTGATGGAACAGCCAGGTCTTACATACAAGCCGAAATAGCAAGAGAGTGGGAGCCAGCTGAGCCTCCTCCGGGAGCGAATTCCACAGCACCGAAAAAAATCTAACATCGGGGCCACCCGCCTTGCCCAGGCAACCTCCAAAAAGGCTCCTACGGACAATCTCAAGGGTCGCATGGGCACATGGGGAGTGAGGCAGTCCCGCAGATAAGAAGGGCCCCGGCCGTGAAGGGCTTTAAAGGTTAAAACCAGCACCTTGAACCTAGCCCGGTGCTTTATAGGCAGCCAGTGCAGAGCCCGGAGCACTGGTGTCATGTGCTCCCTGCATCTCGTCCCCGTCAGGAGACGGGCTGCCGTATTCCTGTCTCTTATACACATCTAGATGTGTATAAGAGACAGGCAGTAATCTAGCCTCGAGGTGATGAAGGCATGGATGACAGTGGCGAGGTCGGAGTCTGAGAGATACGGCCAAAGCTGCCAGACAAGATGTAACTGTCGAAACGCACTCTCCGCCACAGCCACAACCTTAGATTCCAGGCTGAGCCACGAATCGAGGAGCATACCCAGACTCCCAGGTTCCCCACCCATGGGCTAGACAGAGCTGGTAAACAACAAGCAAGGTTTTCAAAGGTGATAATAGTGATGCTAGTTTGTATGCATAACTATATAATTTCCTCTGTTCAGAATGGATTGTTCCCATAGTGTATAGAAAAAAAACACAGAATTGAAGATCAAAATAACTATATGCTTTGCTGTGTAACTATTTAAATAAATACATAAGCTTATAGGTACACAATTCCTTGGCTTTATGGGCACATAAGGATTTGTAGGATCAGGGGCATAGTCTGTCATATAGTTTTTGTTACTGGAGAGTAGGGGGCATGTTCCAACGAGCAGCTATTTCAATGTATTTAAGCCTTAAATCACTTTTTAAGGTCTGACTCGTTCAACCTCAAGAGCTCCAAACTGAAGTTACTCAGAAGTAGGAGACTAGTATATACTTCTGAAAAATTAGGAGTACATGTCTCCATCACTTTTTACATTGAAGTATCTGCAGTGTGAACCGTTTACTTTGAAGTAAAAATAAAGGGTAATATTGCAGTCTCCCCCAAATAGTCATAAAAAACAAAGTAACTACCTCTCTTTGCAACTGCAGTTCAGTTTAATTAAATCAAAGTAGTTACTTTAGCTAATGTTGTTTGTTGGAACATGCCCAGTTAGCTGATTCAGTGTAAAGGCCACGTTCTTTTGGTTTTAAATAACAAAAGCAACACAATATAATATTTATACCAGCCAATCTGAATGAACCTTTCTTGAGAAAAGTAACTGAAAAACACAGACAGAAAATGTGATTAAATCAAGGGGGTTTGCCTGCTGATTTAAATAAAAGAATCTTAACCTCAGATTTAGGTGGGTGGGTGGGTGATGGGTGGCCATGCGTGGTACCATCTCATTTTAAAACACTTTGTCCTTATATTTATTTTATTATTTATTTATTTCGTTATATTTATATGCCGCCTCCCATGCCTACGGCATCTCGGGGCGGCTTCCAACATAATATAAAACAGTTTTTAAAACAATTTTTAAACATAAAACAAATTTAAAACACCCCCCACAAAAATTAACCCACCACCCCACCCTCCCCTCCGAAGGCCTGGGCGAACAGCCAAGTCTTACAAATACGTCGAAAGGCCAACAGGCCCGGGGCCAGGTGAGCCTCGTCCGTGAGGGTATTCCACAACTGCGGCCCAGCCACCGAGAACGCCCTCTCCTTTGTGGTCCCCCGTCTTACACGGGGGACCTCCAGAAAGGCGCCCCCGGTGGACCGAAGGGATCGCTCTGAGGCGCGGAGGGCAAGGTGGTCCCCCAGATATAAGGGGCCCAGACCGTGCAGGGTTTGTAAATCAATACTAACACCTTGAATCTGGCGCGGTATGCTATAGGCAGCCAGTGCAGAGCGCGGAGCACCGGTGTTATGTGCTCACGCCATCTCGTCCCCGTCAGGAGACGGGCTGCCGTATTCTGCACTAGCTGCAACCTCCACGTAAAGCACATTGCAGTAGTCTAACCTCGAGGTGATGAAGGCGTGGACGAGAGTGGCCAGATCGGGCCCGGAGAGGCAAGGTCGAAGCCCCCATTACCAGATACAGCTGGCAAAAGGCGGCTTTAGCCACCGCTTCCACCTGCCAATCCAGACGGAGGCCCAAATCCAAAACCACCCCCAGACTCCGAGCCTGAAGAGCAACAGGCGGGCGAACACCCCTATCAGGGGGGCCAGCACCTCTCCCACCCTTCCCACCACCATCACCTCCGTCTTATCAGGATTGAGCTTGTCTGCTCTGCCGCATCCAATCCGCCACGGCCTCCAAACATTGGGAGAATAACGAGACCACAGGACCTGGGTCAGTTGAAAACGAGAGGTACAGCTGAGTATCATCAGCATATTGGTGACATCGCACCCCGAACTCTCTCATGATCTCCCCCAGGGGCTGCATATACACATTGAACAACAGTGGAGACAGAATGGAAACCAGCGGAACGCCGCAGGTCAAGGCCCGGGGGCTAGATGTTTCAGCCCCCAGCACTACCCGCTGGCTTCTACCCGAGAGGAATGAGCAGAACCATACAAGGACAGTCCCGTCCAGACCCCCCAAGTCTCGCAGCCGTCTCAACAGCAGTCCATGGTCCACGGTGTCAAAAGCGGCCGAGAGATCTATCAGGATCAAAAAGGTTGAACATCCTGCGTCCATCTCCCAGCGGAGATCATCCACCAAGGCCACCAATGCTGTCTCAGTACCATAGCCGGGGTGGAACTCAGATTGAAAAGGGTCAAGGAAACCGATGCTGTCCAAATGCGCCTGGAGCTGCAGTGCCACTGCCCGTTCAATAACCTTCTCTAAAAAGGGAAGATTAGAGACTGGTCAGTAGCTGGCAAGTACGTCCACATCCAAAGATGGCTTCTTCATCAGGGGCGCACCACAGCCTCCTTGAGACTGGGTGACAACCTCCCCTGCTGAAAGGACGCATTCACTACCCTCGCCAGCACCGTCCCCAAGGTCTCCCTGGAGGCTTTCACCAACCAGGACGGACACGGATCTAATTCACAACTAGTGGCTCTGACAGACTCCAGGACATTCACCGCATCAGTCGACGTCACTTCCTGAAACTCATCCCAGAAAGATCGACCATAACCTCATGCCCCTCGCTTACCGCTTCAAATCCGGTGTCAAAGTTACTCTGGATCTGAGCGATCTTGTCTGCAAAGTAGGTGGCAAACTCCTCACAGCGGGCCTGGGACTAGTCCCCGTCCAGGCGGAGGGAGGCCGGACTAACCAGCCCCCACACCACCCGGAACACATTGACCACGGTTCCGGCTCTCAGGCTGGCCGGAGAGCCAGAACTGTGGTTAGATTGACCACGATCCGGGACGGGGCAGGAATTGGCCATGGGTAATGACTGTTACCCAGCCCCATCCTGGAATGTGGCCCAAACCACGCATAGGGATCGGGCACAGCGGCCTTATTAGCCGCTGCGCCCGCACATCTCCCCGAGGGCAGCTGGTCATGGGGCGGCGGGACCATGCAGTCACACTGCTCAGCCCCACCCCCTCCCAGAATTGTATATTTTTATATAGCATATAGTTGTATGGGTTTTTTATTTTATGCATACTTTCATATGTTGTTACCTGCTGTGAGCCTTAGGGATAGGACGGGATAGAAATCTAAACAAAATAAATTAAATTAAATATTCTTCTATGAGCTCAGGTGCTATGAATGCACTCTTCTCTATATCTTAGGGATCAGCTCTGTGTGCCATTGCTGTTTGCTTCCTTATGCACGCTTTAACCGTATCACTCAAGGCCAGGTACCTTTTGGAGCATCCCAGTATTCTGAGGCTGCCCTCCCAAGCCTCCTTATTCTGGGTTAGTCCCACGAAAGTCAGGAAGACCACTCTGGAATAAGTGGTTTTAACAATTGCAGTTTGAGGGTGTGGGTGTAAAATGTGACGGAGCGACTGCTACCACAGGCAGTTAGTCAAGGATTTAAGGTTAGAAGGTGCTTTCCATTCTGCCTTGTTGATTTTAAAAAGGAAAACAAACTTCCAAGAAATGCAGTTTAAGGAAATCTGTCACTCTGTCCTTCACTCCTCATGATCTGTTTGTATGCTACATCACGTCTGGTATGCAAAGACCACCCACTGCTCTGAGACCCCCTGCAATACCAAGGCACAGCAGATGTGTTCAAGAAAGTGTGGCCTCCATAACTCTTAAATATTTTGTCTATTGTCTTTTCCTTTAACTCCTTTTTTTGATATTTAACATAGTGCTTGGTTCTTGCTACTCCTACATCCTTCATAATTCTCCTGGGGACTGTTGGTACCAATCTGCAAGGTTAGAAATACTTGGTTGCAGTTCCAACACCAGCCTTACCTCTGTCCTATGGAGACAGGGCCAGGGGGTATTTTCAATGTGAACCTACCATGGGTGGCCATGCTTACTCTGGCATGGCCACCTATGGTAGTGCCATGTTTGCTTCCGCCCGCCAGATGTTAACTGCAGGCGGGAGCAGAGTACTCCCTGGACCGTGGCAGGGTTACTCTGGGTTGTGCACTGGGCTCTCTGCCAGTGCACATCCCAGAGTTAACCCTGCCACAGTCAGGGGGAGGCAATCCTGGACTGTGGATCTGATGGCCCGCTCTACCTAACTCCGGCCAGTGGCTGGAGCTCTTCTGGATGGGCACAGTGTCCTCATATGCTGTTGCATCGTCCCGTTGGGAAGGGGGCCAGGCGGAGCAGAGCAGAGTGAGGGGCAGGACCTTGCGGGCTATGTCTGCATGTCCCCCTGCCCTCTCCCCGCCAGGGCCAGATCCTGCCCAAGGTGAGAACTCTCACCATGGACAGGATCGAAGCAGGGCGGCTCTTTGAGCCATCATGCTTGATAATGCCCAAAGTAGTTCAGATATCTTTTATTGGACCACCTTACATTGGAGAGAGTGCAAGATTTGGGGCCACAGCGAGTGCTACTTCAGGCTGGTCGCAAGTCAGAACTGGGAGTCTTCGGGATAAGACGGGATACAAAACTTAACAAATAAATAAAATGTTAGCTATAAATGGAGGTTAGCTAGCTGTCACAGGAAAGGACTTATTATTTATATGGTGCCAGCAATATGCCTGGCGCTGAGCAGATGTGATAAGAGACAGGCCCCTGGCCCCAGTGACTTACAATCTCAAATATACAAGGGATGTGAAGCATAGGGAGAGAGACGGTTATGTTCAAGAAGCTGAAGACTTGTAAAGTTTTCTTTGTTATTTTGTGTATGTTTATGAAAGCATGGCCTTTGGTTGCTGAATTATACTAACTGCAACTATTTTTCTTTACTAGTCTAGGCTGCTTTCAGACTCCCCCTCCCCTCCCCCTGGCGCGTGCACATGCGCGCACATTCTGGCTGCGGGAGGGAATGTGCAGCCAGGATACGTGCAGGGATCGGCCAGTCTGAAAGTCTCCCCCACTCGGTTTTGCTGGCCAACACACGCAGGGATTTCCTGCTCTGCATCCCTGTGCATGTCTGCTGGTTCAGACCAGGCGATCCCCGCGCATATCCTGGCTGCGCATTCCCTCCCACAGCCAGAATATACACTGGGGTGAGGGGAGGAGGTCTGAAAGTGGCCTTAGACTTCAGGGAGAGTATCTTTTGGTCTTGTTTATATTTATTTATTTATTTGGATTTAGCGCCCACCCTATTGCCGACGCACCAAAAGGAGACAAGACAACAGTGCTGGGATTTGAACGGCCGCACTCGTTATTTAACCAATTATAATCAAGAATCAGGTGGGGGGTAATCACCTAATGCACTATAGGTCCAGTACTTGAATCTTAACATCCTGATCGAACAGAACAAAACCCCGTGGGTGGTTCCGATGTACCCTCGATTACCACCCAGAACTGTCTGTAACGTCTCCCCCTCTTGGTGACAACCGGCCACAGGTGAGGGGGACCAAAATTCTCAAACATGAGTAAGGATGAGGGCGCCTGCCGGTGGGGGACCATACTTGTCCCTACCGCCCTTGCTCGATGCCCCTTCCAGGGAGGCTGCCCTGCCGCTTGCTATCCCCCGCATTCCGGCAAATGGGCCTCCCCATCTCTTAAGGAGATGACTCTTACTTATGACCTATCTATCCTATTCTAACCTATAGCACTGGACCCCTGCAGAGTGCGACAATGAATAAACAACACAACAACACCCCAAATTCTAAGGGGGCAACAATCTGGCCAGATATCCCACACTGTGAGGAAGGCAAAAAACAGGGCCCTTTTTGGGTCAGATTAGGGTTCCCTCAAAATTCCTTCATGGCCCCAATGGCGACCGATATAATCCACAGTGCGAGAGGGAGGGTTGGGTGGGTGCCATCTTCGAGCTCTGGCCACAAGTGGTGCCGGAGCTCTGCTCTCCTCCCTAATCTTCGGGTCACGCCCATAGGCGCGACCCACGTGGTTCCCCTGGGACCAATCCCAACCGGCGGGTTTGCTGTAGCAACCCCAGCCAGGGGATCGCAGTTTGCGCGGCCACTGTTTTTTTCCCGCCCGGGGGGCTTGCAGCCGCCCCAGTGCGGGAATTTCAGTAATTGTCCTGCCTCCCGGCTATTCGGGCGCAGCAAGGAGCCTCCCGCCGTCCACCGTCCCTTTTGCGGGGAAGGAGAAGGCGGAGGCAATTCTGAGGGCTCCAGGCAGATTATACAACAAACCAAAATACAGTATATACGTAACCCTACTCCCTAAAGCCCATCGCTGTTCACCAAATGCCTGCCCAAATAGGAAGGTCTTACTTTGCCTCCAGAAGATGCTCGGACTATGGTAGAATGGTCTAGGCTAGTGGTTCACAAAGTAGATTTCATGGCTTTTTAAAAATTAATTTTATCTTTTTGGTAGCCTCAATGTGTATGCCACACATTGAGGCTACCAAAAAGATAAACAAATTGGAATGTGTTGTGATGTAGAAGATGGAATTGGCCCCTGTGCCGCAACTCCCAGTGCCAGGAGATGTAGCTGCACCAGGAAGCATTGCCCCCTGCCCATTCATGGATCCTGGTGCAGCTGCACTTCTAGTCATTATTATAGATACATCCTCTCATGCAGTTGGTAGGATTGTCATCTCCGTCAGTTTGACCCCGAGTCTCTAACGGGAGTCTGTGGTTCAATCTGCGAGAAGTGGCAGCTCTAGCAGTGGGAAAGGGTAATGATGGGAGGGAGGTGGAAGGGTGAGATTGTGATGGGTGTGGGGAGACTAGGGATAGAGGGATGGGAGAAATTTCCCATGTGAGATGGGGGAGCAGGTGGGAGGGTTTGGGGGTCGGCAGTGGCCTCTCTGATAGAGGAGGGGCTGGGTTTGGGCTTTCCTCTGTGTGAGAGATGTAGTGGAGGGGAGGGGGGAGTGGTTAGGTGGGATTGGGGTTTGGTTGTTTAAATGATAGGGGTGGGTGTTTTTCTAAATTTGTATTTGGGACAGTATGTCTTTGGGGGTAGTAGTAGAAGAGATGTTTGGGCTATTTTAACATTGTGAGGTTTTTTCCACCTTCTAAACTGCCCTGAGCTCTTTTTGGAGAGGGAAGTATATACATTTATGATGATGCTTTTGATGATGCTGATGATGATGATAATTAATGCTTTCTTTAGAATCTGTCACCACATGTATTCCAAAACAAGCATCCACACACAAGGCTTACACAGAAATAATTAAGTGTGCATTACACCAGTTTAGCTACAGTCAACCCTCAAGATAACACACTCTGCTTATAACAAATTCTACTTATAATAAACCTGTGTTTAGAACAATCACAACTTCAAGATCCATTTCTATCAATTGCACATTACCCAAGCCCTCTTATAGTGACAACCTAATAGAATGTTGTTGTTTTTCTGGTCCCATATGAGTTTATTATATTGTATTTCAGTTCCAATTTCTGTTGGTCCTGAAAATATTTCTAGCTCTTCTAGAGTCTTAAACTCTGCCAATTGGTTTTGCAACCAACTTAAAATTTTAGAAAAGTGAAATCTAATAGATCAGCTTCTACTGTGTGGTTTTGGGGTGGTTGTGTTTTTATTTATTTTAAAAAACAAAACAATCCAGACAAAAGTTGCTGATTTTTTTGTTTTTGTGTTGTTTTTTTTCTTTTTTTTCTTTCTTTTTTTTTTGTTGCAAAAATAAACAATCTTTCTCAAGGATGCTTTGGTATGAAATACTGCAAAAAAAATTATCCCAGAGGGGAAACTATGGACAATCAGTAAGCTGAATGATTTTTTCAGTGTTGAAACTCAGGGGCAAAAAAAAAAAAGGTATAAGAAAAAATGTAATAATGACAAGAAAGCTGGAATTTTAAAATTCCTTACCGTCTGATTATCCCGGGTGGTGTTAGCAACAAAGGTAAAGAAGTTAATTTAACCACATGGCTATTTTTCCTCTTCAAATCTGGGAATATAGTATTGACAATGGCAGACATTCAAAAATCACATGTCAAGCCCCTGGCTTCCTCCCAAAAATCATAGAATTAGTTTTAAAATATATCTTTAGGTCATTTTCTTTTTCTTGTCACTATTGGGGAGTTCACATCACATATTAAAGTTTTTCCACAGCTACAAGGAGTAAAACTTTTTCTTAAACAAAAATATTAGCAGAGATTCTCACATGATCAAATGCTTCCAGGATCTGTGTCTTTTAAGAAAAGCACCAAATGTTGTGGAGACATTTAAAGAAATAAATACATTAAATAAACTCTTGGGTGTCGGCGACAGGGGAGTAGAAGGTAATTAAATGCTTTGTTTGAAGTTAGTATTTTGCAGAGGTAGAACTGGCATTTTTATTTTCAAAAAGACGTGTCATTTTTAGCACAAGTTGGTGAAAATGTTTGCTGTTCAGAAGTATTTTTTGGAACTAAGGATAAATCTTCTCCTTGATGATTTTTGAGTAGTCGTCCCCCCCCCCCCCCCCCCCCACACGGAGCAACGGGCACCAATGGCAGATGCTCTGTGCGTGGAGGTGGGTGGGTGTCTGTGGGAGCGCACCCCTACGCACCGCCCACCCACTGTGCCGTCCACCCATACCCCCCACGCACTTGTGCCCGTTTGAAAAGGGCCTNGGAACTAAGGATAAATCTTCTCCTTGATGATTTTTGTGCACTCAGGCGCTCCACCCACCACCCACACACGGAGCAACGGGCACCAATGGCAGATGCTCTGTGCGTGGAGGTGGGTGGGTGTCTGTGGGAGCGCACCCCTACGCACCGCCCACCCACTGTGCCGTCCACCCATACCCCCCACGCACTTGTGCCCGTTTGAAAAGGGCCTTTGTCTACCTCATTAGAGCTTTGTTAACATAAGCGTATTTTAGTCTGGCAGATTCCTTCACCCCCACCCCAAAGGATGATAGACAAAAGGTATTTCATTGTCTGTGTTTGTACAGCATGGTTGGTTACAGCTTGAGAAAACGGCAGTTTCAGTAAGGTCACACTATATTACATTTTATTTATAAACATGAATAATAGGTGCATTTTATTTGGTAGCAAAATATTCAGAAACTGTCATTTTTGCAACAAGCTGAAGAGGGCTGTAATTTTCTAACCTGGAATCACATTATCATAAAATTGAAAGGCACCTCAAGGGTCATCTAGTCCAACCATGTGCTCCAAGGCAGGATATCTTCTACATACAGCATCGCAGGCAGATGATTGTCCAGCTGTAGTTTGACACATCCAAAGAGGGAGATTCCACAATATTCATGGGCAGCTTATTCCATTGCCCAACAATTCTTGCAAACATTTCCTAATAGCTGACAGAAATATACAGTGGGCTCATCCCCAAACCCCTGTGTGCGTGGCTTATGCACGTGTGTTGGCTTCTGCATGGGCTGTAGTCTCACCCGCACAAGTGCATGTGCGATACGCGCACAGTTTTCATGTGAGATGCACACATGGTTTGTGCGGCGTACATCTTGTAGGTTTGGAGATTGGGCACACTGCTGCAGTTTAAACCCATTCCCTCTTCTGCCCTTTTATTTAAAAAGGAGGAAAATTCTTTCCTCACTGCTAAATACTTTTTAAACAGTCATCTTAAAGCCCTTTGGTCCTTACTTCCCACAAACAAAATATTTAGAGACAAGACCAAGCATCTTTCCCTGTACAAAGTGAGCACTCTGAAGCACATTGTATAGGCCTAATAAGCAGATAGTGAGATTTTTTTTTTCTTGGAACTGTTGGCCTTAAACCAAATTACATTTCTACCTCAAAGTTACTTCCTTGGCACCCTGTTCAAAGTGTGCCACAGAGTGCTTGAAGAGCTTGCATTCTCTTTGCTTTGTGTTTTGCAGTCAGGTGGCAAGCGGAAGAAAATATTTGAATGCTAGGACACGTGCCAGCCCTGTGGTTGAAAGCCCTTCGAGATTACAAGATGCCAAGTTGCTGGAAGTTCAGTACTAGAGAATGTTTTAAAGACACAGTTTCTTAGGAGAGATTTATTGTTTAACATTGTTGCTGAGCAGTGGCACAAAACCAAGGGAAAATAGACATCAACTGCAAATTCTTTGCTTTTCCATGTCACTAGTCCCAAAGGTGTTGAAGTGGAACACTAAGGCCATGTTCTGACAAACAGATGTAAATTGAAGTAACTACTTCAATTTAATTAAATCTAAGTAACTACTCCACTTCAGTAGTGTTCAGATAAACAGTGTAAACCAAAGTATTACTGAATGCCTGACTGCTCACTGGATGAGGGAAAACCAACTGAAATTGAATCCAGACAAGACTGAAGTGATGATGGTTGATCGATCCTGATGTAATGGTGTGAGTGGTAGCAGTGACAAAAAACAGACAGGTGCTGGTAGTAGATGGGGATCACACCTTAAGCTGGCACCAAAAGATGCAGGTGCTAGCAGAAAAAAGGATGGCACCAAGCTCATATGAGGCTTGGAGGCCTTGATGGCCTATGGGTATTTTGCAGGTAAACCCTCAGTTGGTGGGGGACACCATGAAGGAAGGAGGGCTGAAGCTGAGCTCTGCAGAGACAGCGAGAAAAAGCCAGCCAGTTGCTGCAGACTCCAGTTGGGACTCCAGGGACCAAGCTCAAGCCTAAAGTGTCCTTCAGCTGGAGGAACTGATGACTGAGATACTGCATGAAAGCAAGCAATCTGCTAGAAGGATTATAAGGTGGGGACTGCCTGTGGTTAGGCCCAGGAGGGGGGCTACTGTGGGATTATATGGACCAATAATGAATGGCGGAAGAGTGGGAAACACACTCAGAGATTCTTGGTGGAAAGGGCTGGCTGTAGGGGAGGTGGAGGACAGTTTTAAAGGGCCCCATGCACACTTACTAAGAGGTACTTACCTCAGAATTGGGACCAAATTGGACCAGACTAAAAGACTGAATGCCTTCAGTGCAGTTGGGTTTGGGAGCTGATTTCCACATAAGTATATATTAGACCCCTCCGAGGAGAGGGAGTGCACGCCCTGCTACGCCTGTGACTTGGAGGGGATTGGGATCCCTGTCATTGAGAGGGTCCAGCCCTCTCTAGTTACTCAGGTTCACAGTAGTGAAGTGCTTCTGGACCCCTTGCTGCACCTGGATTGTCAGGTTACTGCGGTGGCCAGAAGCGTTTTTCGCCCACTTCATCTGGTGAGGAGGCTCTGGCCCTTGCTTTCTATTCAGATTTAGCCACCATCATCCATACTTTCATCACCTCAAGGCTAGATTACTGCAGTGCTCTCTACATAGGGCTGGCCTTGATGATTGTTCGGAAGCTGCAGCTGGTGCAGAACATGACAGCCTGGCTCCTTTCAGGGGTGGGTTGTCATGAGCACTTTACACCTGCACTGGCTTCCTGTAGTTTTCCAGGCACTATTCAAGATGCTGGTTTTTACCTTTTAAAGCCCTAAATGGCCTGGGCCCTACCTATCTGAAAGGCCGCCTTTCCTTCTATGCTCCACTGTGACCCATGTGGTTGGGTAGGAGTGCTCTCTTGCAGGTACCACCTACCAATCTTGCCATACGACAAGGGCCTGCAGAAAGAGGTTCTCAGTTGCTGCCCCAGTATTAAGGAACTCCCTTTCCCTAGCAGTCTGTCGGAGCCCGCACTTGAGCATATGATGGAGGCAGTGTAAAAAATTTCACTTTTGGAAAGCATTTGGCAGGTGGGGATAGGGTTTGGGGTGGGTGAGTTTCTGGGGTGAAGGTGGGAATTTTTAAAGGGATTTTTATTACTGTAAGCCACCCCGAGCCTTGGGGAAGGGTGGGTTATACATTTTAATAAATAAATAAATAAATAACATAACATAACATAACATAACATAACATAACATAACATAACATAACATAACATAACATAACATAACTACTTGGAAGTAACTACTCCCCTTCAGTAACATTTAGATGAACAGTAGTATTCAGATGAACACTGTAAACCAAAGAAGAACTGCATCAGTATACTCACTAGCTGAGATGTAATGATCACTGAATTGAGGTCACTACCCTCACTCTCGTAAGCGTTCACATGAACTGTTACTTCAAAATACAAATGGAAGTGGAGCATGCACTCCCAATTTCCTGAGAATGACAGACTTCTCTTTCTTCTCCTGAGTAACTTCATTTTAGCATTCTGTTCCTGTAAACACTTCAGGAGTTAAGCAGAAATAAGTCCCAACTACATTGAATTGACAGTTTGTTGGAATGTGGCCTAAATATAATAAAGAGGGAAGGGATACTAGAAAACTGGAAACTTGATTAATAGTCTGAGGCACAGTCCCTTATCAGATTAAGAGAAAGTAGTTCATGTGATCTTTTATTGGACCAACTTCTGTTGTTGAGAGTATGCAAACTTCTGGGTCACAAAGGGTCTGTCTCTAAGCATGTAAAGCATCAGAACCATTGGCTGGGCAAATGCTTGACAGGTATTTATATGAAAGCAATCACTTGGGAGGGGAGTTCTTAGGGAAAAAAAAAAGTCATTGGCCACAATCCCAAACCCCTTTGTGTGGGCCCCGCGTGGATTCCTGCACGCAACACAAAGCATTCCCAATGGACGTGCTTGCAGGATTTGCGCATGCGCGGGTTGCGCATGCAATCCATGGGGCATGGGATCGACCCTTCTAGCGTTTCAGACATTTAAATAAAGTGAGGAGAAACCAATAAACAAACAATAAAATAAATGCAGGCTAAGTATATTGATAATAGGAAGCAGTTGGGAGGGTTCTGTAGGAAAAGAAGATGTAGGAGGAAAGGAAGATAGCATTTCCAAACATTTTAAAATCCATGAATGGATCACAGCAGGTATAGGTATAAATAGTTGGCTGCCTGTGAGAGTTAAAGTTAGTATCCTGCTGCGCGCTTTTGAAAATTCCCATCCCAAGAAAGTAATTTTCATTCGTATATTACACCATGATTTCTTACGATTTTGAAGAACAGGAAACAGCCTCAGTGCTTCTTCAACTGCATGCTCTCCACTACAATGAAGACTCCCAATTTCAGTCAAATTTTGACAGTATAGTATGGATAATCTTTTTAAAAAACGTTATTTTGGAAATTTTTATTTAAGTTCAAGGCCAACTGATGCATTTAACTACGTCTAGTTGTACCAAAGTATATAATTAGCTATAGTTCATCTACTAAATAAAATGGCATTATAGTTGCTGTGTTATGAACTTGTGAGGTATTCTTTCTACTTCTCTTAGTACATTAGATTTCTGTGCCAAGCATCTCCATAAAAAGAACTCATGCCAGCTTAAAAAGAGTAAAAATACATTACCAAATTATAAATAAAATTCCAACCCACCCAGACCCCCAAATTTCCACTCAAGTCCACCCTCTCACACCTCATAACACAAATAAAACTTTAAGTTAAGCAGCCCCATTACAATAGAAAATACAATTCAGCAGCCCCAAAATCTAACCCCCCCTCCCCACAACCCTCCAGCTACAAATGGCCAGGTAAATGGATGTATACCCAACCACTCCTGCCCCTCAACCCTTCCCACATATAACACATTCCATGTTCACAGTGCTTTACAGTCTTTGTGTCGTTTACTCTTGCAGCAGTACCAGTGATGGGGTGCTGAAGCTAAGGCAAGGCCATCCAGTAAGTTCATGACTAACACAGGATTTGAACATGGCTAACACAGGATGTGAAGTTATGTCATTGATGGGTGATTTTGAAATTGGTACCCACCAGTCTGTTGACATTGACAGCTACAGCTGCTTCTGACATCCGTTAATCAAGGGCAGTTGTGCGTGGCCATAGAAATACATGTCTGCTGCTAATGTATGTGAGGAAACCAGTGCTCTTGTTTGGGCCTCTGCTCATGTCTTTCCTTGAGTTGCCCACTAGTTTTTTTACTCTGTCTGTGGTGAAATAACATGCAGCAAATAAGAGTAACATCTCGCTTGTCAGAGATAAAGGGTAATTTCAGACGTGATGGCCACCCTGGACCGGGATCCGTCTCTGATCCGGGTCCGCGATCAGGCCATCTGTCCTTTAGACATGCCGACCTGATCTCTACCAGGGTTCGGGGAGGGGGCAGGGTTGCGCGATGCGACGTGCGGCTGCTCAGCCCCGCCCCCCGCGCTCCCTCGGCGGCCCGCCCACAGGGAGACGGGCGGGAGTAGCGCCCAATGAGGCCGCTGCGCCCAATCCCTTATCATGGTTCGGGGCATGATTCCAGAAAGGGACAAGGTAAGCGACATTACTTTTGTCCCTTTCCTGATCGTGGCCAATCTAAGCACGGTTCTGGACCTGAGGCCATACTTCATTCCATATTAACTGCACAGATGTTATTTACTAGGGGTGAGGTGAGTAGTTCATTTTGTTTCAGTGGCTGCTGCTCATATTTGGGATAGCTATCTGAGTAATATCTACAATTTACATATTCAGTTTGGTTTTGGTTATTTTGGTTACTTCATTTCAGCTGCTGTGCATGTGCAGTAGCACTAATAGATCGGAAATTAAGTTACTGAATAGTCAAAATAGATATCTGATGAAATGGAAACTAATAGCAGCCATTTCCCGCTTCGTCAAACCTAACTTTAACTCTCAGCTAGTGCAAGCTCTACAGATGTAATTCA
The DNA here is from genome assembly GCA_003113815.1 of Sphenodon punctatus. NCBI lineage: Eukaryota > Metazoa > Chordata > Lepidosauria > Sphenodontia > Sphenodontidae > Sphenodon > Sphenodon punctatus. The sequence continues at coordinate 1,955,019 of QEPC01010227.1, forward strand.
TCTTTTTGGATGTTGGTTTCACCTCCTGTTTATGGGTGTTCCTGCCCAGAATAAGGTCCGCAACTTCTACTTGTGTGTATGCTCAACTGAGCAGCAGAGGACTGCACTTGAATTATGAATACCACCACAGCAAATTACTTTGAGTGTGAGCCAGCTCCCATTGAAGTCAATGGTTAAATTCCCATTGACTTGTATGGAGCTGGATCGCGCTCTTTGTGTATAAGCAGCCAAACACTTATCCCACTGCCCTTTCAAGTCTTTACTGTTAATAGTGCATGTACTTTGAAAGAAATCTTCTGTGGTGTGCAATTGCTCGGGTGCTGCTTTATCTCTGATTACTGAAACAGAAGGAGCTGGATTCGGTTCAAGGTTAATCAACAGCTGTTGCTTGGGCCTCAGGAGCAAGAGAGCTGGGACTTTGATCTTGTTAGGGGAGGATCTGCCTCCTAAAAATGACAGTTTATTCCCAAGGATATTTTGTTCTGTGTGGAGCCAAAATTATTTTAGTGTTTAAATGTTCTTTTATTTCCACGGCAATATTCTTAAAAGATGAAGGGAAAAAAGTCATCTCATCTGGCAAAGGTGTATCAGCCGCTTACTTCAATGCTTTCTTGGAGGCTTTATTCCATACCTTAAATCAGGGTGGGCAGCCTTCTATCCGCCAGGGTCAAGATCCGTTCCTTCACAGAGCTGCATGGCCCCAGCATGCTGCAGGGAAGGTGTGGGTTGGGGCATGGCCACACCAGAATGCTCACACAGCTCTGTGAAGGTGAAAGGGTAGGTGCCCTGGAAGCACTCTGTGAGGACAGTGGCTCAGCCCGGATCATCTTGCAGCCTCTATAGAAGTGTTTCCAAACTGTCAGACAGCTTGAGGGGTACAAGCAATGTAGGTTGAGGGAAGCCTCCAGGGGCTGTCAGGCTGTCTGTCTGTCTGTCATCTATCTAATCGTAGGTTGGGAGAGGTATAATATAAAGCCCCCAGTCTCTCCATGCTCCTCCCCTCCTCACCAGGGGGCTGTGGCATTCCCACCCACGAAATCCCATATCCCACCCATCTTCTCTCTCCCCCCTCTCCCTTATCCTTCACCCCATATCCTCCATAAAACGCAATAAGAATACATATTTAAACCTAGCCTTCCTCTGCCACAAATGGCTGCTAAACACAGGCAGCAGCTTTTAGCAATGACCTTCTGCAGCTGCCACAGGCATCCTGAGCTGGCAGTTTCATATAGGGTGAAATCAGATGTGATGACCACGGAAGCTGCGGTGGACATTGTCTGGAATGGGCTGGGGCACCAGGGGTGGTGGGGAGTACACCGAACATGCAGCCGGCTGGTGCTGCTCCCGCGCTCCACCCCGCAACTACCATGATGTCAGTTGTATGTCTTGGGCTCGGATCTGGCCGCTCTCATCCATGCTTTCATCAACTCAAGACTGGACTATTGTAACACGCTCTATGTGGGACTACCCATGGTGACGGCTCAGAGACTGCAGCTGGTGCAGAACGCAGCAGCCCATCTTCTTACAGGGACGGGTCACCGGGAGCACATTACACTGGTGCTCCATGGCTGCCTATTTATTTTTTAAATTTTATTTATTTATCAACTTTCTACCCCACCCCTCCTAAAACAGCTCAGGGCGGCTTACAATAAAAACAACCACATATATAAACTACAGCTAAAACAGTTAAAACATTCCAAAATACAAGCATTAAAAGTATTAAAACAGGGCCGGGAATCGTGATAAAACAATAAATAGGGTAGGGGAGATCAAACCCCCTAACCCCTCCTCCCCCCCTCCCCAAAGGCCTGGGCGAACAGCCAGGTTTTACAACTTTGCCGGAATGTCAGAAGGCTTGCGGCCAGGTGAGCTTCCTCCGGGAGGGAGTTCCAAAGGCGTGGCCCAGCCACCGAGAATGCCCTCTCCATTGTGACCCCCCGCTTAGCGCGGGGGACCTCCAAGAAGGCACCCCCGGCAGACAGAAGAAGTTGCTCTGGGGTGCAGAGGGCGAGGCGGTCCCTGAGGTACAAGGGGCCCAGACCGTGAAGGGCCTTATAGATCAACACCAAAACCTTGAACGTGGGTCAGCACGCTATTGGCAACCAGTGCAGAGTCCGGAGCACAAGTGTTATGTGCTCCCGATGACCCGTCCCTGAGAGGAGCCAGGCCGCCGCATTCTGCACTAGCTGCAGCCTCCGAACCAGGAACAAGGACAGCCCCACCTACAGCGCATTGCAGTAGTCCAGCCTCGAGGTGCCGAAGGCATGTATGAGGGAGGCCAGGTCCGGGCCGGAGACATACGGACGCAGCCTCCGCACCAGATGCAACTGGCGGAAGGCAGCCTTCACGACTGCCTCCACCTGCCACTCCAGGTGGAGATCTGCATCCAATATCACCCCCAGACTCCGGACCTGCTGAGCTATAGGAGGGCAAACCCCCCCAATCAGGGGGGCCACTACCTCCCTCGCTCTCCCCACCAACATCACCTCCATCTTATCAGGGTTGAGCTTCAGTCTGCTCTGCCACATCCATTCCGCCACGGCCTCCAAACATTGGGATAGCAACGAGACAGCAGGGTCTGCGTCAGTTGAAAAAGAGAGGTACAGCTGAGTATCATCAGCATACTGGTGACATCGCACCCCGAACCCTCTCACGACCTCCCCCAATAGTCTTCAGGGCCCGATTCAAGGTGTTGGTGCTTGCCTGTAAAGCCCTAAACGGCCTGGGTGTCACGTATCTCTGGGACCGCCTCACTTAGGCCCTGGAGCGGCCCCTGCGGTCTGCCGCAAGCGCCCTACTCGAGGTCCCCCATGTATATTGGGAGGCCGCAATGGAGAGGGCGTTCTCGGTGGCCGCACGGTGGCTATGGAATGCCTTCCCTGCAGAGGCCCGCATGGCCCTGACCCTCTCTTCTTTTAGGAGGCATTGTAAGACCTGGCTGTTCCACCAGGCTTTTGGCGGGGAGACGGATAAGGGTCCGGGGACTGGGTTAGTGTGAGTGGTTGGGATTGGTTGAAAATTCTGTTTTTAGGACTTCTTGGGAATGGTGGTTTTATTTGTTTTATATTATTGTTGATATTTATTGATATATTGCTTTTTTACTGTTTTGTATTGTTTTTGTGTGTTCTATGGTGATGTAAGCCACCCCAAGCTGTGTGGCAGGAGGGGTGGATTATACATTTTTATATAAATAAATGACAGACAGCCATGGTGGCCAGTGATGGGCATCCATAGTGATCGACCGTGGCAGACCTGATGTGGGCCAGCATACAGGCCCAGGAACAGATGTGATAGTCTGCTGTGGTCCGGTCGGACAGGCCTTAGACCAGGCTGTGACTTCAGGTGTTTCCCAAGGTTAGAGCCCGGGCTAGCCGCCAACACGGCTTATGGCAATCTTGGGCCAACATCTGGCGGTACCGCCTGCACATATGTGCAGGTGAGGTCCGGGCAAAAGCATGACAAAGCAGACCACAGCGGGCTGATGTCATCTTTGTTTTTACCCATAGTAGCAGAGGTTGGGGGGAATGTAGCGGTGCCCAGGTGTTCCACTTCAAGGCCCATCACCCATGCATCACCAGCTTTTCCTTTTAAACCTATCAATAGTGGTATGCACAAAGGGAGTTGCTGACAGCAGTGAAACTACTTATGTACTTAGTTAGGTGTGTGCTCAGTTATCATGCTCAATAAATGCTTGTGTAAGATGTACCTTTTAAAAGGAATTGCGTCATGTGGCCTCTTCCCCTGATAATGCCTGATAATTATTTTGCTTAATTGTCTTCTTTACTTACTACTAAGTCTTGTAAAGAGGAGGCTCAATGCATAGTGAGCTCTGGGATCTAGCAGGTTTTCCAGAACCAAGAACCTTTGGAAAACTTACTGTGAACCTTTTTTTTTTTTCCCCTGTGGTGGGCTGTGTGGTGCTGTCATGGTTCTGGATTGGTGTTTAAGTATGTTTTGTGTAATACTGCACTTACTATAGAAGTGCATTTATCTGGTGTTCTTACCTGCAAACAGGATTCAGCAAACTTAAAGCAGGTAGAGCCAGTACTACAAGGTAGGAAACCTGTTGCAGACATAGTGGCCAGAGATGTTAAAAATGGCCCACTTTACGTAATTCTACTCAGGGGTGGAGAACCTCTGGCTCATGGTCCAAATAGCTCCCAGAGGCTCCCCTGCATCCCCACTTACAACACAATGGCTGTGCTCCGTGGCCCAGCCGAACCGCCACTGAACACTTCAGGACTGGTGGCCGTGCCCCCGATGCAAGCACCATAACCCCCTATGTAGTCAGCCATGCGTCCTATGTGGAGTGTCACATTCTCTCTCTCTCTCACACTCACACACCCACCCTCTGCCAGGATCCTCCAGCCCACAGAGCACTGTAGGAATTGGGGTCTGACCCCTCGGGTGGGGGAGATTCCCCACTGCTATTCTACTCTCAAGCACTAAAAGAGTAAGTTCAGAGGAAGTGAGTATAAATGAGGGCACGTACTCAAAGGCAGAGGATCATTCTTGTTATAGATTATTGTTTAATGTTATAGATCATTGTTATAGATCATATATAGATCCATGATCTGGATCCTTCCCTTCCTACTCACATCCTAGCATGCCAGTTAATCACCCCAGTCACTAGCTCCTATCTGGCCCATGGAAATTTTACTAATTTTCAGAGTGGCCCACAGGAAGGTAAAGGTTTCCTATCCCTGAATTTTATGTCCTGATTTTGTGGACTTCCCCTGAAGCATCTGCTACTTGCCACTGTCCAAGACAGACCACTGAGCTACCTAGCCCAGCATTCTATCAGGAAAAGGTTCCCCGTTCCTATTCTAATCTAGACAGATCTCCAAGATGGTATAGGTGAGGGTGCTTTCAGCTATCATGGGAGCTCCCACTAGGGTGCATTGTGGTTACTGAACAGGAATGAATTCTGTAATGTCTAAGCTGATCTACCATTTGGTAACCCTGAGGTAATCCATGGGAGTAGCGTCACTGCCACTGTGCAGCAACTCTTAAGGCAACCCTGTGTTGTTGCTTCTGGGGTTTGCATTTGGTTCTTGTGACAAGTGGGCACACTCTAAAACAGGAAGGTGATTTGTGGAAAATGTGTGTATGGCTAAAAGAACCTGAGCAAGGGACATTTGGTGCTGCTAAACCAGGATGAAATGGCTTCTTTTTAATTTTGTTTTGCAAAATCTGTATTGTTCGGCTAGAAAATCTCTAGCTGAAAACCCCTCTAGTGAAGGCTCCTCCCATGGGGCACAGTCCTCGTTTGTTCAGGTATGCAAGGGGGTTGCATGTGTGTAAGATGCATGCCCACGTATCATGCTAGACTCAAGCAATACCAGCTTCTAATTCACAGAGATACTGGGTGCCTTTAGACAGACACCTGCTCCGCTCCTGCTCCACCCCACCCCCAGGTGGCCCATCCATATAGAGGCCGCCCACCTGGGGCTGAGGCAGAACAGGAGTGGAGCAGGTGCTGCCTACTGTGGGCCAGCTCTGCTCACTGTGCTCAGGAACATCCCGGAGCACCACAAGCAGAGCGGGCCACCTGAACCCAGCGCACCAACCGGGTGCAGAACAGTGGTCCATCTAAAGGCCGGCCAGCTGCTGCAGCTCCACTCCCAGCCACGGGTTGCCCTGGCAATGGCCATAGAACTGCAGGTGGCAACCTAGAGCAGCTGATGATCTGCTCGAGCTCTATGGCAAGGGGGAGAGGGCGTGGCCGAACTGCAGGTGGCGAGGGGGTTCCATTTAAACCTGTTGCTACTGGAGGAGACCAGGGGGCGGCCGCCACTGGGTCTGTCTAAAAACACTCAGAGTTACCCGTGGAATGAACTTCCGTAAGTATGTCCGCATATAGAGGTGCATTCTTGGCTCCCACATTATAGGTAGCAGCCTGCTGACTGTGGTTATGCCGCACAATACTAACTCTCACTGTGAAGGAAGATTTGGCACCCATGTAAAGTCCAGTCCGGCATGCATCTTATGCACACGGCGACCCCCTTTGCATACCTGAACAAATGAGGACTGTGCCCCACAGGAGGAGCCTTCGCTAGAGGGGTTTCCAGCTAGCGATTTTCTAGCCAAACAATACAGATTTTGGGTGGAAAAAATCAAAAGAAACCATTTCATTCTGGTTTAGCAGCACGAAATACCTTGCACACCTGAATGAATAAGGATTGTGTTCCTGGCTTTTGCATTGTTATCTACAATTTAAAATAGATTGAATGATGTAGTGCATCTGCGGTAGTAGCATTTAAGGGTGAAAACAAACAAGACAGCAGTCAGCTGGATCCCCTGCCGAACCCGTGAGGTGGCATCGCCGCTGGCACTCATCGGGCCGGTGTGTAGAGCAGAACAAGCATGCAGGCCCCTCCTGGTTAATCTGGGCAGGCAGACAACCATCTCACTATCCCCACTCCATGGATTGGGCCAGGAAACCGAACACAGACAGGGAGGGGGAGGGATGCAGTTGCTACTTTGACCACTATAGGCTTTTTGCCTGCAACTCTATGGTGCTGGCAGACCTCACCACTCGGTGGGGCTGCACGGACCTAACAGACAGGAGGGCACACATTAGCCGTAGCCTGTGATGCATCCATCTCCTTTCTCCATCCGACACATTGGGTAGCAGCCGGCTGCCCGTCCTGTGGTGGAAGTGGATGAACATCTAGCAGGCACCTAACAAACTGGCAATTGAATTGCAACCTAATGTAGGGTACTGTCTTGTTTGTTTTCACCCCATGTGAGAAGCGTTTGACCTGGATTCCGCAAACAATTGTTATATGGAATATGTGAAAATGAACAACATTCAAGTTATTGGGTGCTTTCACACGGACTCGGGGGTGCTCAACCCCGGAGCAAGTCCGGAGGTGCACACCCCCATCTGCCCATTTGCAACCCTGCCTGGGTCCATTTTAAACGGACCCGGAGGCTGCTGCAGCCCACGGCCTGCCTGTGCATCACCCCCTCCCCCACAGTGATGCTCTGGGCTGCAGTCATGGTGTTTCCTGGGGCAACTCCCAGCTGAGAGCGGAACTGCAGTGGCCATCTGCCGAGCAGACAGACAGCAGCCCCGCCTCCAGCCAGTGTCCCATGGTTGATCTGCCTTCTCCACTGGCAGTGCTCCTGAATGTCCTGGAGCTCTGCCAGCGGGGCTGTGCCTGCTCTGTCTACACATCTGGCGGGGCCACCTTTAAACAGATGGCCGGCCTGGGATGAGGCGGGGCAGAGGCATGGGTGCTGTCCGTGTGAGAACACCCAGTGTATAATCAAAATAACCAATGTAGTTTAGTGGACAAATTGTTGGACTTGGACCTGGCAGACCAGCGTTCAAATCCTGTCTTAGCCATGAACTCGCTGGCTAGCCTTGGACAAGTCGCTATTAGTTTTCCATGTGTAAAATGGGAATAGTAAGGAGGTAGGCTTCAATGGGGCTACTCTGGAGTAAGAGATTTGTGGATCATGGCCCAAAAGGTGTATGGTAAGAGCAGTTTTAGCAATGACTATCAAAATGACTAAATGCAAAATCTTACAGGTAATAGTCCTCCTACCCCCTTTTTTCCCCTTGGCAGTCTGGGTATCTGTGTGTATGCTAGAGGGTCACTCAGAAAATGATTATACACAATCTTTTCTAAGAATACAGTTCTAAACATTTTTACAGCCACATTTGACAGAAATAAACAATGTTTGCTGCTTGTGAACAGGGTGGTGACCATGATAGGAATGTGCATTTCGTAGCTTTATTTTTCCTGTTTATTGTACCACAGAATAACAAAAGGCAACATGCTGAATTGCATGTTAAGGAGCTTGACAATAACAAAGTTATTAAGTTTTGCCCTCTAAAAAATGAGCAACAGCACGTACATTGTGTCATGCTTCAATGTTTAATACACACATCATCTTGGCCAGTAGAACGCAATACTGGTATTTCTGGCCAAGTCAGGAATGGCCTGATTCTAGCTCTTGTTAGTCAGTAGCAGGCAATCACAAGCATCTAAGACTCATTCACACAACACCCTTTTAGAGTGGATAGGGGTACAAACCCATGTACTGAGTATTGTATGAAATACTTACCTCTCCATGTATTCCTTAATGATCACCTAATGCAAGAGGTGTGCCATTGAAGTGTAGCGAAATTAGCAGCTGTGTGAATGCTACAATACAAAGCAAACACAGATTTAGTTGAGGTTTGCATGGGGAAAAAGGGTGTTGCGTGGGTGTACTGAAAGATCTAAGGTATGATCCTACAAGAGCAATCAGTCTCCTCTGAGGTGGTGAGCACACCTAACTGCAGGACTCTTGGTGTTTCACAGGACAGATTTTTGAGTATGTGGTAGTGTGGCCACCAATAATATAGTACATTGCAGAGCCAGCCTGAAGTTGTGAAGCTAGTGTGAATTTTAGGTGGTCTGGCATGGCACAGTGTACTACTTTTCAGCAGACTCTCCTCACCATGACTGGTATTGTTCCTAGTTTGTGCCTCTGTAGTTTTTGCAGGTGGTATGTGTTGTGCAGATCACCACTTTGGGTTGTGACATTATTGGGAATATTTTTCTCAGCTCATGAGAACATAAGAACATAAGTAGTGGCATACTGGGTCATACCCATGGTCCACTGAGCCCAGCACCTGTCTCCAACAGTGACCAATCTCGGTCGTTTGGAAGAAATACCCAACAGATCACAATGGGGCAACCCATTTCCTGTTGTTTACCCCAGCTCCCAACAGTAAGAGGTTACATTCCCCAAACTTACCTGGCTAACAGCTGCTAATGGACCTATCCTCCAGACGTTTGTCCAACTGTTTCTTAAACCCCGCTATACTACTGGCCTTGACCATGTTCTCTGGCAACAAATTCCACAACTTAATTGTACGTTGAGTGAAAAAAATACTTTCTTTTATTTGTTTTAAATCTGCTACCTGTTAGTTTCATGGATTGTCCCCTAGATCTAGAACTATTTGAGAGGGTAAATAACCATTCCCTATCTACTCATTTCATATCACTCATGATTTTATAAACTTCTATCATATCTCCTCTGTCGTCTCTTCTTCAAGTTGAAGAGCCCCAACCTAACCAGCCTCTCTCCATACGGGAGCCATTACATACCGCTTATCATTTTTGTTGCCCTTCTCTGTAAGTTTTCTATTTCTACTCTATCTTTATTCATTCATTCATTCAAATTTATTACCGTTCCCTTCCCGCCAAGGCAGCTCAGGGCGGCTTACAATATTAAAATGCAAATATAAAACACATATAAAAGAAACCAAAAATACAAAAACCTAAAACACCCCTTGACCATAGACCACCTCTCCACCCCACCTCCTCCGTATCCCCACAAATTCCTCCCTCCTTAGCCCCCACTGTTAAATGCCCTTGTCAACAGAACTCCTTTACATTACTTCCTAAGGGTGCTCAAGCCCACACAGAAGTGAAACTCCTGGGGGAGGAAGTTCCAGAGCTGTGGGGCGGCAGCTGAGAACACCCTTTGTATTGTAGAGACCAAGTTGAAAACGGGTACCTCCAGATGGGTTTCTTTGACCGAGCTGCAAAAGCTGCGACAGGACATGGTAGGCTAGGTGATCTTCCAGAAAAGTGGGTCCCAAGCTGTTTGGGATGGGGCGATCAGAACTCCACACAATTTTCAAGGTGTGGTTGCACCATGGATTTATATAGTGGCATTATGATATTCTCAGTTTTATTCTCTATTCCTTTGCTAATAATTTCTAACATTCTGTTTGCTTTTTGATGGCCGCCACACACTTAGCTGAGGATTTCAATGTATTGTCCACAATGACTCCAAGGTCCTTTTCCTGAGTGGTAACTTGTAATTTGGAACCCATCATTGTGTACATAAGGTTTGGATTGTTTTTCCCTATGTGCATCACTTTGTACTTGTCTGCATTAAATTTCATCTGCCATTTAGATGCCCAGTCACCCAGTCTCACAAGTTCCCTTTGCAATTCTTCACAGTCCGCTCATGTGTTAACTACTTGGTGCCTGCAATTTTGATATCCTCACTCCCCTTTCCAGATCATTGACTATATTAAACAACACTGGTCCCGGTACAGATCCCTGGGGCACTTCACTATTTACTACTTTCCATTGTGAAAACCGACCATTTAGTCCTACTCTTTGTTTCCTATCCTTTAAGCAGTTACCAGTCCACAATAGGACAGTGCCTCCTGTCCCATGACTTTTTAATTACCTCAAGAACCCCTCATGAAGAACCTTATCAAATGCTTTCTGAAAATCCAGGTACACTATATCACCCAGCTCCCTCTTATGTACATGCTTCTTCATACCCTCCAAAAATTCCAATAGATTAGTGAGGCATGGCTTCCTTTAACTAAATCCATGTTGACTCTTTCCCAGTAAGCCATGTTTATCAATATGCCCCGTAATTCTGTTTTTAATAATAGTTCCCACCATTTTGCCTGGTCCAGATGTCAGTCCCACTGGTCTGTAGTTTCTAAGATTGCCTCTGGAGCCCTTTTAAAATATTGGCATTACATTTGCTACCCTCCAGTTCTCCGGTACAGTGGCAGATTTTAGGTTACAAAGCTGCGTCTTCACTTTAGGGCTCTCAAACTCCATTAAAGCAAAACATTCAATTTCAAGAGCAAAGTTGCTGCTTTTTCATTGGCCTTTTTGACCAGAAGAAAGCATCAACAAATCAAAAGGGCCAGGTACACTACTGGTGCTATATAAATGTTTGTTAACAATAATAATAATAATAATAATAATAATGTGTAGTGACGTTCTCAGCAGTATGTTTGCCTTGAGATTATATTCTGATAGCATTGCATTTCCCTGCATTGTTTGTGAATTTATGATTGCTGACATTGGTTGCTTTGTTCTCCATTTAGGCTTTCTGGAATATCAATTACCATAGAATTTAAGGCAAAGTTAAGAATATAAAATAGCGATGTGACATCAGTGCTACTATACAGCTCCGAGACATGGACTTTAAAGAAGCATATTCAGTAGCACATAGATTGGTTTGACAGTTAATGGTGAAAAAAAACACTTGATATTACGTGGCAGGCATAATGTAGACTAGTTAGAGAATTTGGCAACAAACAGAGTGCCTGTGGGCAACTGAACTTACCAGGATAAGAAGGCTTTCCTGACTTGGACATCTAAATAGAATGGAACTATCCACATTGGCAACTCAGGTGATCCTGTGGAAACTGCCCAGGAAAAGAAAATTGTGACACCCACATCTCAGATGCCACAATATGGTGGATAAAAGCCCTTTTTAAATGGGCCGCAGCTGTGAGGGATGGGTGTATATGCCAGTGTGGGGGCACGCATACATGGAAGCACACCCATCTCCGCATACATGCATGGAGCAATCGCTGTTTTGGCCAATATCTCCATACGTGGGCGATGGGTGGAGATGGGTGGGTTGCAGGTGCTCGCATACACCCCCACCCACCTACCGTGGTGGTTACACGGGCGGCACCCACCCATGCCCACACAGTGGACCTGCATGGGCATGCATGAGTCCGTCTCGTGTAAATGGGCCAAAGACCTTGCCTGCTTGGGCATTACATGGGAAAAGGTCCATACAATGGGTGATTTCAGAAGTGACGTGGTGAATGTCCACCACAGTCAACCTCAGTCAAACGTGGGGGTGTGTGAAAGCGCCATGCATGTCTGTTTGCTCGCATCCAGATGTTCACCACAGTCAAACGTGGCCCGGGGTGAAGCTAACCACGCTTCGTGCGGTCGGGGCGGGAGGAGGTCCAGAAGTGTGGTGAATGGTCACCACGGCAGGGGTGAATGAAAAGTAACTTCTGAACAGAAAACCGCAACTGCGGTGGAAGGAATTTACTCCAGCCGCGGTGCATTCTGGGGCTCGAATTGCGGTCCACGTGTCCACTGCATGTCTGTTGTGTTCCCCCGGCCCATGTTCTCTCTGATTGCCCCCAGGTGGTGGTTACGATCCTGTCACTTCTGTTGGGGCTGCACTTGTCACCACAGCCCGCGGTGAATCCGTTCACACCGGGGTGGGATTCACTGTGGTGAATTGGAACGCGTCACTTCGGAAATCACCCAATGTTCTTGAATTGTGAAATATGAAGGAAATTGACTGACACAGAATTTAAGCACTCTGCCATTTTTAAAAATTTAAGGTAGGTGCAGTGTCTTAGTGGCTAGGGCATTTGACTATATCCCTGAAGGCTGTGGATTTACATCCTACTTGGTATCACACTACATGGCCAACTCTGGGCCACCCAGCTGTGAATGGGTACTTGATCCATTGAGTTGGGGAAGTCCAAGGTGGTTGGATATGGTGCTGGCCACAACACTTGCTTGTGCCCTGTAGGCCCCAGAAACTGGTGTGCCTAACCACACCAGCCTGGTGGGCCAAATGGCTTAGGATGGACTTTGATCAGATAAGCTAGGCCTTCATGGCAAGGTGGTGGTTTGACTTTGTGAAGACTTCTGCTCCTTTTCTTTATTTCTTTTTATGTAGAAAGTTCTCTCCCCTGGCTTTCCCTCATTCTTGTCATAAAGGAAAAACTTTCTCAGCAGAGGTCTTGCATGGAGAACTGTGGAATAACCTGGCTTCTTGAAGAACCTTGTTTCTTAGCTGAACTCCTTTGTCTGAGAATACTTTAATCCAGGGTTGGAGAGCTCCTCCATGATAGGTAGCCCACCACAGGCTCCTCAGGACAGATTAGAGCAGGGGTGAGATTGGGCGTGTGTTCAGGATGGGGGAAGGGAGAGGAGGGCCCAGTTCATGGATCCATCCCCTATCCTTGAGTGAATGCCTTCATTTCTGCTGCCATCACCTGAGCTCACCTTTTCAGTGCTTGAGAGTTAATTTTGGATCCTGGGGCCAGATCCAGAACTGGAAAGAGTCAAAGACAAGCTAGGGGTTTCTCATCCCTGCTTTCATTGCTGCTGTCCTATGCATTATCCGGGGAGTCTGGATTTTGCGTTTTCCCAGATCTTTGTTCCTCCGTATCACTTGGTGTTTTTAGACTTGGCCGCTTTTTCCTGGACTTCAAAAGTCTGGGTTCGGTAAATTCCCACCGGGGGGGGGGGGGGAATTTAGACACTCACCCCCCGACCAGAAGTTGCCTGGGCGCCGTTGTAAACAGTGGCACCACGTGACTCCCAGAGGTTTTGAGACCCAGACTTGTAAAAACCTAATAGCTGTGGTCTCAAAATTCCGGCTCTCAAAACGTCCGGGAGTCACACGGCACTGCTGTTTACAACAGCACCCAGGCAACTTCCGGTCAGGAGGTGAGCATCTAAATCTGCCCCCACCCCCAATGGGATTTTGCTGAACCCAAACCTTAGATGTCCGGGGAAAAAATGACCACATCTTTAAACGTCCACTGTAAGTGAATTGCTGCATGTACACAGCATAGGAGAGACTTCCACAAGATTGTGACAGGTTGGGGTTTTTTTAATCCCCGTCCTTTTCTGTTGATCTTTAAGCATGTACTTTTAATTCAGACCTTTTAAAATTTGTCAGGTAAAACACACTTTTTAGAGATTCATGATGTACATAAGAATATTTTGCAATTAGTGGGGAAAAATTGGTTAAGCAGCAACTTAATTGACAAGCTGAAATTTCTCTCCTTTTTTATGTTGGAACATTTTGAACAGATATGTCTAAAGGACATAACATGGGTAAACACTTGCATTGGTAAGAAGTAGATCTGTAATAGGTCCATCTTTTGGGAGTAAAATAATACCCTTCCAGAGGAAATGAAGACTAGTAAAAATCACTGAGTCTGATTCATCACTGCGTTACTTCATCTTTACACTAGTGTAACTCCACTGAATTTCAGTTACGCTCAGTTCAGTGCAGTTCTGTAGTAAAATTTCCTAAAACAAAAAACCTTATGGTTTTAAAAAATGTTAAAGGCAGGACAAACTTAACTTACATTTCAAAAACATTTGACAAAATAGAGTTTAACAAAATTTAAATGCCCAAAATCATGAAAATTAATTAGACTTACATTTCAAAACATGTTTAACATACAGTATAACAGTGGGTATTTTTAGACGTTACGATACCACGGTCAACCACAGTGAACCCCTGTGGTGGCCACAGTACCGTAATGTCTGGAGTGCGTTCTGGCAGATGTTCACTATGGTGAGCCTCCGGCGGGAAACGCATTGACCACGGTTCTGGACCTCCGGCTGCCCGGAGGTCCAGAACCGTGGTTAGCTGAACCACGGTCCGGAATTGGCGGAAAGTAACGTTTGTTACCTCCGCCGATTCCGGACCGTGGCCCAGACCCAAATGCAGGATCAGGCGCAGTGGCCAGATTGGTCGCTGCACCTGCCCGTTTCCTGGAGGGCGGGCAGCCAGGGGACCACGGGGGGGCGGGACTGTGCAGCCGCACGTTGCACCGCACAGCCCCTCCCCCTCCCCAGTCCCCTGTAGGAATCAGGCTGGCATGTCTAAAGGACGGCCAGCCTGATTCCTGTCTGGGATCCGTTTCGGATCCCGGACCGTCGTGATTTCATGTGTGAAATCACCCAATAACAAAACATACGCCAAAAAAATATAGAAGTTATTTATGCTTCGTTACCGACATTGTGTAACATAACATCAACATTACTATCAACATAATACACCATGCGTACTTAATTCATTACCGTACTGTATCATACATGCTTATTTCATTGATTATTTGCCGCTAATTACAGTACGACATTATTTCTTTAGAGGTCATATTTATTATTATAAGTCATTTATGAAATTTTTTTACAATGCCTTAACTCTGTCCGTTACATTTATAGAAATTCTATACACTTTATAAAATTAAATTCTATAAACTTTATAAAATCTAAATTTATAGAAATGGTAAATTAATAAAATTGCATTTGAATGTTTACTCTCACACCTTCATGCTTTGCAAAAGAACAGAGTTAAGGCGTTTGCCCTGGACTCTGTGCTGTTTCAGGTGTGTGTTTAGGACAGAGGGAATGTCAGCCTGGCAGGGAGTGGGGGCTTTGTGTTTAGCTTTTTTGGCTGCTGTCCCATTGACCTCCCTGCTGCATTAAATGCCCCCTTGTGTTCCTGAGCTGTCCGTGAGTTGGGTGACATGCCCCGGGATTTTGTATGTTGTTGCCCAGTACCCTTATCTGGCGGCCAGCCGTGTGCGCCATGGCATTTGCCTTGGTCCACCGTCCCGTGTTCCTCCTCCCCCGCCCTCTGGGATTCCTGCTAAAGGTGTTCAGAAGTGGCAGAAGCAGCTTCACTTGCCTGTAAACTTACATGTTTTCATGTCATGCGTTGGGGCTTGTTGATGTGGGGGCTGGGAGGTTCAACTGAATCACTAGGTCTCGTAACTTTATTTATGCTGCTTTGTAGCCAAGCTGCGGTCGGTGTCTGCTCAACCGCGCATGAGCTAGAACTAAATTTTTAATGTTTAATAACTCTTCATTGCCTTCACTAAAAACCATTAGCCCACAACAGCACTTCATTGACTCTCAGACTACATGCCTAATATGACTGATAGCTACTGATGGACCTATCCTCTGTGAACATATCCAAGCCTTTTTCAAACCCAGCTCTTCTACTGCCCTTTACAGCATCCCATTTATAAAATACAAGCTGAAACCCTATAAAATATTTATAAACCCCCCACCCTCCTTAGCCTCCACCCCAGGATTTACATGTGAAGTTTTCGGGGCTCAACTTGCAAAGGTGAGGAAGATATGAACTGCAACAAAAGGTTGGGACATTTTGAAATTGGCCATTACCAGTTAACTTTTAAATAATTATAACCTTTCATCGCCATGATGGATCTGCTTCAAATTTTCAATATATAAATATTCCACGAAACAGAACACACAATAAAATTTTCAAAAAAGAAAGCTCAATCAGTTTATTCAAAAAAGGGCTTTTAAATTTCAGTGTTTAGAATGGAAAGCGGTCCTGCCTTTAACTATCTAGCCCGTAGTGGGGCCTAGATAGTATTCATGATGCATTGGAAATTCAGACTTTGAGTTTGCATGCATCATACAGTTTGTGTTTAAACAACCTCTTTCACTGAGTCTCTTTGAGTATCTTTATATTACCAAGGGTAGTAGCTCTCCTGTAACTGTGGGATTGTCCTTGTTAGATAGAAGTGGGAAGCTGAGAGGATAAATGATATGTCCAAAAGCATGTATAAAATGGATTGCAGGTAAATCCACGCTAAACATTACAGCTGCTTTGCCATGCCTCCCTCTTTCTAATTCTATAAGAATTTGTGTAGAATAGCATGTGGTTGTGGACCTTTTTTCATACAAGCAGTGGCATGGTGTGATATAGTCACAAATTTATATGTGTCTCAAAAACCCTCCCTTCCAGACGATCAGGGTGTGCAGATGGAAAAGTGTTTACTCTTCATCCTTATGGAAGATATACCTCTCCCTATAAGAAGCCATACTGAGCCAGATCATTGGTCTATCTAACCCAGCACCCTGAGTGAGGCCACACAAGTGGCAAAGACCCAATCCCTGCATGTTTCCGTGGTGGGCAATATCCATACTGTGGGTCAAGTACGGGGATCTGGGCAAATGGTCACGCAGCCGGATGACGTCATCTGGCTGCGTCGCTCTGGGAGGCCCTGCTGGGAGGGGCCAGGAAGTGACTAGGAGGAGCTGCATGGGGAGTGCACTGAATGAAGCTGCCGCCGCCACTGCCACTACTACTAGGTGCATTTATTTACCGGGGGGGGGGGGCGGTGAGCCCTGGCAGCCCGTCCCACCCAACACAGCCTGAGGGGAGGGGAAGCCCCAAAGATTTATTCATCCCCCTCCCCCTGTGGAATCTCCTGTCCCGCATCTCCTCAGTACAGACTGGAAATTCTGCACTGGGGGAAGCGGGGTAGGCGATTCCATGGGTGGGGGGAGGAATTCTGTGGGAAAAACAGATGCCTCAGGGGTAGTGTATAAAGCAGGGCACAAAATTCAGGGGTGTGTGCTTCAGGGATGTGCTCAGAATTGGGAAAGAAAGAGGAGGTCCCAGATCACGGATCTGTAGCATGAATCCATTCCCTATCCTTGAGCCCATGCCCTCCTCTCCACTCCCTTCCCCCAAGTGCACTCTTTCAGTGCTCATGGGATTGGATCCAGGAACCGGAAAGAGGCCATATGGAAAGCAGCCACAGGCCAGATTTGGTCCATGTTGTTGTTGTTGTTGTTATTATTATTATTATTATTATTATTATTATTATTATTAACAAACATTTATATAGCGCAAGCAGTGTACCTGGCACTTTACAAAGTAATAAAATAGACATGGTCCCTGCCCGTAGGGCTTACAATCTGAGAGACAGGAGCTGGGGGAGAGACATAGGAAGGGGAACAGAGGGAGAGACAAGGGGTCTAACATTCATGAAGATGCGAGGTCTCAGGTGCACGTACTTGGCTTGGTTACGATGAGAATGACAGCAGGCAGGTCCATGTGGCAAAGATAAGGGTAAACAGACCGTAGGTACAGGAAATAGTGGCTCAGCAGGATAAAGAGTCAGACAGAGCAGAGCGAAAGAGGTGAGTTTTGCCAAAGATTCCCCACCCCTGGCATAAATGGAGCAATTCATTCCCTGTCAGTCAGACTTCTGACAGTCAGAAGTTTAATTCCTTAATGAATATTTTTTTGTTCTTTATTTTATTAGAATTTGATACCCCGCCCTCTCTTGTCCATGACAACTCGGTGTGGCTGACAATTTAAAATCCATATAAAACAGTAAATACGATAAAAACAAGAATACAAAATTGGTTGCAATTAAGACACATACAAAAGAAAAACCCCTGGAGTCCACATAAATCCCAAACCCACCCATCACCTGTCCTCCCCACCAAATGCCTGGCGGAACAGCCATGCCTTGCACTGACGTCAGAAGGATAATCGATCCTGAGACAAACGGACCCCCCACTGGGAGGGAGTTCAGCAGCTGCCGTGCTGCCACTGAGAACACCCTCTCCATTGTCACCCCTCAGGGAAACCCAGGGGATCATGAGAAGGGTGCCCCCGTTCGTCCGCAGCGGGCGGTCCTAACATGACTGATAGCTAGTGATGGACCTGTCCTCCGTGAACATATCCAAGCCTTTTTCGAACTCAGCTCTTCTACTGCCCTTTACAACATCCCATTTATTTATTTGTTTTGATTTCTATCCTGCCGAAGGCTCAGGGCAGCTAACATCATCGTAAAAAACATAAAATACAAGCTAAAACGCTATAAAATACTTGTAACACCCCCCACCCTCCCCAGCCTCCATCCTAGGATCTATTCCTGCCTGTCAAAAGCCTGGCCAAATAAATAGGTCTTACCCCTGGCAGTGAGTTGCACAGGTTAATTGTGTGAGAAAAGACCGTTGTTTTTAAATCTGCTCCTTGTTAACTTTATTGGACATCCCCTTGTTCTAGTATTATGAGAAGCAGTAAATGACAATCCCCTATTTACTTTCTCTGCTCCATTCATAATTTTAGAAGCCTCTATCCCAGAGGTGACCAAACTATGGTTCAGGAGCTGAATGCAGCTATTGGCCAGTTCAAGTGTGACTCTGAGCCAAGCTTGGCCCTGGACCATGAACTGCTTTACTAGTCTTGTCTTGCTACGTTGTACCTAAGTCTCAGCAGTTCATTTGCAATTGCTTCTCAGAATCTCAGCAGCCATGGAGCACTGGTTCCATCAGCCAGTCACAAAACAGGAGTGGTTTGTGTGTGTACACACACACACACGTGTGTGTGTTGTAGCTCTTGGCTATATGATGATTTTGGTATAAGGCTCTTGGGGTTGGAAACTTGACCCAGGACCCTGTGCCCCCAGAGTGTGGAGTGCACCTGAGTAGCGGACACCCCTTTGCCTGATGAGTGAAGGGAGGCCATTACCGTGTTTGCACAGGAACTAGCTGTAGTCCAGGTGCATGCATGTGTCTGCCTTGTCTGCATGCATATAGCTCAACTCGGAGCAACAAGTGTGGATGTTAAAGAGCCAGCTGGTGAAGCGGGAGCAAAGTAGTCGCACATCTCAGCCAGCAGCTGTTTGCTAATAACCAAATGGGCCAACCTGACAGGCAGCTGTGAGTGTCAGTTTTATCTTGTGGAGCTACTGCTCTCTTCATATCACTGTGTCAACAGCAGGGACAGGATTCAAAAGGGGGCGTGAGTCTGGAAACAATCAGGCAGTATGTGAGCAAACACAGCTCTGTGTGTGCCTGGCCGACAGGCTTTGTGGGGGTAAAAATCATGTTGGCAGGAACCGTTCTTGCTGAGGGTGACGAAGGCATTTATGGCAATAAAGTATCTTTGTAAAAGCTTTTGTTCTTTTGCACGCTGAGCTCTCCCCTTTGCGGCAGCAATGACAAATACAGTTCAACGCCAAGTCTGCCTTCGTCTATGTTGTGCTGCCACTTTTGAGTGGGGATGAGCACTACCGGAATCTGCAGCAGAAAAGTACGTTTTCCCAGGAATGCCCTGTGCAGACAGTGATTTTAGGTCACCATAAGGTTTCTTTAAGAGTGAATTGAAAAGGTAGCAGTGGGGAAAAATCTCAAGACAACTACACATTGGATAAAACATTGTATATAGCATGGACTTTGCAAGTACTAGAACTAGGGGACACGCCATGAAACTAACAGGTAGCAGATATAAACCAGATACAATAAAGTATTTTTTCACTCAACACACAATTAAGTTGTGGAACTTGTTGCCAGAGGACATGGTCAAGGCCAGTAGTATTTAAGAAAGGATTGGACAAGTTTCTGGAGGATAGGTCCATTAGCAGCTATTATTAGCTAGCTAGGTTTGGGGAACTTAACCTCTTACTGTTGAGAGCTGGGAGTGAACAGCAGGCAATGGATTGCCCCCTAATGACCTGTTGGATACTTCAAGCAACCGAGATTGGCCACTGTCGGAGACAAGATGCTGGGTTTGATGGACTGTTGGTCTGTCCCAGTATGGCACTTTTAATGTTCTTAAGTAATGATTATTTCCATCAAGTAATGATTATTTCCACTTGGCCAGTTGTGATGTGTGAAAGTACTGTTGGGCCATGTTCTGATAAACAGTTAATTTGATGTAGTCGAGCCTCCTGAAACATCCACACAAACAGAGTGCTAAACTGAAGTTACTCAGGAGTAGGAAGAGAAGTATGTGCTCCTGAAAAATCAGGAGCACACACTCGCTTTTTGGTTTGTATTCTGAAATAACTGTCCATGCAAACACTCAGTGCGAGGGTAGTAACTTCAGTTTGGGGAGAATTAGATGGGGAGGGTAGGGTTTAAGTTTGTCAGTTTACACTGTTTGTCTGAACCCTGCTAAAGACGAGTAGCTACCTTGATTTAATTAAATCATAATAGTTACTTCATTTTACACTGTCTGAACACCACTGAAGCAGAATAGTTACTTCACTTTAAATAAACTGAAGTAGTTGCTTCTGTTCATTGCAACATGGCCTTAGAGTCTCTCTTTCTCACACGCTCACGTGCCCACCTTTCTTTCTGTCCCTATAGCTCAAGGGTGGGCGGACTTATGGTACTCACAGTAGCAGGAGCAGGGTCGCTCTTGGAAGAATGCCACCTGAACAGTTCTCTTGACTTAGCTACCACCACACCCTCAGCGCTCTCTATGATCACTCCACTAAGGATATAGTGCACAAACCAGTGTTTTAAGTCTGGACTTCAGTCCTCCCCTTACATACAGCCAGACCAGTCCTCTGAGATGAGGGCTTCTCCCATCTGCCAATGTTGTAGGTCTCCTTGGTTTATAAAGGACCTGCGCTGGATGAAGCAGGAAGGATGGCGGTTGGAGCGCTGGTGGCGCCGGACTCGCACTGAAGCCGACCGATTGCAGCATAAAGGCAGTTTAAGAGTGTATGCTGTAGTGGTGGGGGTAGCAAAGAAAGAGTTCTTTGCTACCCTCATTGCATCCGCAAAGTCACGTCCAGTGGAGCTTTTCTGGGTGGTGCAGAGGCTGGTCAGTCCGGCCTCTCTCCAACTGGAATTGTCCAGTGCCCGCTGTTACATGTTTGCTGACTTTTTTGTGGATAAAATCACTCGGATTTACCTTGACTTCGATGCTGCACTTGGAACAGTGAGTGAACCAAAGGCAGTGGAGATCCTGCCTTGTCTGATTTCATGGGATCAATTTCAGAGGGTGTCACCAGCCAATGTGGTGGATGTCCTTGGAGCAGTAAGAATCACCTGTTGTGAATTAGATCCGTGCCCGTCCTGGATAGTTAAGGCCTGCCGGGAGACATTGGGGCCACTGCTGGTGAGGGTTGTCAGTGCCTCCCTTAGGGAGGGCAGAGTGCCAAGCCATCTCAAAGAGGCTGCCCTTAGTATGTTTTTAGGACTTGTATTGATTTTTTTAATGTTTATGAATGTTTTATTTTGATGGTCTGTGTCTGTTGTGAGCTGCCCCGAGCTGCTTTGTGAGCAGGAGGGTGCGGGGTACAAGACCAATGAATGAATGAATGAAATCTACTCTGGGTCCCTCAAAATGCCCATACTATTCTCCAGACCCTTCCTGGATACATATACAAAGACAGATTCCACCTGAAATCCATAGGTTTTTCCAGGCTCTGGGATCTTTTCCTGTCTACTTGGTGATCCTCCAGGCTGCAGAGTTGGGCTTAGATTTCTGCCCAATGGCAGAATACTCCAGGCGGCAGGTTTCTACCTCACAGAGCTTTCCTCTAAAACCCGCCCCCCCCCCCCCCCCCCGGGCAGTTCAGTTCAGTTCAATCTCCTCCCTGTCTTGTGACCCCATAACTGTTAGGTGTTAAGTGAGATCCTCTACTTGGCAAAGCACCTGCACTTTCCTTAGTACTAGCACCAGGTGTGATCCTATGGCAGCACCATAACATCCTGTCGCATACAAGATCCATTTGATCCAGGTGTCAACCTCAGGTGATCTACAAGGACCCCTCCCACTGGCTCAAGCACTCCAGGCCGGGACCCGTCCTACTGGCTCCCAGCTCTTGGGGACTTCAGCAACTGGTCTCAGAAGTGGAGAGAAGCACTCCCTTTTAGAGAGAGCCTTCCCCGCTGCACTGGAGGAGCTCTCCGAGTCCTAGCCTGTTTTGTTGCTGGAGTCACTCCCTGGGATGCTGGTCTTGCTTTCCTCCAGAATCAATCTCTCAGAGGCTGATCATCACCCGTCCTCACTCTGTAATCTACTGGAGACTAGTTTATAGTTAGCAGCAGATCAAGATCTACCTTTTGGCCAGCCCTGTTATAGCTTTTGCTTTTTACCATTCATTCATTCATTCATTCTCTCTCTCTCCTTTTCCTTTCCACCCAGGAGAAAATAGGATCTGAGTACATTGAAACCACGTACTAGTCTCTCTCTCTCTCTCTCTCTCTCTCTCTCTCTCTCTCTCTGTCAGTCAAACTGGAAATCCTGACTCAGGATTTCAAAGGAAAACTGATTAACAGATCTGTGGAAGGTTCAAACGTTTAAAACAGGATGCATGCTGTAAGGAAAGTTTAAACGTTTTCAGCTATGCTGTACGAAGCGGCTTGAGAGATCAGACTGTCTGAGACGCTTTAAAACTAATAAACGCTAATGGCCTTAAGCTGTCCAACAGAACGTTATTATGATTCTTGGTGTTGCTGGTCTCCCAATACAGAAATAACAGTATTGGATATACTTAGGGTAATACTGAGAGATATATAAGTCCTAATGTTTGTAAACTCTGCAGTAGGCTCAAGGGCACTCAGGTCTTAAACATACACTAAAAAGAATAACAAAGTACATGTTTCCATTTGTCTTAAGAAAACATACTTTAAAAACGGGCTGTAAATTTTAATACGCAAGCGGCCTCAAGTGTTGCATAAGAGCAGTATTTGGAGGGTGTAGGTAAAGATTAACTATAGCCTTAAGCATGCATGCTGCAGCTAAATAGTCTTTCGGTTTCTCTTCAAGGTGTTGGTTATAACCTTTAAAGCCCTATATGGCTTGGGCCCTGTCTACCTGTGGGAACGCCTCACCCTCCGTGTCCTCGATTGACCCATGTGGTCCTCCAGGGGCGCCCTGCTAGAGGTCCCCTGGGTTTCTTGCAGGGGCCACATTTGAAAGGGTGTTCTCGGTGGCTGCACCGTGACTCTGGAACTCCCTCGCTGCAGAGATTGGACTCTCCTGGGACCTCTCCTTATTTCGCAGTCGATGCAAGACCTGGCTGCTTCACCAGGCATTCGGTGAGGGGGATGGGGAGGGGAGGGTTTAAATTGGTTGTTTTTAATAGAACTTTTAAAGTTTATTTTTATCTTGGATTTTATACTTTGATTACTTACATTTGTTGTACACTGCCCTGAGCCACTGTACAGCAAATAAGGCGGTATAGAAATCCTGATAAATTAAATAAAATTGTATTTATTTATTTAATCGACTTCTACCCTGCCCCTCCTGCCAAAGGCAGCTCGGGTGGCTTGGATCTGGGGCCAGAATTTGATCCTGTTATGGCAGTGCAAATCTGCAAATCATGCACAGGTCTGTCCCTAGTAGCAATGGTTTATTCTACACAAAAGAAATTGCCCCAACACTTTTCCAATATGGCTTTGTGTATCTACTTTGGGCTTCTGGGGCAGCCTTCTCGGGCTGTGAAGAGCCAAGTGCAGGTAAAGGTAGCTCAGAGGCTTCCTGATTTGTGTACCTGGCTATCTTTGTACCCAACCAGCTGCTTTCTGGGTAGTACATAACATCTATGTAAATCCACTTCTTTGGTTTTAAAAGCTAAACTGTTTTTGCTTTTACCAGTTCATTCCCAGCTTTTCCTCTGTGATTTCAGGAAGAGGTTGATAGGAAGCTAGCCATTTAAAAAAGCAGGGAAGGGAAGGAGAATGCTGCCAGGAGAGGTAAAAAATGAAAGCACGGGGAGGCTGCCGGCTTTAGAGTAATGGAGAAAGTTCTTTAGTTGTGATGTGAAGTAAACATCACTTGTAATTTTCTGGATGTTTGTGCATGAAGTAGGCAAGTCAATGAATTAGTTTAATCTTTGTTTGATATTGAAGGGTTTCTTCAGTCAGGAACAATTGGGTTGTAGGCCACATTACGATAAACAGAGGTAAAACCAAAGTTACTACTTTTATTTAATTAAATTGAAGTAACTATTCCACTTTGGTAGCATTCAGACAAAGAGAGTTGGCAAGCTGGGTGTAACAGCAGGGACCACTCCTCCTGGAGGCGTGCCAGAAAAACACCTCGTTGGGGAAAGTAGCTCAGAGCTCCCACACAACCATTACTTTGTCAATCATATTAAGTACATAGAGTGGTTTGGTATCTGGCCTCCACCTCCCCTACAGCCAGGCCCTGCTCCACCAACAGTCTGTATGGAGCACAACTCCCAGCATGTATCTGTATACTCACCGATCCCACCTGGGAGTCCTTAATTCAGCTGTGTTGCTCACAGCGTCTGCTCTGTCCTTTTTATGTTTCAGAACTGTAGTATGCTGACTTAGCTTCTGCTCACACTGTGGAAGCTTGGTCTAGCTTTCTTCTTCTGAAGAACCTGTTCCAACCGGTCCTTGCTCTCCAGCCTTCCTCCCCCAACTCAGGGTTTCTCCTCTTAAATACCCAGCCTTCGTTGGGCCTCCACAGCTATTTCCTCTTAGACTCTGTCGTTTTTCCCTTTTAGCGCCTGCACTTCTTTTAGCACCCTCCTGGAGAACGATCCTTTAATAACGATAGCACCTGCTTGTTTTGTGCTGATGCTGCAACACCTTCTTGCACTGGGAATGATTGCTGAACTTTCTGTCATCACTCACACTGATAATTGTTTATGTGAACAGTTACTTCAAAATACAGACTGAAGGGGAGCATGCAACTCCTATTTTTCCAGGAGTTCATACTTCTCTTTCATGAATAATATTGGTTTAGTGCTCTGTTCCTGCTAATGCTTCAGGAGTAAAACTGAAGTAAGGTGCAACTGCATCGAATTAACCAATTGTCAAAATGTGGCTGTAATGACATACCATTATAACTAGAGTGAATGTTTGTTTCTAATGAGAAAGGATATGGCTTTTGCTTTGTCTTCTATATGTGGGAACTCTTTACAAGACAAATATCTAATTAGATTTCTATAGCTATTATTTATGAACTCTCATGCCCTAACCCTCCAACTTTTTTTTTTTTTTTAAATTTATAGGGAGCACGGGTTTGGTTGCGAGAAAATAGCCAGCATTATCCAAGTACTGTACATTCCTGTGCGGAAGGAGTTGTCGTATTCAGGACAGATTATGGTCAGGTAAGAAAGTAGCTTCTGTCCTTTCCTATAATTGCATAAAATGCTGTATGATTTTAAAAGAATTATATGGTGATACGTTCTGTCTTTTTTTGAAATGTGTATGCCAATCATGACTGTTGTGTTTCTGGAGGGAAAAAAAAAGTTTTTAATAGATCTTCCTGTTGTGTGTCTTATTGTTATTAAATCCTCCCGTTCTGATGGACAAAAACGACAAGGACGTCGTCAAATCTGTGGCCATGTTCCAATGAACAAACAGTTTATTTGATGTAGTTGGACCTTACTTTTGTTTTACTCCTGAAGCGTTCACATGAACAGGGTACTATATAGAAATTATTCAGAAGTAGGAAAAGAAGTAATTGTTTGTCTTAACATGTATCCATGTGAGAGTAGTGACCTCAGTTCTATAATCATTATGTCTTGGCTAGGGGGGAAATTGACACACTACTACTTCAGTTTGCAAGGTTCATCTGAATGTTGCTGAAGGGGTGTACTTACTTTGATTTAATTAAATTGAAGTAGTTAATTTGGTTTACCTCTTTTCATTGGAACGTGGCCTATGAGGTTTAAATTTGATCACCTTTGAGAATTTATTCCATCCTGTGTGTCTGGAGTTGGTAAGAACCAGAGAATCCTGTCCTCAGGGTTGGGATTGCTCACTGGGCAGTAGAGGGGTTGCTGCCACTGGGGTGAATTAGTGCTAAAGTGACAGAGCTGGGCTGGGCTCAGTCACCAGATCAGTCCAATCTAGGGATGTGCATTTCATTTTCGTTATTACAATAACAAAAACAAAAATGTCATTAATGTAATAACGAAAGTGAAAATAACAACAAAAATAATGAAAATGTTCTTTTTTGTTATTTTTGGCAATTTCCAGTATTCATGATATATTGGAAATAACAAAAAAATACTATATTACCCAAAAATACTGAAAAATAATGAAAATGAATAATGAAAACAAAAATGAATAATGAAAAAAATAACAAAATAAATGCACTGTTAATAACGATAACAAAAACATTTTTTTTTCTCTGTACATCCCTAGTCTAATCTGTCATCAAGCCAAGGGGTAATGCAGAGGCCTAGTCAGAAAGTAGGCAGGAGTCATTACTCAGAGTCAGGCAGAGGTGTTGTGGGGGGGAAAAGCACCCTTAGGGTTGCTAACTCTCCAAATTTTGCCTGAAGACTTCTGGTTTTGACCCAGATTCTCTGGGTTCCGAGGAAAGCCCCAATTTCTCCTGGTCAGCCAGGGGTTCCCCCACTAACCTGGAGAAATTTGGTCTTTCAGGGACAGGGTGGGCCATAGGGACTTTCCTGTCCATTTTTGTACCATGGCCCCAATTCTGTGGAGTGCTATGATACTCCATGAGGGACAGAACCATGCCGGAAAGGAGTTGGAAAGCCCCTTTGTCCTGTCCCATACAAGGCCTCTCCCGCTGTAGAATATTTAAAATTTTTATTTAAATTTATTTGCCAAAGGCTTAGGGCAGCTCACAAACAATAAAATATTAAATCTCATACCAAAAATACCCTTAAGCCCCCAACCCTGCAACAACTGCCCTCCAAACCCACCCAAGGTCACTTCCCAATTGCCCACATCCAAATCCCCTTCACAATCCTACCCCAAAACCATCCACCAAAGGGACCCACCCCTATCCTCACCTGCCAAAAGCTTTTTCAGACCGAAAAGTCTTACACCGCCTTCTGAAGATGCTCAGGCCCAGCTCAAACAAATCTCCAGGGGAAGGGAGTTCCATAGCATCAGGGCAGTGACTAAGGATGCCCTGCCTGCGAGTCCCGCCATAGGGAAAGACTAACAGATGGTACCCACAGAAGGGTGCTCCCAGGAGGCCACGATGCGGCATGGAAGGACAGGAGGTCTTTCAGATATGTGGGATCCATACGGTTTTGGGCTTTGAAGGTCAAAACCAGGACCTTGAATTGTGCTTGGAAAGCTATAGGTATCCAATACAGACATTGGAGCACCGATATAATGTGCTCCTGGTGCCTTGTCCCTGAAAGGAGCTGAGCTGCCACATTCAGCACGAGCTGCAGCTTCTGAACAGTCATCAAGGGGAGCCCTATGTAGAGTGCATTGCAGTAATCTAGCTTCGAGGTGGTGGAAATTATGGATGACAGTGGCCAGACCCGAATCAGAAAGAAAAGGCTGCACTGCAGCCTCCTCACCAGATGGGGGAGTTGAAAATTTGACTTTGCAATGCTCTATAAGAGGCAAGATTATGTCAGAAAGGGGTGTGGCAGTCCCTATGCCCTGCCCCTTCTGGTGTGGCCCTGCCCTCTCTGGGAATAGACTGATGGGAGGTGGTAATTCTGGGAGTTCGGATAGTAGGTAGGTGCAGAGACAGGAATATTAGCTGGCCTTGGAGGGAGAACACAAGACAGGAGTCAAGTCCCAGGGAAGGTGAGTGCAGGCCTAGAGCAAAGTGGGGTTATCAGGGAAGCTTGGGGCAGGAACAAGGTAACAGCACAAGCACATAGACAAGTCCTTGGCAATAGCCATCTGGAAGCTCTCTGACTGCTCAGACAGCCTCCTGTTTCCTATCATAGTTCTCTATATCCCTGCCTGACAAATAGAAGCTGGGGCATGTTGCCAGGAGTGTGGGAGTGCAGGTCTCCAGTGCCCTAGAACTAGAGGTATGGGCAGTTCTTTTAGTAGCTCCACAGCTGAAGTGACAGCCCCAAAGTCCCTGGGCTCTGGAATGGAAGGATCTTACCCTGTGTGTCAGTGGTACGCAGCCTAAAAGAGCTGCAAACCGCATGATCAATGTAAGGTATTGCAGGTTGCTGCAAAGCTACTGCAGGAGTTGATAGACCACAACATTGTGTTATCACTTTTTGAAGTACGAACTCAGTGTAAAACTGAGAACCAGTATAGCCTAGTGGATAAAGTGCTGGACTTGGGTTTGCAAGAGCAGAGTTTAAATCCCACCTTAGTCATGAATTTAATGGGTAGCCTTGGGCAAACCAAACTCTCGGCATCAGTTCCCCATCTGTAAAAGGGAAATTATACTGACCTGCCTCACAGGGCTATGGTGAGAGTGACCTAGATAAGGATTACAAAGTGTTTTGAACACTGAAAATGTTATGCAAATTATATTAATCTTGGACAACTCAGACAAGATTAGGGTGTGCTCCCATAAGTTTCCTCCATCAGTATTAACTATTCCATTTATCGTCCATTTATCCAAACTGTAACCAGTCTGATTGGGAAAGTAACAGGATGTTTAAAGTGTGTTAATGTAAATCCGGAAGAGCTGATCATGAGAATGTACACCTGGAGTTAGGTTCCCAGCTTTGGCTCCCATTGATGAAAGTTTTGCCCAGTAATTATTTTATGACACTGTCAACAAATTATGTTCCATTAAAATACCTGAAATGTTAGGTTTATTCAACCATAATATTAGAAAGTAGACGTAACCCACTACTTTACATGGATAGCAAAACCAAGAAACTGTTAAAAATTGAAATTTGACTCTTACTGCAATTTACAGTTATCAGCAAAAACTGGACAAGCATATCCAAATAAAAGTACAAAAAGATAAAAAAAATTAGGGGAAAGTGTTTGAATAAGAGTATTTCATTTTTTCAGTTTTGCATTTGCTGAATTTAAATTAGACAATCTCTTGAAAAACTTTTATTTCCAAAATTCACAAAATGGGATGCAAATGTCAATCTTTTTAATTCAGTTCAGTGCTGAGTAATTGTGTAATTTATGTGGTTGTGTCACATAATCCAGGTATGGTTATTTGATTGGATGCCTGAATTTGAAATCTGGAGATTGAACTCAATCTGATTGAGCCAACCAATGCTAAACTCAAACCAGCTTTCTTAAGAATGGAGTTTGTTGAATTTATTAATGAGTTGAAGTTTGTGAGTATCTGAATGCTATTAAATCAGATCCAAATATTTGTTAAAAATTAAACTTGTAATTTGATTCAAGTATTGGAAAAGTATGAGAGGGTTAAATCCTAATATTAATAAGGAATAATAACAATAAATTAGTTCTGTGCAGGAAACACCCACATTGATGGTTCCAGTTTCCTAAGAGAGGGAGGGACAATGCTGCTCAGTGCAAATGACCGGGATGTTTCAGGGGACCATGTATGCCCTTCATAGACCTTCATCGTTACAAAGCTTGGGCTTCCCCATTATCTTTGGTCCATTTGCCTGTCTGTCAAGTGTGACTGAATCAGCCCATGACATCCAAAGTTGTTAAGAAAGGGAAGAGGCTCGAGCTTAGTGTAAGCCAGTGGAGTACTTAACTATAAAAGGGGCCCTTTCTCCACTCCAGCTGCACCTATTATCATGGTATTTTGGGTCCCTGCTTCCCTTCCAGCCTTCTGATCCTAGACCAAATTTGGTGGAAAGTTAGGCCATTGGATGAACTGGGAAAATGTGCCTAGACAATGAGTTTCATTCCATCAACATGGGAACTACTTAATCTCTGCAGATTTATGCAGCCAACAGCCCCACCAACGTTGGGCTAAACATTCTCCTCAAAAACTCCTGCAGTTTTTTTTTTAATCGAACAAAGTGGTGTGAATGTTATCTTTTATTGGACCAGCTGTTGTTGGTGGAAATAAACAAGTTTTCGGGCCACACAGGGCCCTTCCTCAGGCATGTAGCATAGTCAGTAGAAATATATAAAATCAGGAAATAAAGGGCAGGGATATAGGATGGGGGGCATGGAATCGGTGGGAGTGGATAGGACAAGGTAGCAGGTTGGAGGGGGGTAAGGAGAGAGAGAGAGAGAGAGATGTGCCAGACATTTAAAAACAACTGTAAAATTATGTATTGGTGTAGGAGACAAACAATAGGTAGTGGTAAACACAGAGAGAGCAAACATGAGTTGGGGGTATTGTTTTTTTTATCAAGACACAAATGGCAGAGGGTAAGTAGTCCCCATGTTGGTGGAACAAAATGACGCAATAATGTGTCACCCAAAGGCCGATAAGTGACTTGTAGGAGCAAAAGTGATTCAGGGACACAGACACACACATGCGCCAGGGCCCAGAGTGATCACATACGTCTTCTTTCCACAAGAAACTAGGCTGAAAAGGATGCATCTGTTTACCCCATAAACTAATATTTTAAATATCTTTATGCTGGCCACTTTCCCAGCCAATAGGGCAGCTGCCCATGTGACTTGCATTCTCTTGCTTATAATACAGTGTATCCTCATTATAACGCGGTATTTAGGAGCCATGCTTCATGCTGAAACCACGTTATGATGAAGAAGCTTTAAATTTTGTGTCTGTGGGTGCACTGAATGGTTGCACTATGATTTCAACTGAAAAAGTGTACTATATTTTTGAGTACACGTGTTGGGAACCATGCTTTGCACCACATTATAGGTGAATTTATGCTATAACAACATGTGTTATAATGGTTGCATGGTACATTTTTTAGCTTTCGGGCTGCAGTTGCCCAAGGCCTAGAGTCACAAGGCTGGAAGGGATCTCAAGGGTCATCTAGTCCAGCCCCTTGCACCGCTGCAGGACCTACCACACCCCAATCATCCGCACAGAGAAATCCCACCAATAGCTACAAGTAGAGACTGAGACAAACCAGAACACACCCAGTGCCTGAAGTAATTTTTGAAAAAGGGGATCCAGATGTCCCAAACAGGCAAGCCACACCCATGCTACATGGAAAGGTGAAAAACCCTCTGACTCAACTGCCAATCTGCCCAGAAGGAAAATTCCTTCCCGACCCCATAATGGCAATCAGTTAGACCCTGAGCGTGCACACAGGCCCCACCAGCAAGGCCCCTGATATACACTATAGTACCCAGGCTTCAGAATCCCCCAACAGTCCCATCTCCAGCTGCAGACAACTTTGAAATCCCAAAGTATCTGTGCAGAAATAGGTGTTTGTCATTTGGTTTCTTAGGGGCATATAAAAACTGCAATGAAATTGATAGTGGGGCAGGTGTCTCTCTTAACCCTTTCCTTTTGGACACAAACTTTGGTGACTTTGCATATCAGGGTAACTTCATTCCAAAAATGCTGGCTGGAAAATTTGAATTTGGAGAGGCTGGAAAAGTCCTCCTTAGGATGTCTTTAGACATAACAAGGTTCGGGTGTCAGAACCTCTAAGCATGTTTTTGGTGATTGTGTGTAAGCACCACAACAATCCCAACACCAATTTGGCCACCCGTTGAACACGCAGTGTGAGCACCATTGCATCACAAGGACAATTTGCGTGTTCCAGCGGAACACATTGCCAACATGGTATCGAGTGGTGTGTTAGCAAGTACAACGCAGGGAACGAGGTGGCAGCGCTTGCATGCTGAGATTAGGTGGCAAAACAAAACACCCATTTGCCCTAAGATGGGCTGTTGTTTGTCTAAAGCAGCGCCACATGGTGAACTCAGGGCCAACTGGTGGGGCGGGATGGGTGTGCTGCCGCGGTGAGTGTATGTCCTTTCCCACAGACACCCCACATCTCTACCCATGGTGTCTCCTCTGTTTTTCCAAATGGCTCCATGGGTGGGTGATGGGTGGAGATGGGTGTACGTCAGGAGCACGCACCCCCCCACCCACCACCCATTCTGTTCGCATGGACGAACACCCATCCCCTCCACCCACCATCGCAGCGTGCACATGGACGCCCCCCTCATTGCACACCCAGCAGGAGGGGGGGGGCGTCCGTGTAAAAATGGCCCATGGTCAAAACACACATTCAGACACCTGTTGACGTTATGTCTAAAGACACCCTTAGATTCCAAGAGATTTGAACATTTTAAATTGTAGCAAACTGTTCCCAGGCCCAGTTGTCAACCAATCCGTTCAGCTCCGAGCTTGATTTGGGGTATGATATTCTTGGGCATTGGCACGCTGAAACCTAGTTCTGAGAATCTTCACAAGTGCAACAAATGTCAAAGTGTGACAGTCAACTTGAACAGGGGTGGGGCGTAGGGAGATACGGATGTAGGTTCAAGCTGCAACTTTGGAAGTTCTGAGTCATTCCAGCCAATATAGCCTTCTTGTTATCAGATGTCATTATTTACTGCATGGTGAAACATAAGTTTGGAGCAGTGAGTAAGTTGTATTTCTTATAAATAATACAGTGTAAAAGTTAATCATTTTGTAGTTGAACAAAGCTATAAAAAGTCCTTTTAGGATTATACTTTTGATCAAGAATATTGGGGGATTTCAGTTCAACCAGAATTAATGGGGCTGCACAACTGAATCTGCACGAACATGTTTGAAGATTTTACTCTGAAATGCTGTTAATTCCTTGACTTTTGCCTTGTGGAAAATGCTTCCTAACTGTAAATGCTGCTGCTGGGCAACAGGTTGCTTAGGGAGGTTGTGGAATCTCCTTACTTGGATTTTTCAAATGCCAGCTAGACAAGCATGTGTGTCCGTGATGCAGTAGGCACTGGGTATGCTGCCTGGAACTGGGTTGGGGTGGGAGTTGTACTAGATGACCCTGGCCTTGAGGTCACTTCTATTCCTACAATTCTCTGATTCTGTTTTAAAGTAGAATGAGTGAAGCAGCTGCCCTCCAGTGTAATGCTACTACTTTGAGAAACCAAGCTGAATGTGAGTTGTTGTTATTATTATTATTAACAAACATTTATAGAGCGCCAGCAGTGTACCTGGCACTTTACAAAGTAATAAAATAGACACGGTCCCTGCCCCTAGGGCTTACAATCTGAGAGACGGGAGCTGGGGGAGAGACTTAGGAAGGGGAACAGAGGGAGAAACAAGGGGTCTAACATTCATGAAGATGTGAGGTCTCAAGTGCACGTACTTGGCTTGGTTACAATGAGAATGACAGCAGGCAGGTCCATGTTGCAAGGATAAGGGTAAACCGATCGTAGGTATAGGAATTAGTGGCTCAGCAGGATAAAGAGTCAGACAGAGCAGAGGGAAAGAGGTGAGTTTTAAGGAGAGATTTGAAGGTATGAAGGGAGGGTGCAAGGCGGATGTGGACAGGGAGGGAGTTCCAGGCATGGGGGGCAGCAAGTGAGAAGGGACGAAGGCG